>JBAIZL010000003.1:26706372-26851372 GCA_036971475.1 Prosapia bicincta
GCGTTATTGAACGTAAGCATCCAAGCGGAACCGCAAAATGTCAATGTTTTTAAAAACTGACTGATACACATATTTACAAAGCAGTCGAAATGGGCTTATCTCGATTTAGATTATTGCTTTTTAGCAGATAGAATTCAGAGGCAATCTCCAACAAAGAACTCGTTGTTGTAACATATGTTGTTTTACCATATTGTTGCGGAAAATAAATCGATCACCACTTCGAAATTTGTAGTTTCAAAACGTTATGATCTTTGATTATAAGGAGAAGAGAATTAATATGGGAAAAATTATTAAATTTAAAAACTTGAGATATTTTTGTTGTCCATTTTCAGTACAGTTGAAAGTTTTAAACATACACAAAACTTTTAAAAACTAAAAGAGAGCAGTTTTTATGTTTTTGAAACAATAATTGAAAAATAATTAAAAATTTAGAAACAGAAACATTAACCTGAAAAAAAATGAAAACCAAAGAGAAAATTAGAGCAAAAAATATGAATTATAAATATTTAAGATTATGGAATCTCAACTGGCTTAATAGGGTTTACAGTTTTTAAAAAATACAAAAATATGAAAGGAAACAAATTTTTTTGTTTCTAAATATAACAATTTATATGGTAAAAATCTAACAATACAGAATTTTGAAACCGAAATATTTTTGCATACAGAGGCTACTTAGCTATGTTTATCCTACATTTTAAAATTTAATATTCATATCTAAACGTTAATATATAACATATGAAGAGTTTTAAAATATATTAAATTTCTAGATATACTAATAGTGGTACCCAGAATGCCGAAAATCTCTCGTAAATAATAATTTTTGCGTGAGACAAAAACATTTCAGTGGAAAAAATATTTAATGTGAAATGTGTTTGTTTGGTACGAAATCCAATTTTGATAAATGCACCTCTCTATAGTGTCGCTTCTGTTAGTTTTTAAAAAAATGTGTTAAAGAAGTAAAAACGAAATTTAAAAAAAATGACAGAAGTAAAAAAAGGAAAATTGTTTTAGAAAAGTATTTAAATTATTTTCTAGTCTTCAGTAATTTTTACATAAAAATGCCTCTATATTCTAGATTATATATTTACACCATAAAACACAACTAATAGTCATAAGGTCAGATGTAGTTTTTGAAACGGTATAAGAAATTGTTGTTTTAGCAAACTATATATTTATACTATTAAAAATGTTTTTTAAAATAAAAGTTTTAGCTCAAGGACACTTACATTTAAATAAAATATAGAACAGACAAATTAAAAGGTGTCAAGAAAGTTGATGGTGTAACAAGTAGGGATGTTTTAAACTTTGAGAGAGAAGGAGTCAAGTTCGGGATGTGGCGTTGGTCATGCGATGCCGCTCCTACCTACATTCTCTTCATGAGGTTTTATGTTACTACCCTAATCCCTACACATTTCTCACGACTCTTTCCTGCCCTTCGTAGGCAACGATTAGATACCTTAAAACTAAAATAGACAAAAATTAAACATGGTAAATGTTTCTTTTTCATTAATTTCATGTTGTCGGGAAGGGCTGGAATAAAAGTTGGCATATTATAAGTTTTCGTTCAGTGTTTTGGTACATTTTGAAAGTAGAGTGGACCAAATCTATAATACATTAGGCTGTAACAACTTGAAGCCAGTGTTGTGTAATTTTTTATTTTACATAAATAACACATCCAAACGATAAAAACTTTTCTTAAATCCTTATGTACATCTCCTATTTAACAAGGAACCATCTTCAGAGGAAATTATTTCAAGAATAACAATAGTATATTACTAGAATAGAAACATGTTAGATGCATACAGGTTAGAATTTAATAACATGTATTCAAAGAAATTAAATTTCAAAACAAAATTTCATAGGAATCAGTAAATTATAAAATTGCAAGTTATTACCTAACTTATAGAAACAGTATCAGTCCAAAAGGCAATGTGGAGAGCGAAAACCTATTCCCGTTTTTTTTTTTTTTGATAGCTCATGAATAAAAATAATAAAACCTTTTAGATGTAAACCTATTATGATTAAGCCACAAATTGTAGGCCCACTAACTAAAAAATTGAATGAGGTTTTAAAAAGATTTTATTTAAAAAAAAATGATAATAATAAACAAGTTAGAAAAATTCTCAACTGAGTAGCTTTTACTCACAACAGATCCAAAGTACTCGGCCATCTGCAACATAACGATACCATTAAATGGGATGCCAATGAGGCCGTATACGACGTCCAAGATACGGCCATGCCTTGATTTCGGAGCCAAATTCCCGTAACCTGAAACCATGAAGATTTCTATTAAAAGAAGCTTCATAATATTTTTTTACAACTTGAATGAAACTTTTTTAAATCCGATGGTAACAAGTGTAAATCCTTTTTTTACAAGTGGCAAACACACACACACACACACACACACGCAGACACACACATACACACACACACAAAACACACACACACACACACACACACACACACACACACACACACACACACACACACACACACACACACACACACACACATACACACACACACACACACACACACACACACACACACACACACACACACATACATACACACACACACACACACACACACACACATACACACACACACACATACAAACACACACACACACACACACACACACACACATACACACACACAAACACACACATACACACACACACACACACACACACACACACACAGTACTATATTTTTTCTTGTTACTTATTTTCAGGAATAACAATAATATGATACTCAAGAAATAGTTAGAATATGAATCCCCGTCGTTAGTGTAATATTTTTATAGTTGTCTAAATCAGACCTATTTTATTAGAAATCCATCTGAAGGTATAATTTGTTAAAATATCTTTGCCTAGCGAGGGCATATCAATGTTTAGCTGAAGGAATCCATATTTTTTTAAGGAATCCATCAATAATTTTGTTTAATGATTTAAGATGATCTAGGCTTATTTTCTCAATTATTACCTTTCCCTCTTTATTCAACTCACGAATTACTTTTTCGTTGATGACGTGGTCGGTCCATGGTATTTGAAGAGAATTTCTGTAAGGCCGTATTTCAAAGGAATCAATATTTTTTCGTTTGAGCTTCTGACTTTGAACAAGCTTCATTCCATATAATGGAACGAGAAAGACAGAAGCCTTAATACTTGAGAAGGTAGTGTTCTCAAGTCTTTCGATAGGTAGGGTTAAGCTGTTTGAGGTAAATGAATCATAGGCGTACATTTTAAGAAAATTTTAAATTTAAAAATTAATATTATTTAATTTTCACAGATTTTATAAAACTATATTTCAATAAGCTCAGAGTTGCACAAGAACCTTTTTGGGGCTACGGACGGAATAATTACTTTAAAAAAGATTTAACAAATAGGCTTCTGGAGACGTTAATGTAAGTAAACTAATTAAATTTTGCTCTTCTTTACTAAGGTGAACAGCAACAACTTTAAAGTTGACTTAGTTAAATAATCTAACTTAATTCATTACTAAGGCATTATAATCTCAGATAACTGCATTTATCGTTGACGTATTGGAAAATCATAAGAGGCTGTTAATGTAAATAGAGGAACCATTGAGTAAAAATCGATGTGTGAAATCATAAGCTATAACATAAATTAATGAAATAAAGGATACTATGAATTTAGGCCTACAGCATATTTATTTTGAAATTATTTAAACATAGCCTCCAATGAACTCGTGATTGAGGGTAAAAAGACGTGTTATTCTTTGGACGTCGTAAATGTTCGGGATAATTTGTTAAATAGTAAAAAATTGCGTAGCGCTAGAATAAGAAACGTTGAGATGCAGCAAGAAAGAATTAATTTGTTATGCATTCTTGTTAGAAGTGATGACGTCAGGTTTTTTCATTGAATCACAGGTAAAGTTTTCATTATATACTGTGCAAATGAAAGATTCAATTAAAAAAATACTAAGGGAAGATTGTTGTGTTTTGTTAAAGATTTAAGGGAAGAGAAGCTTCAAAGAAGGAAGCAAAAATGAATACCTTTGAGATAATGATAAAGGTAGAGAAGGTCGAATTTTAAGAAGTCTTAACTTGGAGTGAAATAATTTCCATTTGAATGTAATTTATGAATGTATTTTACAGAATGTATATTGCCCAACCAAGAGATTTCCTTAAACTTTAAACGATCAAATCTTTCGCCGTTTGTAACTAGCAAGTGATAAGTTTAAACATTACTTACCAATAGTACTCAGCGTGCAAATAACAAACAGAAGAGAATTGTAAAAACTCCAGAGGAAAGGTTTCTCCTCCACAGTGTCCTTGACGATCCCAGACGTGCCGTTCGTTTGATTGAACGTGCTGAAAGAGAACGGTTTGCCGCAGTACTCGTTGAGTCGTTCCAGAATCTCGGCCTGGGCTCTGGCCACGCCTTTCTCATAGTGCTGTTGTAAAAGATCTGTTGACACACAGTTCTTCTTTATTGCAATGAATTTTGCTTTAATAATTAAAATATCTGAAACTTAAAATAGGTAAATCCGATATCACTAATTAAATTGTATAATTTATAATTAAGAATGTTAGGATCGATAAATTGTTGAATAGTTTTGAATGTTTATATATTAGTAAATATGATCCCGAGATTTTAATAAATTTCGATAGAGGTCTTATTCCAAATTGTATTTAGTAATAACTTTCAAAGTAAGATTGTGAATGTTATACAAAAAATTTGGGTCGGATACTTAGATTTTTTAAAATAAAAATTAGTCTATAAGTACTACTTTCAATGTTGTTTGTAAATTGATTATGTTACTTCTTTTCCTTCACCCGGGAGGCGTGGCCACGCTAAGAGGCGTGACCTCGGGGTTCGGAGTGGGGGAAAATAGTTTGGTAGATTAGAAATAAATAATACAGTCATGATTTTAAACAAACGTTGTTCCATCCTTGAAGAAACCTATCCTTAGAACTAGCTCAATCACCAAATACCCTGTTCCGTATTCCTAACCGCAGTTAGAGGACAGATACTGAACCCCTCACTGACCTCCAAACCCCCTCAAACTCTCACTGACAGACTAACTGTTATACCTCTGATGTTGGTTACTTTATAACCGAAATTCACATTATAATAAAATAAAAGAATTAAATAAAATATTAGTGGTTGGAGGTTTTTGAGTAGGCCTATTATTTATTACAATTCAACCACAGTTTATTCCAAATAAATATTAACTCATTATTATTGTAACTCATTTGGAAAAACACAATTAGGCCTATATTTCTTTTATACAGTTTATTGGCTTTAAACTTTACATTATTTAACTTACTTCTAGAGGAAACATATTTCCTCTAACTAACAAAATATTTAGTTGCGAAAAATGTTACTAAAAATGTTCTTTATGAAGTAAATTGGTTTGATTGTAATAAAAAGTACAATACCCAACCATGGTAAATTTATAAACTTGGTTAATTAAAAATATGTGATTTAAAAAATGCACAGAAAAAATCATAATTAGAAATATAATAAAAATGATTTGGCAAGCAGTAATAATTGTTGATAAAGAATTAATAAAAAAGTTTTTTTTGGACGGTATATAGTAGCACTTTTAACGGTGTAACAGATACTGATAAGCTGCAATATATAGACAATATATTTGCTTGTGCATAGATTAGGTTTTTTCCTTCAACATATTTAACTGTGAGTGGCAACTTAAGCTATCTGTTGCAACTAAACGAATGTGACACTTTGTAAGGCATTTGTAGGTTTTATCGTCTTTGCTAAGAATTTAAAGTACCTACAAAAGGTTTATTATGAATAAATAATACGAATATAATATAAAAAATGTTATGAATATAAATATATTTTTGCCATTGTTCTATTTTATGCCTATATAAAAATTAAGATTAGAGGTATCATTTTTTAATTCAAATATATTGAATAATACTGTATAATAATAAATAAGGTAATTATTCCGACGTGCGACTACCGCTATTTTCGTGAAATGTTTTTACTTTTCTTATGTATTTTTACGTCCTAGACACGAATCAAACATTAATAATTGTCGCTGACGCCGTTTTTTTTAAAATATACTTAATAAACATAACCTTTATTGACGTAAGTTTAGACGTGCTACTACCGCTATTCCGACGTGCAACTACCGCTATTTTCGTGAAATGTTTTTACTTTTCTTATGTATTTTTACGTCCTAGACACGAATCAAACATTAATAATTGTCGCTGACGCCGTTTTTTTAAATTGTACTTAAAAAACATAACCTTTATTGACGTAAGTTCAGACGTGCTACTACCGCTATTCCGACGTGCGACTACCGCTATTTTCATGAAATGTTTTTACTTTTCTTATGTATTTTTACGTCCTAGACACGAATCAAACATTAATAATTGTAGCTGACGCCGTTTTTTTAAATTGTACTTAAAAAACATAACCTTTATTGACGTAAGTTCAGACGTGCTACTACCGCTATTCCGACGTGCGACTACCGCTATTTTCATGAAATGTTTTTACTTTTCTTATGTATTTTTACGTCCTAGACACGAATCAAACATTAATAATTGTCGCTGACGCCGTTTTTTTAAATTGTACTTAATAAACATAACCTTTATTGACGTAAGTTCAGACGTGCTACTCCCGCTATTCCGACGTGCGACTACCGCTATTTTCGTGAAATTTTTTTACTTTTCTTAAGTATTTTTACGTCCTAGACACGAATCAATCATTAATAATTGTCGCTGACGCCGTTTTTTTAAATTGTACTTAATAAACATAACCTTTATTGACGTAAGTTCAGACGTGCTACTCCCGCTATTCCGACGTGCGACTACCGCTATTTTCGTGAAATTTTTTTACTTTTCTTAAGTATTTTTACGTCCTAGACACGAATCAATCATTAATAATTGTCGCTGACGCCGTTTTTTTAAATTGTACTTAATAAACATAACCTTTATTGACGTAAGTTCAGACGTGCTACTCCCGCTATTCCGACGTGCGACTACCGCTATTTTCGTGAAATTTTTTTACTTTTCTTAAGTATTTTTACGTCCTAGACACGAATCAATCATTAATAATTGTCGCTGACGCCGTTTTTTTAAAATATACTTAATAAACATAACCTTTATTGACGTAAGTTTAGACGTGTTACTACCGCTATTCCGACGTGCGACTACCGCTATTTTCGTGAATTACCTACGGAGTACCAGTCAGGATAGATTTGGTTATAATTATATTCAATTTTACTATATACCTATATTGAAATATACATACAAAGTAATCAGTCAGGATAGATTTGATTATAGTTTTATACAACATTACTATATACCTATATTAAAATATACCTATGAAGTATCAAGTCAGGATAGATTTTGTTATAATTTAATAAAAATAGATAGTATTCTGAATAAAATTATTACCAAATCTAACCTGACTGGATACTTTGTATATTTTAATGTAGGTATATAGTAATGTATAAAATTACAGATCTAGACGTAGTGCATTGCGCTGTAGGTACTGCGCGCTCGGTTCACGCTATAGGCCTACATGTCATTACAATCTAACATTTAAAATGTGAAATAAAGTAACTTTCACAAAAATACATAAAAATGTAGGGAACGTACATGTGTAAAAACGTGAAAATACATAAGAAAAGTAAAAACAAATTCACGAGAATAGCGTTAGTCGTACGTCAATAAAGGTTAGTTTAGGTTATGTTTTTTAAGTATATTTTAGAAAAACGGCGTCAGCGACAATAATTAATGTTGGATTCGTGTCTAGGACGTAAAAATACATAAGAAAAGTAAAAACATTTCACGAAAATAGCGGTAGTCGCTATGGGAATAATTACCATAAATAAATAGACTATACTATATCTTAGCTAAATTGCTTATGTTTAATTGCTCAAATTGTTATAAATTTCATGAATTATCCATATAGGCTATTTAAATTCGTACGCCGAAATTTGAGAGAAACATTTTGACGGCTTGGAAGGTCGTTCAGAGCTGTTAGATGGCTCAAATTGAAGGTATTGACAAAAATGACCAGGGGAAATATATGTTTTTCTCAATTTACAACATTGATAGGGTTTGAGAAACTTAGAGTTACCAAAACTCTCAATAAGAAATACAGATAATTATGATTTTCAAATATTTCGGTTGAGTAAAGCCGAGAAACAGCTGTATAATTATTTAATGAAAAATAGCTTAGTACAAATGTTTTAACAGTATGAAAGGATAATTAGAAATAAGAACACGGGTTTAGTTAATGGAGTAAGTCTTATCGTACTAGATATGTTTGATTTAAGTGTATTAAATTAGAAATAATCACTGGCTCTGGAAAAGGAAACATCATATTTTACCAAGAATTAAATTAATATCAACAGATCCTAACATGCCATTTCAAATGAAAAAGAACCAATTTCCTTTAAGACTTGAATTGTCAATAACTATAAATAAGGCTCAGGGTCAAACATTCTTAAGAGCAGGGCTTCAATTGCAAAAAAAAATAACACATGGTCATCTTTATGTTGCAGTAAGTCGAGTAAAATCTCAAAATGGATCAAACATACATATTGACATATTGATTGGTAAAAAAAATCAAATTGAAAACGCATTCACAAAAAATATAGTTTATAAGGGCATTTTGTTCCGAAAAACTTGAATTATATTGAGTTAAATTTGTATTAAAAAATAAAATTATACCAAAGTTTGAAATTTGTTTCAATACGATGCATTTGCTCCTACAATTCCTTAGTAAATAGTATAAATAGTACAGAGCCTTGAAAAGGGTCCTAATGCTTTTTACCTTACGTGATCGTGACGTCGACGAATAACAAGATTACAAAATAGTTATAGTCTTGTGAAATTCTTTAGAAATCTTCTATAGTTACTTATTACATATAAGTCGTAATGTCTTACATTAACTATTACAACGTATAAAGTTTTATACTTTTAAAATTAATAATAATTTAGAAGATTATTTTCTTCATTAACTTTTTCTATTTCTAGTTGTCATTAAACAAATATTAATTTTATAAACGAAGTGGGTATTATAATAGCACCAGCTTCTACGTAAAATTTAAATAATTGTTAAGGTAAAGAACACCAATATATTTTACAAGTTCTGACGCCAGGCCTGTCGGCGCGGCGACTGTTACTTCGTGATACAGTCAACCCAGTCGTACCAACATAATGCCCACTAAAGTTTCCTAATACTCGGTTTCATATTACAATTACCTTGTAATGAATCAACTCTGGAACAAGTCGTATCGCGTTTATTGTCTTGTTTTCTTTTGTTGTTTCGTTCATAAATTTCAGGCCAGCTTCAGCCTGTTGATTCAAACACCAATCGTGTCTCGCATCAACGCCAACTAGTGGCGAGGTTTCGAAACAAGAACTTTATTTGCTTTGTGGAAGACAAGTTTGGAGATTAATGTGATAACGGGACTTGTCGTACCGACAGCTGTTTTGAATGTTTTCCTTCTCGAGGGACACTTCTCATCACATTTGAAAAAAAACATTGGTCATTATTATTTAGGTTTACTTCGTTTTAAACATTCTGTTATTTTTAATATTGTCAGTGCAGATACTGTTTATATCTCAATCTCAAAACTCAGTAATTTCGCATTAAGGAAAAACCGGTTTTTCATAAGAGAAAAAATGTTTTTCAGTAGAATAACATTAATTTTCATTCATATTTTATAAACTCACTCACATCATCCCCAATTGTTTAATTATTTTGTCAATTTATATGCTTCACTGAGACAAATCGATCTAATTTCATAAACAATTAATCACTGAACCACTTGAACCTGTTAACAGTGTACTAGATGGACTTCTGCATTCAAAAAATGACATCTGTTTTAGAAATTTAAGAAAATGATTTAAAGTATATTTTTTTTAATACGTCAATTTAGTAGTGAGTTATCGAGTTACTTTACAATACAATTAATTTCATATTAAAAATATTTTTCTGATTTTAAAAGATAAATATAATTACTGTACATTATATTTTCCTTTGCGTATCTTTTTGAAGAAAAGTGGAATTACATGGGAACGTCCCACTAGTACATTAGCTTGTATTTTTCTAATTCTATTTTATTTCTGTAAAATATATGAAAAATACAATTTTATATTAAAGTTAAAAATTTAATATGATTTAATTCCATCTTCACGTGAGTTATTAGTTTTATTTTACTAAAAACACTTGTACATATGTTAGTATGTAACTTACTTATAGTAGCATTTACTTTTTTGATTATTGAGGACGCCCGTTTCGGGAGATATGTTCCAATGTCAACTCAGACCGTAACTCCAATAAACATACACAGTTACGGCCTCAATTAACAATGGGATTTATAACTGTTTGAAGCAACTGTGGCGTAATGTTTATTTTTAAATAAATAAAACCTCTAAACCACAAATAACATTTATTTAAACCTTATGTACATTTCGATTGCCCAGCAATCATCTTCAGAGGTATTTAAAAAATACAACTTATTAAAAATACAATAAATGTTATTTGTGGTTTAGAGGTTTTATTTATTTAAAAATGGGATATTTCACGAAACGGCCGTTCTGAAAAATTAAAAAAAATAAGTGCTATTCTAGGCAATTGTAACATACTAATTAATGTTCAAGTGTTTTTAGATAAAGATATGTTTAAAAGAAACATTTTGATAATATTAAGTACATTTAATAGTCACGCAATGTTTCACATTGGATTAATTTTAAGAACATTGTGGACAATGACCTAAGTAGCTTAACTAATAAATAAGTACTACAACCTAAAGTCCTATCAATAAATATATTCATATTTGTATTGTATATTTATTTAGATCAACTCTTTAAAACATAAATTCTTAAGTCGTTAAATGGGTTTATAGTTTATAAATGTTAGACACATACATTTTATGATTAATATAACTATTGCATTTATTCTCAGTATCTAAAAATATATTTTTTTTTTTATATATATAAGCAAACCTAACAGTTTCATATTTTAAAATATATACAGCCTAAAACAGTTTCTGCCCACAGACAACGATTTCCAAACGATTTCTCTGCCAATCTGTGCTCACGATCCATATCTTCTCGGTGGATACGTCTGTAAATAGACTTTCAACATTACACGGTAAGTGACCACATTCTTAACGACGAAAGCGATATCAGACTGGCCTTGGCGGTCGCTGTTCTTCCACTTATACTATCTGACATGTTGTTTTGTCACTTTTTGTTACATATGTTTATCCAAGTAACATTGTAATTTTCCGATTGCTTCTTTTAAATTGATACAATGCTTCCTCGTTCGTAATATGTTTGACATTACAGAACAATAGCTCTCACAATGTGGTTATATGCTTATTACATTACTCAAAAGTTTGAGTAAAACAATTTTTAAGTTTACTATCGGTGAATGATAGACTCCAATCATTATTTATATTTTTCATTGCTGTGAGTCTCGATTGAATAAAAATCTGCGGCAAATGTTCATACCCATACTTAAACACATGTTTCTATAAGAGATGTATTACAGTTTTAAATATTTAGCGTGAAACTGAAATTAAAATCGACATTTTAAAAAGGCAATCACAGTTACGTTTAAACATAAAGGATTCATCAGAACAAATTAAACACAAAATTATCTTTGTAAAAATGTGGGAATCGTTTGTGAATATCGTATCAACTACGTTACTATGTTACTTAATCCCGTGGGAACTTGAACAATCTGCTATAGTTTCCTAGTAAATTGTTCACCCCTTCAAGTGCCATTTTGTGGTAAATATAATACTACAAACCAGATTCTCCTAATTATTATTGCTATCACAAATATGTGACCCGTTACACTTCGTTGCAAGAAAGCGTATAAGAAAGTGTGGGCGGACGTGAGGAAGAAACAGATCTCCTAGTACTTGGAAGGCATGAGAGGTATAGGGCGTCTCAGGTTAAGCTAAGGAAAGCCAAGTAAGTAGCTGTAGGATTAGGACGGGTCTGTGGCTAACAATAGGTTTGGACAACCCGGCGAGAACATCCCATTAGTGACACATCGCTGATTACACCACTTATAAAACTTAATCTAATAAATACGCAATATATCGGGAAAACGTTGATGCGATTTCCTAATTACTATTAAACAAACAATTGCGTGTTTATTTCATGTTAATCTGCCGACTTTAAGTGTGGTTACACGCTACGCTTCGTATAGCGTAACTTTCCTTCGGCATAGGTAATTACACTTAAAGTTGGCCGATTACCATGAGACAAACACAAAATTGTTTGTTTAATAGTAATTAAGAAAACCGTAACAAAGTTTTCCCCATATAATGCGAATTTATTAGAATAATGTTTTCAAGTAAAGTAATGCGTCGCTAATGTGATGTTCTCGCCGGGCTGTCCCAGCCTATTCATAGGCCAAGGCCGGTCCTAATCCCCCAGCTATCTGGTTTGCCTCAGCTTAACCCGAGACACCTATAGAGAGGCATTCCTCCTCTAGTGACGTCACGTAAGGCCGGTCTACTTGATATACCCATCGCATAGAATATTTACAACAGTACTCTTGAAGAGGCAATAATTTATTATTTTTTTAAAGTACTGTGGTATTTAAAAAAGTAGTCCTTGTCCTAAAATCTTTCATATATTTAGTTATGATTATTATAAAACAGTTTCACAATTTTCAGTTGGTTGAAAAAAAATCAGTAAAAATAAATTTAAATAGATTTTACTTAGGATAAATTATTAAATATACTTAAATTATTTCACTTTATTTTAAATAAATTTTGAAAGTAAATTAGGTTGAAATTTATGATAGTACATTTATTACGCAATTTCCAGTGGTAAATCTAATGTAAAAAGTAATTTAACGATAGGAATCCTCAAATAGTAAATAGTAGTTTCTAGGATTTGATGCAGCAAACTTGCTTTAATAGAAAGCACATTTTCTTACAGTAGCCTAACTGTCCTTCACATTTTCAAGTGAAACATGTTAAAATTATTATCACAACAAAGATTATGTATAGAAGTAGCGATTTGAAGGAAAACAAATGAAAGTAGGTAAAAGTAGATAACAGCCAACCGATGACCTAGATTCAGAGAATATCTGAAAATATCTATTAAATCAGGCCTTAATCTTGATTCATAAATACCTTTTTATTGAATGTTTTTGTTGTTAGAGATACAAAACCACCTGATTTATAACTTATCACAAGATAATACAGATCAACACAAGATCAACATCGATTACATCCTGCTAGTATAGTACTCGATTAAAAAAATGTTGAAACAAGTATTTCATTAGTATTTTACAGTTTGTAATTTAAAAATTGTTACAAATTTTTAAATTTAATTATTTTTTAAAAAACTTATAAAGTTTTATGTGAAAATTTTCTGAATGATTGATTCATTAGGAAAAAATAACACTTTTTAAAACATGTAACTTATCCATTTTTGTAGAATAGGTTAAGAATTTGACGCCCAGTAGGATACGAACAATTCAAACGATTTTTATTATTACGAAATTATCTAATGCTATTTTCGTTTTCAGGCAATCATTGTGATCGTTTTGAATAATACATTGAAAACATAATAGATAAAAACCTGCCTAAAACGGTTTTTATGAATTATTTGTAAATTATCGAAATGATGATTCAAATCAGACTAATATTTTATACACAACATGTTTAAAAATATACTTTTAATTTTATAAAAATATCAGTATATTTTTAAATATGTAAGCACATTAGTAGATAATAAAATAAACTAGTAACTATAAATAACGCAGCCTCTCTCTCTCTCTCTCTCTCTCTCTCTCTCTATATATATATATATATATATATATATATATATATATATATATATATATATATACATATATTCCTGAAAAAGGTATTTCAGCACGAATTCCTAAATATTAAATTATTTCAAGAAATGGACACACATTTCTTCAAATTAACAAAGTGAAACAAAATTATTGGAAAATGCCATAGATAAAAATATATACTATGTAAAAATTATGTGTAACATTTGGAAAGATGTCAAAAACTATTCGTTCTTAAAATTTTTTTTTCATATTACGCTCACTAGGCTTTAATTAATTAAAATAAAAATGAATGCAGATGGTTTTACAATCTATAAAAAAATATCATGTGTTTAATAAGAAAACTGTAATGAAAGAATGAATGTTTGGAAATCCAGTTAAAATATTTTTTAAAAGTAAATGAATACAGGACTTTAATTTCTTTCATAACAGTTTCCAAATTTTTCCTAAATTTTATATAAAGTTAAATATATTTTAGTTTGTACAAATTCATAGGTAATGACAAGAGGGAATATAAGTTAAAAGGCAAAAACATAGTCTAGTGCGTACAGAAAAAATAATCAGAACTCTGGCGACGATATTTAGAGTTCTTTACAACTTAACATAAAGGTAAAGTTGTCTGCCGGTGAAAGTGGGTCTATTGATTTTGCTTTAAGTCCCATAAAGGGATTGTCAAAAAAGCGCGGCTGAAGCTCCGTGTTGGTTGCAGTAGCACTACCTATGTATCACGTGTCTCACACCAACAGTGCAGCTATGCAACTCTCTCTTAAATTTATACATATAACTCTCTTAAATCCGCTTTAATGACCGGTTGAAAAGCCTACGTGTGTTAAAATAATCACCTATGAATTCCTCTGTGAAAGAATTGGTTTGACGAGAAAATGAATAATGTTCATTGAAGAAGAAATAAATCAACTGAAACTGTTATAAAACCTGATTTGAGAAATACTATAAAATTATCACCCCATTATAAAAAAAAACCCTGACGTTCAATATGAAAGCTTAACTGCTCATTAAAAAAATCACGAGAGACAGATTGTACTTGAGATACGTAGAGTATATAGAAACACGACAAAATAGTTTCGAACATAAGAAAGGATAATAATAATGAACTGCGTACATAAATAGGCCTATACAGTTAGGAATAATAAAATAAACGAAAGATTAACATCGAGAATAGTAATCTATGACTACATTTTCCACATAGACACACAGACAAACGTTAATAAATTGTTTACGAAAACCCATGAACCTATGCAATTAAAACTAGATTCGCCACGGTCAGTGGTACTTTCGACTTCAAACATGGAAATCATCCTTCGACTAGTTTCGCAACAGCTGCATTTTTACATGCGCTACGAAAACTACTTTTTTAATCGCCTAATGGCCTGTTGTTGCTTATTTTATAAGGGACTACATTCTTTCTACTTTTAATAAATAATAAATCTTACATTTATAGCCGTATTTGCTGCAAATAATGTCTGCCTGCTTGCAAATACTAATATGGACACATCATATTAGTGTCAAATGAACTCATAACCAGTCTTTCTTCAGGATTTGAAACATTGATTGCGCAATGTATACAAAATTACTGTTTACCACTTTGTAGTAGATTTAATCTCTGCTTTACTGAAACTAATCTTCAGTTCGTCTGGTATGAAATGTTATAAAACATTAGTTTGTCTATAATGTAATACATTTATATTTACCCAGAAAAAAATATGAGGTAGCGCAACAGCTAAGTTGGAGTATACTCTGGACAGCGTCAGTAACTGGTCCAGACAGGGGCACATAAAGCTTAATGAAAACATACCAGCACATGTTATATATACCGGTAAGGGTAAAGAAGGACATAGGCGTTGCCACTCTGGGATGTACCAAGAGAAGATATCTATAAGCTATAAAGCGCTTCCAAAATAAAGTGTTGATAGATATGTGAGAGCTTCGTGGTAGGTCTGAGCGGAAGAGAGTTTGACGCTCCAAAATGACGAGCGTAAGAGAAGAGTCCGCTGCTGCAGCAGAGAATCACTTGGAGCAGGTCAACAACACAAGAACCCTATAGCTGTACTGCTGGCTCACATTTTGCGCAGACGTAAGCGCAATAAGCAATTGAACTTAGTTCCAAAAGAAATAAATTCCTGGTGTACAAACAAGTGCTCAAGCCCGCATGGACATACGGGATGCCATTCTGGGGATGCAGCAAGAGCAGCAGTCTGCAAGTTATTTCAAATCTGATCGCTTCCAAATAAAGTGTTGAGAGGCATAGTGAGGGCATCATGGTACGTCCGAGACTCTGGCCTACATAGAGACCTTAAGATGAAGAGAGTGAGAGAGGAGACCTGTATGAATTCTCAAACTTAATGAAGAGCAGTTATTAGTGGAAAACCCTCACCTCCTCAAATTGCTTGAGTCTTGGAGGCTACATTGATTGCATCAGCTTAAGACTTTATTATCTCAGAAATCCAGTCATAAATGAAAAACCTACACATAAGCTTAGGAGGAACACAGAACTCCCCAAGAACCAGCCAATGGTACTACATTAGTTTCTGACTTACGCTCACTAAGCCTTTGGAACCGGTTCCAAAGCAACTTTAACTGGGCACCATCAGCAGTACTAGAATATCAAGTCGGCATCGTTCACTGGAACAAATTTGACATTTCAAACGTCCTCGGAAAGCAACCAGTTAGAAAGAACTCGTCTTAGTCGCAGGAAAAAAACTTTAGCGTCGTCAGCCAAATCCAAAATTAAAAGCTAAATCTTGTCTCTATGAACATCCTGTATCAGTCTGTGCCTAGCTACCGCTAGGCTCAGGAGATATTCATCTTTCACATATCCTCTTCATTTCTTGTGACACTCAACTCTCGTTCATATCAGAACTTTACAAATTAGGCTTTTTAAATCATTGACAGCTTTTGGTAGTCGCGAATCACTTAAATTTGTCACAAAATATCACCAAGTAGACAATTGTTTTATTGATTTAAATAGGTTTCGTGAAATATGAAGACATATCTTGTTTTTCTGCTCATCAACTTATTTAATTCAGACAACATATGTACAGCTTTATGTTTCGAAACTCTGAATCCGTAGTCGACAGTATAAATACAGTTAAATACCTTTAGAGCCGATCCTAACCTTTATGATTTATTTTATCAGAAGTGTGTATAATCTCAAGCTCCCTATAAGTTTTAGGTCCAAGAGACATGCCCCGATAAGGTGGCCACTTGACTGATAGCGCCTTCTAATACACAAATAATTGTTGTAACACTTTAGATTAGGAAACAAGAATGCTATTGTCAAAACATGTCAAATTGTAACTGTGCAACAGTATCTGAAAAAAATCACACTGCACACAGATTAAACGTCTTCTAGGAATTTTGTAAGAATCTTTCGTATAAATTGAAATTTCCTCTTCCATTAGTAAAATGTTAAATAAACACTGTTTAAACAGGAAACTCTCTTCAAGTAGATTGTAAACTGCTTTTTTCAATTCCTATTATTATTATTACTATCCCTTGTTAGAATTTTCAATAGTTAATAAAATATTTTTATTCATCCACTTAAGATCAAATGAATTTTTTAAAACTTGTAGTGGTTGATTTTTGATGTGGGAGAAAAACTTTTCAAAAAATGAGCAAGGTATATAATGTAGGCCTAGTTATCTCGTCCCATGTGGCTTAAAATTAGTAATAACACTTGATTTCATAAAAGAGCTGATTTTATGTTATAGGATATAAAGAAACATATTCTGCTAAGGGGAATCTATTCTGAAAGCTCTTTTTATAGTTCCATCGACTATAAGCATCCTTCAACATCCATGTTGCATACATAAGGTTTGTACGAAGCTAGTAGCGGTTGGAAATATCACCAGGCAATATTATTGTTTTGATCTTTTTCGGCGCAAAATTACGAGTGATATGATTTTTTTTTTTATAATACAACAGAATTCAATCGTCACAATCATGAACAAAGCTTTACAAGTAAAGCTGGTCACACGTATAATTACGCGCGACCTCGAAGGGCGAGTTTGGAGGGGGCAGAGGAAGCAAAAGATCGTTCCACAGATATTATAATATGAGGTTTGACACTAAAATGTTGAAAATATATTATAATGTAGACTTGACAAGGCAGAAATTCCGCTATAAATATTATTTTATTTGATTTGTCATAATAACCTCATCATTTACATAAAGGATTGAAACAAATAGTAATATCAGTTTTATAAGTGACCTCATAGCCTGCAATTTCATAGCAATGGCTTTTGATGCAACACGCATCACAAAAACCAATGTTTTTTAATAGGGCTAGTAGAGGTTTTCTAACTATCGATCGCGCGCCAGCTTACGAGTGACCAGCTATATACTATTTATTGTTTTAATGTGTATTATTTTGATTTAATATTCTCTCCTATTTAAGCCTAAACATTTTGTAAAATTCACACAAATCATTTAAATATAAAAATGAAACATATCTGACATGACATTATACTACGTAAAAAGTATTCTACTTTTTAAAAAGGAAACGAATAACTTAAAATAATATTCCTAAAGTATATATGTAATGTAAAGTTACAAATTTACAAAGGTGTTGAGAAAAAAACTCAGCTGTACAATAAAACTCATATGACAAAGTTTTGTACACTTACATAAGTAATATATATATATATATATATATATATATATATATATATATATATGTATATCCTACATAGAGATAAATATGTATTATCTATATAGATTATTTGAACATAAATTATAATTAATTTATCAATCATGATAAAAATTTTCTATGTTGGGTAATTGGATTTTAATTTTTAAGATAGGTGTCGCTTAAGCCGTTATGTTCTAAATATTGGGTATTGTCAGGTGAGTACAGCCCATGACACGATGAAAGAACTAATGTTGGACTCAACTCTAGTTATTTAACTATAGACCATAGAGTCGCAAGCAGTTCTAGTTTATTTAAACGCACGCACTTAAACATCTATAATATTTACATATTATACAAGCGTATATAATAAGATTTTACTTATACCTGCCAACATATAATTCTATATTTCGTCTTTACATTACAAACAAAAATTTAGCGTTACGAACAACTCTATCCGTTTCTTCACTCTAATCGAAATTTTTGCTGAACAGAATACTGATGAAGACGCATATTCATTTTATTATTACTTAAAGTTATAATAAAAATTCACAACAAAATCGGAGAACAAAATAAACATATAAAATATTTTCTTTTCTTGTCAAATATCCATGGTATGATGACAGTTCTTTAAATTGACCAGTGTAACAAAGAACTCGATTCCTTCACGAATCTACTTCACGAAACTCTATACGGCTTAACCAAGCAAGTTGCGTCACCAGGATAGAGCGGGTTGTCACAAAAAACGGTTTACCAGTATGTAACAGCCTGTTGTCTTGACTCTAAGGCCTGGGCTGAGAGCCGGTAATAAGAGCCGAACTCCAACCTGACATTTCGGCTTCGACATGTGCTCGGGACCAGTAGGATCTTCCGACCGGCCAGGCGACCATGGAAGCGGGCGGGGTTTCAATCTGCCACGGACCCCATGTTGATCATAGGCCTCCAACTGGTTGGTAATTTTTTTTTCGAAAACAATGGCTTACAAGTGGCGTATGTATTATACAAAAAGCGGTACTGAAATATGCGTAGTAATAATTATCTAATACGAATTATTCGTATTTTATAGGCGATTTTTTTTTATTAAGTGTTAATATTAATAGGCCTCAAATACTTCCTAGTCAGGTAATAGCCCCCACAGGCCTATTTACCGCCTTATGTCTCATTTTTCCAAGAACTTCACTGCGCCCACATCCCAGTATCACACCTGATTAGTTCGTCTAGGAGGTGTAATCAGTGCAACCACTCTTGGTATAGTTGACCGTCAGATTAGATCCTGGGCAGGCATAAACCCATCCCTTTAGAACTGAGTCTATAGGACAATGTGAGTAATTATTGTAATATTTGTGCTTAGAAATTTGTTTTATTGTAACAGATAAATAACAGAAGGTTTAACGTCCGTGGCAATATTATTATAACAAACTTGCGCTTGGGTGCTATTGTTTCATATACACCAACAGTGCAATCATTTATAGAATTGTTAAATATATTTTTTGATTAAGGGACAAAAGTATTTTAATATTTTTCGTATTCTCTTTTTGCCAAAAATGACTTAGGAGAATCCGATAGGAGCTGCCTTACTTGCGTCTTAAGGTTTCTAGGAAAGTAATGAGGCCAGCACTACGACTCAACCTCCAGGTATTATCCAAAATTTACATTGGATACAGAGGAGCAACATTTATTATCATCACAGGCTGGGCCGACTTGGTGGTAACAAAGGACTTAGAAATTCTTGAGGCTACTTGGGGTGGAACCAGGACTCAAGAACTACGCGGGGCTAGCTTGATCCACTAGGCGAGACGACTATCGCAGCCTCTGTTTATCGATACTGTTTTAATAGGCATATGTGTTTCTCTCGGTAATGGTTTTAGAACGATTTTATTTCTTATCTTTTCCGTTCAGTTGTAACACATGGCTATACACAACCTCCCAGTTTTTGTTTTGTTATGTTCTGTATTACTGGTCATGGTTGCAACCTGAAGACACTGATGTTCAATGTAACACGACGACGCATTTAAAAACATTTAAGTTTTTTTGGTTGTATTCGATTTTAGGGTTTGTACTTCCGCTTCGTAAGTAACAGAAAGTACAAAGCGTGTTTACATTCCTAGACCGTGACTTCACGAAATCTATCTACAGAGAAATACAAATGATCTTACTTGATACAAAATTTCACCCCTCAGTAACCTCAACTGCCGTCTAATATAGCCCCAAGTGGGTTACCATTAATGCAGTCGATTCCCTAACTATATCAAGTTGAAATGTTACTGATTACAGTCACGTAATTCGAAATGTTATGTTAATCTTTACATCCTTTCTTTGACTAGAATCCGTTATATAATCAAACCCTTATAAGCAATCAACCTATCTTTGGACCGCGTAATCGCCATATCGGAAGTGATTAATGACTTCTCCATTACCATTAATCTCCAAATTTAAGTGTTTCTGTCCTGTGATGTCTGAATATA
This sequence comes from Prosapia bicincta, assembly GCA_036971475.1. Lineage (NCBI taxonomy): Eukaryota > Metazoa > Arthropoda > Insecta > Hemiptera > Cercopidae > Prosapia > Prosapia bicincta. Next base: position 26,727,276 of record JBAIZL010000003.1, read on the forward strand.
TGTTACAGGCATTACAATATTTCCACTTGGAAGTAGCACTAAATCTGTGGACGTAGCGTCAATGAAAATTGACGGCAAGGCATGATGTTCGGTTCTCCCGTAATATTTACTAAAGTTATAATACTGTGTGTAATCCTACAAACACGTTGGATTATAATTACAGTTAATGAAATAATTCCATTTTTAAGTAGCCTCGACACTGTGGACTTAGCTTCAACGAGAATAGATAGCAAGACATGATCTTCGGTTCTCCCGTAATATTTGCTAAAGTTATAATACTGTGTGTAATCCTACAAACACGTTGGATTATAATTACAGTTAATGAAATAATTCCATTTTTAAGTAGCCTCGACACTGTGGACTTAGCTTCAACGAGAATAGATAGCAAGACATGATCTTCGGTTCTCCCGTAATATTTGCTAAAGTTATAATACTGTGTGTAATCCTACAAACACGTTGGATTATAATTACAGTTAATGAAATAATTCCATTTTTAAGTAGCCTCGACACTGTGGACTTAGCTTCAACGAGAATAGATAGCAAGACATGATCTTCGGTTCTCCCGTAATATTGACTAAAGTTATAATACTGTGTGTAATCCTACTAACACGTTGGATTATAATTACAGTTAATGAAATAATTCCATTTTTAAGTAGCCTCGACACTGTGGACTTAGCTTCAACGAGAATAGATAGCAAGACATGATCTTCGGTACTCCCGTAATATTTGCTAAAGTTATAATACTGTGTGTAATCCTACAAACACGTTGGATTATAATTACAGTTAATGAAATAATTCCATTTTTAAGTAGCCTCGACACTGTGGACTTAGCTTCAACGAGAATAGATAGCAAGACATGATCTTCGGTACTCCCGTAATATTTGCTAAAGTTATAATACTGTGTGTAATCCTACAAACACGTTGGATTATAATTACAGTTAATGAAATAATTCCATTTTTAAGTAGCCTCGACACTGTGGACTTAGCTTCAACGAGAATAGATAGCAAGACATGATCTTCGGTTCTCCCGTAATATTTGCTAAAGTTATAATACTGTGTGTAATCCTACAAACACGTTGGATTATAATTACAGTTAATGAAATAATTCCATTTTTAAGTAGCCTCGACACTGTGGACTTAGCTTCAACGAGAATAGATAGCAAGACATGATCTTCGGTTCTCCCGTAATATTTGCTAAAGTTATAATACTGTGTGTAATCCTACAAACACGTTGGATTATAATTACAGTTACTGAAATAATTCCATTTTTAAGTAGCCTCGACACTGTGGACTTAGCTTCAACGAGAATAGATAGCAAGATATGATCTTCGGTTCTCCCGTAATATTTACTAAAGTTATAATACTGTGTGTAATCCTACAAACACGTTGGATTATAATTACAGTTACTGAAATATTTCTACTTGGAAGTAGCCTCGGCACTGTGGACGTAGCTTCAACGAGAATAGATAGCAAGACATGATCTTCGGTTCTCCCGTAATATTTACTAAAGTTATAATACTGTGTGTAATCCTACAAACACGTTGGATATTACAGTTACTGAAATATTTCTACTTGGAAGTAGCCTCGGCACTGTGGACGTAGCTTCAACGAGAATAGATATCAAGACATGATCTTCGGTTCTCCCGTAATATTTACTAAAGTTATAATACTGTGTGTAATCCTACAAACACGTTGGATTATAATTACAGTTACTGAAATATTTCTACTTGGAAGTAGCCTCGGCACTGTGGACGTAGCTTCAACGAGAATAGATAGCAAGACATGATCTTCGGTACTCCCGTAATATTTGCTAAAGTTATAATACTGTGTGTAATCCTACAAACACGTTGGATTATAATTACAGTTACTGAAATATTTCAACTTGGAGGTAGCCTCGGCACTGTGGACGTAGCTTCAACGAGAATAGATAGCAAGACATGATCTTTGGTTCTCCCGTAATATTTCCTAAAGTTATAATACTGTGTGTAATCCTACAAACACGTTGGATATTACAGTTACTGAAATATTTCTACTTGGAAGTAGCCTCGGCACTGTGGACGTAGCTTCAACGAGAATAGATAGCAAGACATGATCTTCGGTTCTCCCGTAATATTTACTAAAGTTATAATACTGTGTGTAATCATACAAAAACGTTGGATATTACAGTTACTGAAATAATTCCATTTTTAAGTAGCCTCGACACTGTGGACGTAGCTTCAACGAGAATAGATAGCAAGACATGATCTTTGGTTCTCCCGTAATATTTGCTAAAGTTATAATACTGTGTGTAATCCTACAAACACGTTGGATTATAATTACAGTTACAGAAATATTTTCACTTAGAAGTAGCCTCGACACTGTGGACGTAGCTTCAACGAGAATAGATAGCAAGACATGATCTTCGGTTCTCCCGTAATATTGACTAAAGTTATAATACTGTGTGTAATCCTACAAACACGTTGGATTATAATTACAGTTACTGAAATATTTTCAGTTGGAAGTAGCCTCGACACTGTGGACATAGTTTCAACGAGAATAGATAGCAAGACATGATCTTTGGTTCTCCCGTAATATTTGCTAAATTTATAATACTGTGTGTAATCCTACAAACACGTTGGATTATAATTACAGTTACTGAAATAATTCCATTTTTAAGTAGCGTCGACACTGTGGACTTAGCTTCAACGAGAATAGATAGCAAGACATGATCTTCGGTTCTCCCGTAATATTTGCTAAAGTTATAATACTGTGTGTAATCCTACAAACACGTTGGATTATAATTACAGTTACTGAAATAATTCCATTTTTAAGTAGCCTCGACACTGTGGACTTAGCTTCAACGAGAATAGATAGCAAGACATGATCTTTGGTTCTCCCGTAATATTTGCTAAAGTTATAATACTGTGTGTAATCCTACAAAAACGTTGGATATTATAGTTACTGAAATATTTCTACTTGGAAGTAGCCTCGACACTGTGGACGTAGCTTCAACGAGAATAGATATCAAGACATGATCTTCGGTTCTCCCGTAATATTTACTAAAGTTATAATACTGTGTGTAATCCTACAAACACGTTGGATTATAATTACAGTTACTGAAATAATTCCATTTTTAAGTAGCCTCGACACTGTGGACTTAGCTTCAACGAGAATAGATAGCAAGACATGATCTTTGGTTCTCCCGTAATATTTGCTAAAGTTATAATACTGTGTGTAATCCTACAAAAACGTTGGATATTATAGTTACTGAAATATTTCTACTTGGAAGTAGCCTCGACACTGTGGACGTAGCTTCAACGAGAATAGATATCAAGACATGATCTTCGGTTCTCCCGTAATATTTACTAAAGTTATAATACTGTGTGTAATCCTACAAACACGTTGGATTATAATTACAGTTACTGAAATATTTCCAGTTGGAAGTAACCTCGACACTGTGGACATAGTTTCAACGAGAATAGATAGCAAGATATGATCTTTGGTTCTCCCGTAATATTTGCTAAATTTATAATACTGTGTGTAATCCTACAAAAACGTTGGATATTATAGTTACTGAAATATTTCTACTTAGAAGTAGCCTCGACACTGTGGACTTAGCTTCAACGAGAATAGATAGCAGGATATGATCTTCGGTTCTTCTGTAATATTTAATAAAGTTGTAATGCAGTGTGTAATCCTACAAACCTGTTGGATTATACGTTCAGGTACTGAATTATTTTCACTTAGAAGTAGTCTTTACACTGTGGACGTAGTTTCAACGAGAATAGATGGCAAGACATTATCTTTGGTTCTCCCGTAATATTTGCTAAAGTTATAATACTGTGTGTAATCCTACAAACACGTTGGATTATAATTACAGTTACTGAAATATTTCCAGTTGGAAGTAGCCTCGACACTGTGGACATAGTTTCAACGAGAATAGATAGCAAGGCTTTTATTTTGGTCATGTGTTTTCTACTTTCTCTTTAACTCACTAAACCAGGGTATTTGATTTTCGTAATATCATATAGCAATTACTTGATTAATGAAATGGAAATTGATAAATTGTCCTGAGTAAATTTGTTGGGTATGATTAGACAATTTCCGCTTTGACGAAGCAGTGAAAAAGTGGAAGAGCAAAATTAAGGCTTACGTAAAAATATAAAGTAAATTGTTATTTAATACTAACTGTCTCCGGCCACGATTTGCTGTGACACGTTGTGATCGGATGGATGAGATATAAGGAGCAACACGAAGCATACGTTTCTTAGAAGTTTAATTTTGCAATACTCCAGAGGTTAAGCTAATGCAGAGCTAAGGCTTTGTATGTTTTGATTGGTCTGTTGGTAGAATCAATCTGATGTGTTCTCAGTTCCTCCTGGTGCATGTTATAAGAAACCCTACCCCCCTCCCCTTATCTCCGTCGTGTATCATTTGTATTAGGGGATCATAAATGTCCTTCTGCTCAAGTGTTAATTTGGCAATGGTTGATTGGACACATATGACTGGAGATCACCGGTGTTCTAACTCTGTTCACGGCGCAAGTCCACATCAAATTAAAAAAATGAATATATAATTCATTTTCTACTATAATCTGAATGGGTTGCAAGAGGATACGTTTGTTTTCGTTAAAAGCAATGGAATGGGGAACAGGTAATTTTTGACACGTGACTGTGGTTGTCAATGGGAAGTATGAGGATTATTCTAGCCCCGATTTTATTCTGATTCTCTCAACCTTTTTAAAGCTTCCGGTAGATTCTGGTACTAGTTTGTCTAACCGGCAAACCACTCTTAACATGAAGAGCACGTAAACATACCCTTCTCAATACCAGGGGATTTCTTTTACACAGTCATGTCTAAATCGGTTTACTCTACCGTTAACATTGTTTTCGAAGGGAGTGTAACGGGTACTAACTTGTATGGCCATATCTTGTGGGGCTATATCTTGTAGACGATCTTGTCCTTCCTATACAGCCTATACACTGTACATAAATCCTACACGTATTGACAGTCCTTTCCTCCTTTTCGTAGTCTAAAATGACCAGCTTTAAAAAAATTAAAAAATATTGAACTTAAAATTGTTTGTTTGCAAAATTACAATTTTTTTTGAGCGTTTTAGAAAACTAAAACCTGACTATTCATTAGTTTCAAGTTTGAAATAATATTTAAACTCAACGTCAAACGTGTTTGGTTAGTTCTTCGGCTGACGTAGCTATGAAGAAATATCGCCTACTTAGGTACCTCACTACTATCTGGGGACTCATCACATACTGGAAAGATTTAAAAGTCCGATTCACAGGACTGTCACGCGTTCGTGACACAGTAACGGTGTCACGACGATGCAATCACGATTGCAGCAACCATTTAGATGACTTCAGCGAAATTTAATAAAAAGCAAATATTAATTAATAAAATAGAGCTTCGCTAGTGAGAATTATTCTTTAAGGTAAATGGTAAAAGAGTTTACTCAGATCTCACTTCGTGCTAGTTTAAAAAATTTGTTTAATATGTAAATGTATTATTAATACATACTAGTTTCTAAGACGATATCACCTTCTTCAGTCCTTACTTTTATTCCATCCGTGGATAATAATATCTTTATAAACGTCCGATAAACGTTTTTTGGCATCTTTCCAAATTCCAGATGTTATCTGTTAAAAGCAAGACTTTATCTTTCAATTTATGCAGACGATTGAGTTCTTTAGACGTGAATGTCATACTATATAGGTCTAGTAAGTTCTGAGGAAGGCGACAACGTCATCGAAACTAGTATGTATTAATAAAGTAGTGCGTAGTTAGGTTTTGGGTAAACTCTTTTAAGATTTAACGTTGTAAAACGAATTAAATTTTGGGAGAAAATATACTTTTAAGTAAAGCAAATCGTCAAAAATAGAATATAATTAACTTCATTACATCTTCTTATTTTCCTAAAATTATATTTCATTTTACTTAATGGAATGCTTACCAGCATGTTTGATCTGATGGCAAGATTTTAAAATTGAGTAAACCTATCTTGTTAGAGCATAATTTGAGAGGGCACCATTTAATTGAGTTCTTCAACATTTAGGAATATTCAAGTCAAGTAACAAAACTAAATATATGAAACAAAGGGGTTAAACTCAAATTACCAAATTCAAAGACATAAACCTTTCTGCCTTTATTATCATTAGCTTCATCGTAACACTTGCTACGGAGGGAACTTATATTTCTCTCTACGGCAGTTTTATGAACAATCTTCTTATAACTATACAAGTTTTCCAAAAAAACAATTGATACTAAGTGGTACTATTTTGCTGTGAAATAGAGAAAGTTATCGTTTGATCAGATATAATCAGATGATTTTATCTATGAAAAGAATTATTTAAATCACCCACTGCACATATTGCAAAAACTATTTAGGAATTATCTATATGTGCATAAAAGAATTATATATATATATATATATATATATATATATATATATATATATATATATATATATTTAAAAAATTATAAACAAGTATGTTAAGTTTACAAACAATATATAAGATCTAGTACACACAATGCGTGTCTATATCACATAAATTATATGTATATATATATATATATATATATATACATATATATATATATATATATATATACATATATATATATATATATATACATATATATATTTATATATATAAGGAACAAAAGTCAACATACAAATACAAGAATTATATTTGAATTTACAATTCAATTTGTATTTTGACTTTTGTTCTTTATTAATACACAAGAAAACATATTGCGATATTTATATATATATATATATATATATATATATATATATATATATATGTATATATATATATATATATATATATATATGTATTAATAACAAAATACCTAAAGTCTATACTACACCAAGACTATTTCACAACTTATAAGACAGATTATTCAACTTAAATCACAAAATTATCCCCAAAACAAACTAGAAACTCTCCCATAATGCATTGAATCCAAAAACAGAACAATACCGGTATATTACGTTACAATCCCACACGTCTGGCCATCTACAGAAGTACTCAGTTTCAGTTGATGCTCGGTAATGAAGACACCATAACTAGTCTTCGAAAGGTGACTCACATATATACCAAATAAGAATCTTGTTTAGGTACATTATAGTGTAAGTGATACGTAAGTACAAGAAAACAGTGTTGTAAAGTTAAATATATATATATACATATATATATTATAACGAAATTCTTTATATTAGAAGAAATATTAGTAAAAACATAGAACTCTATGAGAACGAAGTAAACTGTCGTTAAATACTAAAGAGCGCTCAATCGTTAATCTTTCGGCCAGTAGGGTTACTGCACGCCATCTGGTCTACCATAGATAATAATATATCTCTAAATATTACATTGGGTGAGAGCAATACGTGACTCAATCACTGGAGAGGAGTGTTAGTTAGACATCAATAGAGCCACGTAGATTTATATAGAACAATATCTAAAAATATAAAATAAAGAAAGAGCAAGACCAGCTCTTGTTTGGGAAATGTTTAGAAAGTACCACCCAAACTAAAGAGAAAGCTTGAAAGGAAACGTTCTTCATAATGTAGCCGCTCAATTTGGTACGGCATAATGTAGAGGAAGCTTGGAAAGCGGTAAAATGTAGCCTCATAAATGGAAGAGGGGATGATAACGGTACGAAAGCTACCCATGAGAAACCGGAGAGGAGTTGGTAAAAATCCAGGGCTCGAAGTATAGAGAAGTAAACTTTGGCAACAAGTTCTCAATTACAATAAAGGAGTAAATGCGCTAAGTCGTACCATAAATACAGAAGAATATTTACGGGAATTAAAAGTTAGTTACAGTATAGAAGCATTGGAGTGAATAGGGGAGTGATATTAAGTGAGGGAGGTATTCAGTAAGTGCATGGGCGGTCAAGTGTGAGTGGAGCAAAAAACCAACGCGATAAAAAAAATTGTCATCTATGGGTTATCATTAATACTACATTTGAAGTAAAATAGATAAAGTAATTAATTAAAAACTTAAAAATTCTCATATAAATTTTTCATAAATTTGTTAAAGAAATAATAAGTAAATCAAGCCATTTATAATATATTTTATCAAACCAAGTGCAGTAACCCATACACACATTTAGATATTTAAGGACATTTGTATAAGATGGTTATAAATTTAAATAATTAATGTACGAGTTTTGTTACCAGTAGATTAGAGATAGACCAATTTAATCTATGTTCTACAGTAGCTACCTGTAATTGCTACAACTTTAAACCAGGCTAGTTAAATTATATCACTTATTAAAAAAAAAAACGAGTACCAGTGTTATAATATGATTCCCTCTAAATTAAACTATGCTTTTGAACAATGTTTAGCTGTAAAGTTATGTTATAATGTTATTATAAATATATATAATTAGTAATTAAGTTGCGATCGCTGAATTTCACAAGTCTTTTGATTTATGAAAAGTATCATCTACTTATCAAAGAAAGAAGTCATCTACAAATGAAGTATAGACCTTGCTCTCTTTCTCCTCCCCCCCCTCTCTCTCTCTCTCTCTCTCTCTCTCTCTCTCTCTCTCTCTATATATATATATATATATATATATATATATTTATATTAAAACTTTACTTTTGTTATAATTAAATTTATATTTAAATGTTATTTATTTACCTTACCTATTAATGTCACACTTTCAGGTTTGTAAAAAAATTAATAATCTTATCAATTTTTAAACATCACTTGCACTACACATTATTCCAAATTTATATTAATATTGTGCAGTGACAGGATTGATATCTTAACTAATATTACAATGATAAAAGGTGGACTTCTGAGGCTTTAGATTTCTAATAGAATAACATAAAAACAGTATTAAAAGTTTTATTCTTGCTCTCGGGGTCGCTATTACGGGAACTTTGCTTTTAAATTAGAAATGGCGAAACTAGAATAATTTTTATAAATTTTGATGAAATTAAAATTTGTTTTGGAACTAAAAGATAGATGTCTGTTGGCTACACTTATATTCCCTGGAATCCTGGCTTTGTTCACTTCAGCGCTTACACTTGACACACAACAAAAACTTACTTTTATATTTCAAAAAAAAAAAACTTTACGTCGCACTTTTCTAAATTTTACTTATAAAAAAACTCTTTACTTCATTTACTCAACACTTCCGTCTTGGTCCCCACCAACCTGCCTGCCTCTCTCTGAGACTCTCCTCAAACTTCCTTTTAAACTTTCGATTAGTTTTTATTAAAAATCTAATCTCTCCCACTACCACCAATACGTTCTTTGTAAGTTTTCCACAGTTCTACAATTAGCTAAACCTAACGGTACACGGTTATTTCCCCAGGCTATATCGGCCACTGGATTTCCCGTCTTAACCACTATGAACCCTTCTCTATTGTCTATGGAAACGATAATGACATGGTACCTCCTTTGTCCGCCTAGAAAACAATTTGTGTCTTTCTTTGCTAAATCCTATAAATAATCAATTTTAGCAACCAACTTAATTTAATCTAAAGCCTCGTACTTTATGTTATAATATATATTTATATTTAATTCCATTAAATATATACAATTTATTATTGAAACTAATATAGCATGCACACGATATAAATTTCACACAAATGTTTTAGTAAAAAAATATAATTAATTTTCATTGTATTAGTAGTTTTGTCGTAAAAAGGTTTAATGTCCTTAAAATGTATAATAGCCGTATTTACTCAATTATTTATTTCTACTCCTAACTGTTAAATAAAACAAAATGGTGGCAAGGGTTTACATCTTATTATCTTTCTTTGATTTTATACTCATAAAAATCTCATTTAAACATAAATACGATTTTGAGTTGTACATCTAATAATGCAAATGGGTGCTTAAAACACCTTAGTGCATGGTTAGTCTTGTGAAGTTTCAGTGCGTAATATATTTACAGACACTGAGAAAGTAGCCTGCTCCATGACTGCAGTGTTGTACAGAACCCCCTGGGCGCATACACAACACCGCCGGCAGACCAGTGTCTCAGCGCGTGCACCAAGTGCAGCTAATGTAGTCTACTCTACCTTGAATCTTTTTTCTTTCTATGTTACTGATCGTGCGCATCTCTTCTTCATTGGGTCGTTCTATGGCATAGAAGAGGTACGCTCCGCCGAACATGTACACCACCAGGAGCGCCCACATCGTGAACACGTGACGCGTCCTCATCTTAAATTGTTGTCATGTTTTAGTAGAAATGTTTTAATTTAAAGTCGGAACTATTTTTGTACTACGTAGGCTACTGAACCAGTTTTTCTTAGATTGAAACTTTATATATGTGTAAATAATTATTTTTCATAATAAAAAAAAATATAAATCTCAAAACATTTAAGAATGAATTTAACCACAAGTCTTTTTGAGAGAGAAACTTGCGAAAATTCAAATATGCCATTTTAACTACTGGATTTTAAAATTTAATTAGAACGAATCAATTGTATTGCTAATCTAAAAGCAAATTATTATAAAAAATAAAAATCTTTATACAACTTAATACCATACTATGAATTTTTAAAGCAACTAATTACACAGATATAACGGTATGTATTGTTAGGAATGTTTTTTAAAAATATTTTAAACTTTCGATCTAATATTAAAATTTTTTTTATTCTCATAGTATACAAACGTGTTTAATAGTAATTCTTTAAATCCATATTAAAATGTTTCATTTAGTATTCTGCAAACTTTCTCAAAAAAATAAAATATATAAATGATTTTAAATAATATAATGTAAACAATAATTTCCTAAATAATTAGGACTTAAGTTATTAGAAGAAGAAAGATTTAATTAGTGTTAGGAAGAACACTGAACTTGTGAGAAGTTAAATAAAAGTAGGCGAGTTTAGGTGAAGAAGTTGTAACGAAAACATTAAACAAACTGTGTTACCTAAGAAGTGAATAACAGATGGGAGTATCGTGAGGAACAAAGACTACACATTCAATAGATATTAAATTATCACTCTTTCCTCGTTTTCATATAAAACCTTATAAATCACAACGCTGCATCAGCACTATCTAACGGCTTCTAATGCTACTAAAAGCTGCAGCCTAACCTTTCTAAACCGTCAAGCATCAAGCTCTACCTTGCCCATCATACTCTACCTCTGATTTCTTTTCGTTGAGCTATTTCTTCTTGACGTAACTGTATCTCGAAATCGCCTTCCACATAGAAAAACATGACTGTTCCCAGAAAAGTATAAATCAAAAATAAAAAACATAAAATTAAGTATTGTTTCAGGGACATTTTATTTTAAATTACTTTGGATGTTTCAAATGTGACAAACACATAGCTCCTGGTTGTTGGGTTTCCATAGCATTTTCGAATTTTTCATTGCCATTGCACTGTTTTTAAATAGAGACTGAAAAAAGATGTTGACAAACAATAAGTTAATTGTTCAGTGGTGCGTAAAGGAGTAAAGCGTTTGTGACGTAAGCAGATATTTTCAGTGCATTTTAAGGACGCTGGGTAAAGTTAGGTAAACAGCTCAAAAAGCAATGGCATATCTCGTACATCAGTAGCAGAACATGTACGTTTTCTGCAGTAAAATTTGATTACAAATCTTGCAAATTTATTCAGGTTTTATAACCTTTATGCCAGTCAAACTGACAAGTAGTTTATTAAAGTTATTATAAACAATAACAACAATCTTTATGAAAGTTTAAGTAGTTATTTTGTACGTTTTTCCAACACTTTAATGAAATCGTTTCTAGTCCCACTTGTAAATATGTTTTCTATACGTTATCTTCTAATATTAAATAATAACATGCTCAAGTCACATTTCTACAGTTAAAACACACACAGATCACGTGACAGTCTAAAGCCTACATTTTTCTCTCTACTGTTTAATCTGTTTACATAAATCTATGCAACATACACACGGCCTGATCTATAATCTGATCATACTCTACCTTGTATTTCTAGACGCTCTACCTGTTCCAAGCGACGTGTTTCTTCTTCCAACGGACGTTCTATAGAATAGAACATCCACGCTCCCAGAAATAAATATAAAATAAACATACAAAACAAAACTACGAATTCTTTGAACATCATTTTGAAAGCTTCGATTTAATCACAGTTAACTGAACGTCCAACAGGATATCAAACGTCCTCCGTTGCACAAAGGATACAGGATCATTTTACAGTGCCTGTGCGGTTGGAAAAATACATTTGAAAATGAAAATTTATTTACATTACTGTGTGCTAAAGCAGATGGAAGTGCGACTGAAGAATTACAAAAGGTATTTGTGCAAGTGTTTGCAGTTTTTTGTGTGCTGCAAAGACCAGAGTGCTATGAAAGTGAACATCAAAGCAGAAATTTAAAGAAAGTTACATAATAATTTTTAATAGCTATAATAAAACTATAAATTGTAAATAAAGTTATAAAATTGTGACTTTTATATAATTATAAAATACATTCACAGAAAATAAATAATAATGAATAATGTGATTGGAATAAATAAACTTCTATAAGATTGTGTTTATTATTATTTAATATCGGAACTTAAGTTTAACGATTTTTTAAAAGTTCATCTATGAATTAACATTTAGTTTTACCGGATATGCAAGAGTGTAGATTGTACTGCAATAAAATGTTTTAAAATAATGTTTATGACTCAATAAACTATATATCTTAAATCTTCTGTTAGATTTTAAAGGTAATGTGTTTACTTTAGTGGTTTCACTTGTAAATAGATTTAATTCAAACATTATGTAAATTTACATTGAGATTAATTACGCCTCGAAGGTAATAAATTATTTGAGGTTTTAAAACTCTGTGACGTTAGCATTGTGTATGCCCATAAATGTGATTATTATCTAGGTTGATAAATAAATAATACGAGCAATCAATGGTTGTAATAACTATTGCTAATTGTTAATTTAAAGTCTACTTTTAATATTTTTGTAAATAACGAAAAACCTCAAAAAGTATGAAAATTTTGTGTCAAACTACATTGAATTTGGATGTATGTAAAGGAAATAGAAAACAAATTCGTTTAATAAATATGGGATTTTTTGCGAAAATTCACAGTTGCTAATAAATGTATGAAACATTTCTAGACAAAAATCATGTGGAAATATTATGATTTACAATATTGTATACTGTATTTAGGAAACAGAAAACAGAAAACTATTTTCTAATTGGAATTCTTAGTACAATCATCTTTGTTACCGTCTGAAAAATTAATGCAGGATTGAATGCCCTATTCTGCCAACACTGTTCTTTGTTTTCATTTTTAAAACTTCAACTATACTCTTACATTATCAAAATGAATACACTTTATTGTAATTAAAGAATAAAAATATGGTACAACTCACAAATATACAATTTTTTATTTCAAACGCGTTTCAACGACTAATTTGTCGTCATCCTCAGTGAAAATACACAAATGAAATTAACTAAAAAATATATATATATTAAACATAACCTATAAAGTTTTAGCAAAAGTAAAAACAAAAGTGAAAATCATATAACTTTTACTCACAAGCCAGCTCGAATATTATTTATACACTTTATTGTATTCAAGTATAGAATGTAGTACAGATTTTTTTATAATGTAAGTGTACAGTCAAGGTTTTGAAAATGAACATTTCGAAACGCGTCAAAAATAGCATGTTTTAATTTTAGAAGTGACCAAAGAAGGCAATCAAGAAGAATGAGGGCACTCAAGTGTATATTTTCTACTTAATTACACTCACAAAAACGTGTATTAAAAGTTTAAACATTTGTTCAACTGTTTTTATTCAAAATAAAATATTTTGGTTTAATATTTTAGATTGAGGACAGTTTTAAATTTTAGGGCAGACTGTGATTCAAACCTAAGTAAATTATAGAGTTAAGGGAACTTTGAGTATTATATAATTGACAGCTAAAGAGTTATTATGAACAGCGAAGGGCTTTTCAGGTCTCCAAACTATTGTCTGTACAAATGAAAACCACGGAAGAGGCAGCAAGTGTTACATTTACCTAAAAGAAGCCTAAACTGAGCATCTTGGAAACTGAGTGTAAGGAATACGTCGGTGATAAGAATGTTCAGAACTATTTGTGGTTTTCCCTGCAAGATATAACCTGTGCAACTTTTGAACTGAAAGAAACAAAACAAGAGTTCAGTACTGCGCTTCGATGCTAGCAATGTGCTATGGATCGCCGGAGTTTCTGAGTGACGTATGGTTTACGAATGAATGTCATGTACACTTTAGTGCTTTCATAAACATTCTGAATACGAGTTTTCTTGGGTTTGAATGACTTGACAGTGTTGTACAGAGGCTACAGCATATTTGGCATACAGCATATAGCATACAACCACTTTTTGCACTGCGTCAGGAAGAGACATAATTTTTTCACAATTTGTTGAAAAAAATAATGGAAACCTTTTTATTGTAAATCGGAACCGATATTGGGTAATTTTTGGTCGTTTTATGGGAGATCTTAGAAGATTTTGTTGTGCCTGAAACCTGCCTTTTCGTTCACAATGGCTCCAGGAATATGGCGCAACTGCCTTCTATAAAATTGTTTTTCTTCAAGAAACTTTTCGCAACCGCCTCATCCCCATTAAATCAACTTTCCTTGTCCAGCCCACTCTTCCGATCTTACACCACCTGATCGCTACGTCTGAGGAATGATGAAGGAGATTTTTCATGCTGAGCCAACAACCACCATCGTCCATCTACAGACAATAATAATCATGCGTATAACGAGTATGAAAGAACTCCTTTTTACCAAAGTGAACCTTCAAGAACGAGTGTTGACTCAAATTAAACGGTCATATTGAACATGTCTATACCCTAATCTAACCAATTTTAGCTTCTTTTTATTTTTATTTGTTTGTAAATAAAATAAAATAACGTTCCACAAGAGTTTCAGTGTTGTTTATTTTTGGCCATACAGTATTTATAATTTTATACACAATGATTTTAAGAAATTTCTTATATATTTTAAATTATTCAAAAATGAAAGAAATTAATGTTAAGTTTAAAGGTTACAGTTTTTGATGTTTAAAAATATGTAACAAAACCATGCAATGCATAGGAATGTTTGTTGTTTAATGTATTTTTAATTGCAAATATACACGTTAGTTGCTTGTTTGTACAAATTATGCACGTTTATGTATTATATTAGTGATACAAGTGTGTATGTTTAAAATATGTATAATTCTGTACATTTTTGTTTGCTTAATAGGTTATTTTACTTCTCCGTCGGTTAGGATTTCATTGCTTGATAATTTTAGTGCCATTTATCCTAATTTTTTATTTAACCACTAATTTAATATGTTGCTCCAATATATTATGCAATATATTATAATATATTATATATTATAGTATATAATACGCAATAACATAAATTGCATTTTAAATTAAAACATTTAACCTTTAAAAAATAAATATTAGTTAATGTTAGAATTATTGAATCTAGTACTTCTAATTCCGCTTTGTTTTACATTTTAAAAGAAACGTCAACAAATATTGCTTAGAACTTCAGCAACGTTGTTCAGCAAATATTGCTCATCATAAACGTGCCTTGGTGTACAAAACACTGTAAGTTAAACATTTATAAATTTCATTTTTTGTTTTCCTTATTGTAATAAAACGTATTTACATGCATCTAATACAAAATACGTTTAACGTTTAAAAACTACGCATTGCTTGAAAATCATAAAAACAGTTCATAAAATATTAATGTATTAATGTAAAGGCTCTCTAATATTCTCTGTCTTTAAATTGGTCCTATAACTCGCTTTTATGTATTTGTAAACTTTAATGAAGAAATTATTGTTTTACCTTTATTTTAGAATTATAGTTTATTTTTATCACAGTACATAAAATTATTTGAAGTCTTCAACTACATTATACGCATTTTTATTAACTTTATTTCAGGATATAGTTAACTAATAGATTCAGGTTTTTGTGCAACTGGTATTTGTACTACATAAAATATAATTGTTAATTTAAAAAAATTACCCCACACTTAACTGTGTGTTGTAAAATTTTCCATTGGAAGAATATTCTCGAATAGGATTAACATATTGAGTAATTGTTTAAATAGTAACAGCGGATGATTTATGATAAAAGTGGGCGGTTAATTTTCACTGGTAATATTTATTTAGCAACGTATTAATTTTGATTTGAACAATACAGAAATAAAACTACATGTCTCTATAAAGCAAACCATAATTATTGCTAGCAATCTTTTAAAAACAATTAGTTTATTTAAATCGTTTTTGGGTTGTACACCTTCAGGTATTTTTATTAATATTTACTTGCTAGTTCACTTGACAAAAACCACTACTTACTGATGTTTTTCAACAGACGAGATTCGCAATTGGTCAGTGCATTGTTCTATGCTGTGTGTTGTGGCAACAGACAGGACTGTTGTGTTATGATCTGTAGTGTGTAATTTATAGAGTGCTTCTTTATTATATGTTTTAAAATAGTGTTTGATTGTGAGTTTGTTTTATTATTTGATAAGTACTGCGGTTATATACTAGCAATTAGTCATTATTTGAATCAACTCGTACGAAATAGTAATCACCAACAGATATTTAGAAGGAAAGAAATATTTAAGAAATAGCTTTTTAAAAATAAACAAAATTCTTGATCCTTTACATCTATTTTTTGTATAGTACGAAATAGATATTCCCAACAAACGCGTTTAATAACCTTTAAACACTTATTATAAACATATTATTTAATGTAATGTGTAAAATTAATTGTATACTATTTTATTCAAAAAGACTTGATTTATTTGTTTTCTATAGATTTATAACCAAACAAAACCCATAGAATATTGACAAAATCAGTGTCACCGCCAGAAGCTTTAAAATAGTGTTACTGACACTAGTGACGTAGGTTGTACACCCATTCGCTGTCACGTTTGTAAATAGGGACTATTCGAGTGTATTTGGGCTTACTTGTATGCAGCAAAACAATTTGGCATTACGTGTTGACGTCGCACTTATCATGACATTCTAGGTCGTAGTTTTACGTAGAAAACATAGGTTTTTATTTTACTGGATTTATTATAACAGGTACACTCTCCCTGTAAACATTTATATATGTTGTTCAAATTTTCAATTAATTATGAAATACTTTTCATTCATACACTCAAGTTCAAAAATATTTTTTTAAACTTCTAGTGGATGGCACTTGAGGTTTATACAGTTTTTTCAAAATTTTAATTCATTAATTAATTTTAGTTAATTAATTTTGATTTCTATTGAGTTACATACATTGTGATATTGTTATATTATAAAACCCAGATATTTTGAAAATAGTTGTACACTTTAATTTATTTAAGAAACTTTAATTACCTTCACTACCTTATTCTTTATACTCGCAGACACTCACCAGGTCAATTGTTTTCCTTAACAATTGTATCTTACGACTAACCTAGGCAGACCGTCTGTCTGTTTAACCGTTCTAAATAAGACCCATTACATTAACTATTCTCGTTTGTGTTTACAAATAAAGGTTTAATTTTGAAACAATTAAAGAATTACACTTTAATAAAAATTTTGCTTTTATACAATTTTAATATTATAAATTAAAATACAAAAGTTTACGTCCTTTAAAAATGTTTTGAGACAAAGCTAGGTTAATGCACGCTGGTATTATATATATTTACTGATTTGTATATATTGAAAAATAAAAACAATTAAATACAAAAAACATACCTTGGCAATTACTTGAACTTTGTTTGCTTAGCAGATATTATAATTTACACGGCTTTATTCCTATAACAATGGTAAATTTTGAAAATAATAAAATAAGCGTAACAAAACCACTTATAAAACATTTCCCCGTTGTTAATAAATTTCCAAATCAAATCATTAAAAGTTTAATTAAAAATTATAAAGATCGCAAGCCCATGGTGATCCTCAGTACAGCGTTGCTACTGGAAGATAAACGAAACGCTTTTCTTACGGTAACCTAGCACAAGATTCGAAATCTACCCATTATTATATATTTAGAAAAGGCTTATCATTGGTAGTTTTTAACATGACGCCATTTAGACTAGCGCCATCATGAAACATTTTTAGAACACAAATTTATTTAAAAAAGGCAGATTTTACATTAGCTAAATAATAAATATTAATGGAGCATGCTGATTGTAACCAAAAATTATTTAGCGTGTTACAATTTGTATAAACATATTTATATAAATTGGAAATATTTCATAAAGAATAATTTGTGGACCAAAGTAGGAACATAATTTTAAAAGAATAAAAATACATTACCATTTATATTATTAAGGCATCAACCAGAATTGGCTGTAATCGTGTATGAAGGGTAATTAATATAGATTGGGAGCTAAATAGAGCTAAAAGACGTGATATAGGGGATCACAGCGTGAGATTTGCAGAGTTGCGTACGTAAAGTAGAACCACTATCTATTGGAGTCATAAAAGGGAGTCACCCCTATTACACGCACTTGCAAGAAACAGTCAGGGCAAATGGTATTAGACAGGACTAAGGAAAGTTGTTAATGATCTCATGATTCGTGAATCGGGAAAACAATGGCGCACGGTTTGCAGGGATACTTATAGAAATAGTGCGATTCTTAACCCGCGAGAAGTTTAATAGTCAAGGATATTAAGTAACTGTGGAAGAAATTTTTTATGCCGTTTATGTCCTAGGAGAGATTAAGAAATTATTGATTAGGAGATCAAATAAAATTTGATAATCAGTCTTAACCTAAAATAAATAATAAATGAGATGAAGAATGTAGGAGATAGTAGCACCGTTGTATAAAAAAGAATATCAAATTAAGGAGTAAAGAAAGAACATAGGAGAAAGTAGCAATTAATAAACAGGTTAATCAATGTAACTTGGAAAATATTTGTATAAAATCAATCGATTTAAAAAATTTTAAGTGTTACTATATACGTTAATATAAGTATTTTAAGACGAATACAACTACTACATTTTAAAATTAAATGATTGAAAATATAATAATAAATATTGTTAGCGAAACTCGTTGAAATAATTCAGTAACGAATTGTTAGGCAGGTAGTTAAAATGTATAATATAATTTATTAAAAACTTATACAATTAGAGATAAATTAATAAAAATAATATCCATTGAAATGTTTTATAAAGTATTTTAAAATATTTGTCGGTATATACATTATAATTTGTCGATTTATACTTATTTATAACAATATATTTTATTATCGTTAATGAATTGTTATATGTATCATGTTACTATATTTGGTCTGAAATATTGCATTTATAAAATTTTAAATTCATCCAGCAAACCCAAAGAAACCCAAAAGTCTCAGGAATCTAAACGATGGGCTGGAAGCAACTACAGTACGGTGACCCACAGTTAAAGTACCACCATTGTGTAACCCTGGCAAGCGGTGCAAATCACGGAAGAAGTACGCAAGACTGGTTTCATCACTTTGTTAGACAAGCTACTACTTCCCAAATAGCCTTGTCAGAGTATAACCGAAATAATAACTACTTTTTTTTAAAGTGTCCAAAGTGCAGTTTACACTTTAGAATTTAAAGAAAACCTGTGATGTCCAAAGAAACGTTTTTTAATTGTCATAAATATTAGGAAAACGGTAAGTGTTTTGATTCAACAATCATTAAAATAGGAGTGTTTAATACAGTTTAGGTGGAAGCAATTATTTTTTTCCGAGAACATTTGATTGACTTTTAGTTAATTATAAACCAAATATTTTCTCACTAGCCAGGTGATCTTTTACATTTTTTTGATTGCAGATAATTCTTTTAAAAACATTTTAAAAACTTCAATTGTAACACGACATAGTGTTATGTATCTCTTTCTTTACTCCAGTTGAGTTCAGAGCTAGTTCAACTCTACTATCCTATAAACCGGGTGTTCCCTCCTTTATCGCCAACTACATGATTGTCTCGTAAAAATAGAGGAACACTTGCTTTTAAAATTTCTCAGAAAAATTGAATTACCAGAAAAGTCCAGATTTAATTTTGTAAAATCTTGTAACTGATATGCCTACCCTCAATTAGAAGAAGGAATAGTTGCTAGTGGGTGCTAGATGGTAAACATGAAGTAACAGCTTGCAGTTTAGGGACAGAGATTACGAACCAGGTACAGGGTAGAAACCCTTCTTTGCCCAGATTGATACTAGTGTTAGCAACTGACATCCCACGACATACCATGATTCTTCCCTATTTCACGTATAGTGGGGAACACGCGACCGTGCACTTAGCCTTGAGAGATTGCAGTAGGCAAGACGGGTGGTAGAGGGTATAAATACTTTCCTACAGAAATAATAGAACTGTTAAAACAGTGACCTGCATGATACGGTCGATATTAGATAAATTTGATGATAAATTAGCTTCAGTATGAAATAACAAGCAGAAGCTGTTGATGTATAGAACATTCGAATATGTAACATGTTTTAAGAAGTGGTAGTACACAAGGAATCTGTCAAGTAATAGATTTTAATAATATACAACTTACAACACGACAAGTTAGTGCACGGTTAAGTGGTCCACACTATACCAGGGTATCAATATATAGGCTGCTTATGCTTACATTATGGATGTAAAGGAGTAGCCACTCCTTAATGCCAGTGATAAAATGGAGGTTTATTTCAGACCCTCCAAAGACGTGTGTTAAGACCCCCCTGAACATTCTCTATCAGGGTTTTTTCACACTACCTTAATCAAACTATACATAGTAAGGCCTACTATGTAGGTCGTGAGATTCATTCCTGCTAATCGACATAGAGCTGAAAAGAAGGAAGAAACAAACAAGAGCTTCATGATGTTATTATATAACAGAGGTGTCTTATGGAACCTAACGAAGTACCAGACAAAGTATAGATAATGGCTAACAATAACGTAAATTGTGCAATCAATTTTTTTTTAACAAAAAATAGAATGTACAATTGCAGGAGTGTCATGATGGATTTCGGTCAAATAATTACACTTGAATGGAGATTCAAGCAGTAGAAGCAAGTGGAAAAGTCAGACTTCTGGATAGCCTTTAGCAGGTTGTTATAGATTTGAAGAAATGGTAGTTAAAACCATTTCTACCATGTTTAAGGTAAACATGCTCATTCAATCAAAGTACATACATACGGAGTACAAACAAGGATATTAACAAGGATCGAACACGAATAAAGTGATACAAACATGGCTATTAACAAGGATCGAACACGAATAAAGTGATACAAACAAAAAACAACACATAGCTAATATGGGAAAAATAAGTAAGAGAGATTAAAATCGAAATGGGTGTAATAGAAGCATTACACAAAATAAGACGGAATATAAAAGCAGCGGACATGAAATTAAAGTTAGTAGATCAGATTAGTAGGCAAACCGACCACATAATAAATAATCCACGGAAAATAATAACATTGAATACAAAATACAGGTGAGATGAACGAGTTGGAGAGCTTAAGATAAACGACTAAACGTCATAAAATATCTAAAGAAAATGAAGGGTAGACCTAATTTTGAAACTGGGCGCAATAAGCTTAAATAAGGAAATTATATGGGTCTAATAAAAGCCAGCAAATATACACATATTACAAGTTAAAGGAGGCTTCTGTTAAATTGGATAGGAGTAGGAAGGAACCAGTAGCTTAGGAACAGGATTAGGAAAAGAGGGCCATTAAATATGCTCCCCTGTATCATAACTATAGGCGAAATAAGAAGTAGGGCGAGACAAAAAATAGAAAACATTCTTAGATTCAAGGCGTTACAATCCCACGCATTGCTGATGACGGTGGAAACTTAACGAATTTTCAGAGGCTATTTTAACAATTTCACATCTGTTCACGAAGATATCAAGTGTGTGGTTACACTGAGAGAAAACAAAACAGTGATTGTTAAAGATCTTATGAAGTAAATTAGTGATGTAGAATAAAATTATAAAGCGAATAATAGAGGTGGATTAAAAAAGCATAAGACAATCTATTTCAGGGAAAATGGAGGGAAAAATCTGATAAGACCAACAATGCAGTAGCGAGCTTAAACAATAACATATTGAAAAACAAAGATCCTATCTAAGGTGATCATTTATTGGATCTCTGGCCATCTATGACGGTCATAAACGTATGAAAGGCTGTCTTGGTCTGACCATGATAGAAATACGTATTATACAAATACGAAAAAGCACGTAAAAATGCGGGGAAAGAAAGTGAGATGAAGGTCCTCAATAGGGGCCACAGAGGCAGGATTAGAATAGATGAAGTTACAGAGGTTTGAACCAGGTGAAGCACTTGATAGGATGTATCATGGAGGGAAAATGGAGTAGAACGAACACACACACACACACACACACACACACACACATATATATATATGTATATATAACATGTATCATCACAAGTAGGTCTAAGAGGCCTTTAGGTAAATTTTGTTTTTACGTGTTGGTACCCCTGCATCGTTGGTGAGAGTGAAAGCCCTTATAGCACTTTACTGGCAATCTCATCTTATTTCAGTGAGGTAAGTAAATTTTTTTCTAATACGTACCAGGTCTGTGAGGCTGTGTCTGACTCGATACTCAATGTATAAGGCCTCTCAGGGCTACCTGTGTCATGCTCTTCTCAAACGTCTAATAATATAGGAATTGAATTATTATCAAACAATTGTGAGCAACATTTTTACTCAAGATCTCCCTTGAAGTTTCATTCTCAATTTTGCGCAATATATTTTTTATTTTCATATAGATTTGAATATAAAGAGAAGTGCCAAGATGAAATAAATGAAAACATGTTTTCTTTTTCAAACCTATTTTATTTTACAAAAATTATATTGACTTGTATTTCGTAGCATCATTTTTGTGTTTATATTTCTTTTCAAGATGGAGGACTTTAGAAAATCGCGAGTACTGTTAGTGCGATGTTCGGATCCCGACTTTCCTAAAGTGGTTCGACGTGTGTTGACTGAGGTTGAAAATGACTTGGAATCAGATTCAGAGGATTCTATTCATCAGTTTCTTCAACAAGACAGCGAAGAAGTAAAAACGTTATAAATGAGGAACTCTCTAATGCAATTGATGATGAAGATGACGGCGGAGGGAATGATGGAATATCGTCTCAAGAGGAAGTTGTTTCAAAGTAAGTTGGTAAAGATGGAGATGTTTAAAATGCTATAGAACTTAAAACTGGAAGGACTCCTTCATATAATATACTAAAAACATCTGAATTCCCAGGTGTTTCAAATACATTCTTCAAAAGTTTGATGGAACTCCGACCACAATGGATGTATGGAAATTATTGTTCGATGAAGAAATAATAAAGAACATTTTGAAATGGACTAATGTTCATCTAGGGGAAATAAGACAAAATGTCACCCACGAGGATCAGAAATACTATCATCAGGACATCACAAAAAAAGAGTTATTGGCATTTATTAGATTGTTAATGTTATGTGCAATTATGAAGTCGAGTAGAGAGAATATTAAATCGATATTTAGGAATGATGAGTTTGGAGGACCAAATTTTTGCCTATGTCTATGAAAGATTCATTCGTATCAAAACTTCTCTTAGGTTTGATAATCTCAGTGATAGAACTAGTTGATAAACTACACACAATGATTGTTACAGAGATAGACAAAAATTTCCTGTTTTATAATTCACTTTGAAACAAATTTATTATGTAATTAACTTTTATTGTTAGTAATTTCTCATTATTCATTACTGATGTTTTGTTTATGTAGGCCTACTATGTAAAACCTATGGATTTTGCAGTTTGTTTATGTACATTTCTATCATTTATGACTTTTTTTTATTACAGTTATTTAAAATATCCTATAGGCCTAATCAAACTCTGAAATATAACAACTATTATACTATTATTTTGTAAACAGATCGAATTATTTGTGGTATAGGTCTACCAGGCCTACCTGAGACTGTGGCATACACGATGTAACCTGTGATGGTACGGGATAAAATGGATGAAGACAGCTTTACGGATCGCAAGATGGAAGAAGATCTTTGGAACGACCGAGAAATAAGCGACCAAATCAGCCTAAACCCACGAGAGAATAAAATGTAAAAGAGTGTCAGAAACATGAGCATACAAGAAAATAGGAAGGAATGAATTTGTATTATAACAATAAAACTATCGAGTCCCACAATTTCATGAGTCACTTTATTGATCATTGTTTTATATTATAACTTGATATTGACCATAAATTCTAAATCCTATTATTTGAGGTATATGGAAAAACAAATTTAATTAAATGGAATGAAGATATAAAATTATTTTCGCTAAATAAACTACAACGAAAACACTGCGGATTATTATTAGAAAGAAATTTAATTCCCTTCTGTTTATAGTTTGTTTACGTTGTTGAGATTCCAAAATAGAATAAAATATGCATTTTAGGAAAGAAAATTCTAAAAATAGAAACGATGTTTCTATGAGCTCTATTTTTAGGTTAGGTAATATTAGGTTAGGTTAGATTAGAATGTGATATGCTTCCTGCATGTAATAGTTTTTGTAAAGCATTGCGCGACTTTATATCGATAAAATCGCGATTTTATATAGTTTCTATGACCTCTAGTGTAAGGTTTGGTTTTTTTGAAAATTTTAAACTTGTGGGGCTCAGGACCAATGAGTTATTATACAGTGATATTTACAACTGCCGGCATCATCAGACGGTTGGATCGTGGTAAAATAATTACAGTAATCTTAAGTAATTTACGAAAAAAAATTATTTATTTATATCATGCTAGTCTTTGTCAACTATTTCCTAAATTTCGTATCAGCTTAGATTTAAAGTCCGAGAGGACAACATAGAAACAGTTGTGTATGGTTAGGCTCGCAATCAAAGCACAATGCGCAAGGGTGTGCACAAATTTCTTATTAACCTATTTCACTGTGGCATTTAACAACCGGAAATCGTAACACAATGTGAGCTAATGTTCCACATTGATGTCCTATATAGGTCTAGATCATTGTACAGGATGTGTACGAAGTCCACAAACAGTCGAAACGGGAGGTAAACATTCGGAGCAGCCACTCAGTGGCAAATAAACTAGTTACGAAAATGTTTCCAATTTATTTCTTTAAGCAACTAGTCATATGAAGTGTTTATTAGAATGGAAATTTTTATTGAAGGGATGATAGAAGTGTACATTATAATTAGCTGGATAAAATAAAATAGTTTAAGCACATTGAACGAAACATTAAATTAAATTATAAAAGCAAGTTGAAAATTACACAAAATTCAACAAGAACAACTTCGTTACGTGATATTAATAGCATGGTCAGCAAAATATAGTAAGCGTCAGACATGTTTGGCAATAAACCGTAACCTAACCTAATACTAAAATCCCAGACTTTTATGAAAGATTATCTAATTCACATTCTTTTATATTAAGCCATTATGTACATTTTAATAACCATAAGGTCGTGTCATTATTATTATTATTATCGTCATCTTCATCATCCTCAGAAGAAATAACTGCAAAAGAATTACAGTAGAATATTTAAGCTATCTTCTGTGATGATGATGATATCAATGAAAACTGGCTTTGATAAGGATTTAATGCGTCTTTTTACATCTTTGTAAATTAGTTATTATTATATTATTATCTTGTTTAATGATGTTGGGTTTATTACAAGTTACAATAACTATAATATTGCCTGATTGCTAATTAAAGTTTTAAAAAAACTTTCCTCTTCTGAATAATAATTTTAAACATTTCATAGAACATTGGTATTTATAAAGTTTTTTTTAGAATGTATTAGGTTTTCTGAAGAATTTTATAAATTTAACTAATTTTAAGTTTTAGCTTTAGGGGCAATAATATTTTTTTTAAAAATCAATTTTGCTTCTTATTTTTGTAAAATTTTCTTTTCCTCTACCTGTTACTTGTCTATTAAAAGAGTACGTATCGTTATCCCAATTCTGAATGATATTTGTTTTTAAAAAGGGTAATTATTTCAGATAATATTTAGAGGAAAATAGTGGTTTTAATGATACTTGATACCATTTTTGACAAATCGTTCGATTATTTGCAGTTTTTTTATTTATAAAAGAAAACTGAGGAAAAGACAATACGAAGAACGCAAACTGATTTTAAAAATCTTCTAACATTAAAATCTAAAAAAGGTGACAAACTTCAAATATCTCTTTTATACTAATTTTGAAACAAGTTTCTGTTAAATTATTCAAGTCTTCTATCCTAAAGTTCAAAAGTTAGGAACATGAAGTTCGAAAATTGATTTCGTATGAAAACGTATGGTGTTTATAAAATTATTAAACAAACTTTATAAATTAGAAAGCATTTATTTATATAATTCCTTTAAAGAAGTATCACTATTGTCTTCCAAATTAGTTTTGTAGTACAATTAATCATTTTCTTTAATTTTATGAAAGTGTTTTTACATTATTTTGGCTTTATTAATGCACTTTCAGAACATTCATATATTTATTATTAATCTCAGTTGGTACTAGGTATTGTACTCAAGGGTTACTCAAAAAAAAAAAAAAAATTTTTTAAGTTTTTGTTGAAACATTTTACATTATATCTGACGTTTCGGAAATTGGTATATTTTCATCATTAGGTTTAAGCACATAATAAACAAATTAGATCATGCATATGTATTAACCATTTCGTTACCTATTACGTTAAGCACAAAATTTCGTAAAATTCCTTACAAAATTGTTATAAACACTCAACACTTAGTGTTGGTATGATTAATTACTAAAAAATAATGTACTTAGGAACGATGACGGATATATATATATATATATATATATATATATATATATATATATATATATATGTATATACAATTAATAAATTAAAAACATTTCAAAAACAAGAATATTTTTAATGCATATATTATTCAAAGCCATAAGACATTTTTTTTTTTTTTTTTTTTTCCTGAAGATAATTTTCCTGAAGATGCTGGTACTGTTTTATCGCTTTGAATAATATATGCATTAAAAGTATTCTTGTTTTTGAAATGTTTTTAATTTATGAACTATATTACAAGAAAACATCACCATATTATACAGTATTAATATATATATAGACCTACTTCGGAAATCAACCGCTTAAAATAATTATTTATTATAGATGACGTTTTCTAGTTAGAGAAACATATTTGTTAAAATTTGTGCAATTTTATTTCAAGCAAATAGACAAAAGAGCTATATTGTAACACATACAAATACTATTGAAACAATGTGTATTTCAAATAATTTCATTTTAAAATTATCAAAAGGGTATTGAAGTCTCTATACCACAATCAAAATTAATTAATTATAAACATTGACAATATTGAGAAATTTTGGTAAACACATAATTTCTCTCTAAATGATTTTTGTCTACTTTTATTAATTGTTTTATTGCTGTTGTCATAGAAAGCCTCATGCATTACGTTTGAACCGAAGCGACCTTCCTATCCTGTTGCAATGTCAATCTAGTTAAAAGGAAATTAAAACATCATATCAGCAAAACTTCCGGTTGCTTTAGATTAAGCAGACCAAGTTCGCGTAGACTCACTGGATGGGGGCATTATAAAGCTTTGCTTTGTTTTAACCGTGATACAAAATGGATCGTTCGAGTGAAGGAAAACAGTAATGCCAACCTTCTTGGATAAAATTCTCAAAAATTAAGAAATTTAATAAATTTGTAAAAACTATGTTCGCACTCACAAAGTTATACAATTTGGTTTTACCGCGTGAAAAATATTTTTGTAACAGTGCTTTTCATTTATAAAACGTTATAGTTAATTTTGTGTAGAAAATAATTTAGTACCAATTATTTTGTATATAATATTATTTTAATTAATATTTTATCTACTTATTTATTATTATATTTAAAAAAATGTAAATATTTCTGTAAAATATATTTACAAACACGTTGTAAAAATGATTTGGATTGAGTTTCCATTGCAAAATGAAAATATTAAGCAGATT
The DNA here is from genome assembly GCA_036971475.1 of Prosapia bicincta. Taxonomy (NCBI): domain Eukaryota; kingdom Metazoa; phylum Arthropoda; class Insecta; order Hemiptera; family Cercopidae; genus Prosapia; species Prosapia bicincta. The sequence goes on from JBAIZL010000003.1 coordinate 26,755,168, forward strand.
TTTCAAGAACAAAAGTGGGTGTAAGAACTACAGAAATCATGTAGAAAAATCTATAATTAAACTTATGTGTTTTTATTGTACATTTACGAGGAAGAGTCAGTGACACTTTTATAGCCTGCGAAGATTAGGAAAGGGTTGTCAATATGTGTAGGGTTAAGGTAAGGAGATAATCCTTGGTAGAAACTGCTGGTGTAGGGGATCATGACAAACGCTAGTCCTGAAACTAAGAAATATCCCCTTTCTGTTAGGTAACGGATGCGACTAACAGTTACATCTCTTGTAAGATGAATTATTGGAAAGGTTGCTTACCTGAACTCGATGAAGAGAGTACCTATTAATTGGACATAGTTCTTAAGATTTTTGAGAAACTTGATACACACACACACACACACACACACACACATATATATATATATATATATATATATATATATTAATCATCAATGCGTAAGTAATCCAGTGTTGTTGGATTGAAATATATATATATATATATATATATATATATATATATATAAGTCCTTCATTTGTTTTCGAGTCTTTTTATAACCTGAAATGGTCTGGTTTTATAATTGAAATTTATATTTTTAGTCACATCCGAACACTTTGAAATATATTTAGTGTAAAGTATATGTATTGTGGTATTTAGAAAAATGGGTTATGTATAAGTGTAATAATATAATTAAAAATGTATTGTTTTATGACTTTAGTAAGTTTTATGATTTATTAGTAAGTTTTATGACTAATTAGTAAGTTTTATGACTTATTAGTAAGTTTTATGACTAATTAGTAAGTTTTAAACCCTTATTGTAGGTCAGTATTTGTAACAACCAAGAAATAACAAACAAAGGAATTGGGCCCGGAAATTTTACTGTATGTCAACAAATAACTAACTCAGGTTTTTATGGTTTAGGCGAATTAGTAAATTTTTATGTAAACATTTTGCACATTATTTGAACAATTTTAACTGTTTACAAATATTAATCTAAGTTTTATTTTTAATATGAATGCGATTTAACCTGGACAGATGTAAATATAATCTTTTAAAAACAATGTGTAGGATTTTGCGGAGTGTATTTGGTTTAAAGATGTCTAAAGGTTGCGGTAAAAACCAATTTGGTTTAAAAAGTTAGAAAGAATAGTCAATTTTGTTGTTAGTATTACAATTCTTTTCTAATTTATTGATAATGTAGCACCTAATAATTATTGGTGGAAAAGTATTGGGGCATTAACGTTGCGTACATTAATGTTGGGGCATTAATGTTGCGTACATTATTTATGCAAAACACAATTTATGCTGTGTACATTATTAGTGAGTTTTACGATGGTGGATATTTTCTTTTTGTTAATATTTTTAACAATTCTACAGCGTTTCATAGATTTCTAGAAGATAATTTCTTACGAAAGAGAACATTACCTCTCTGTAAAACATTATAGCCACAGGTCACAGATAAACACAGATAATAAGGTTTACCTAAAAAAATGATTACAATAAAAATAAAATCCCGCAAAGGAAATTAGCTCGGATGTGCGGTTGCATCTTCTCTAATTATCCTTGTTATATAAGAAGGAAAATTGTACAATAAAAACGAGTTCCAATCTAACTGTTCAGGAAAACACAGATTTAAACATTTACAAATATTTTATATACTTTGAAAGTATATGGTATGGTATTATATTTTAAACAAATATCTTCTTATTATATACTTTTTTTTGCCAGTGAATAGTTTATTGTTAAATACTAGAAACATACAAATACTATCAAATGCAGGCTCACTGAATTATTGTCTGTCATAGGGAAGATTGTCTGTCATGTCTACATTAATTTAGAAGATATAAAAATAATTAAATAAATGTTTTAATAATTTTATACTTGTAAATATAGAATGATATTTATAATTTCAGGGTTCAAAAAAAAATTAAGTTTGCATTATATCTCGGTTGTATTTTATACAATTTCACTTAGTAATGTTTATTACCTTCACAGAAATCTTAACAAAGCTTCATCGGAAAATCTGCGTAATTGGTGAATTCAGAAAACACCTTACAATTCTTTGAGTGTAAATAATAAATAAATGACAAGCAGGCGAAGATATAACGAGAAAAATTTACACTTAACTACGAAAACAAAATTTTCGCCTTACTGTACGCTTAAAGCCTGCATTCCTATTAGCAAATGGCCTAAATGTAGATTTTTTTACTTTTTAAACTTAATCTTTACAATATTTAAATATCAGGAAATACATGTAATATAAAGATAATGATCGGCACTACGTATGAAAATAGCAAACCTTTTAAAGGCGGCTTGTATTGTATTTACGTTTTCAATAAAATTTACAATCAAATAGGAGGTAAATTATCAAATAGGAAGTACAAATATTGTCTTATTAATACATCAAAATACAAGAACGTGTTCGGGATGACCTTGAATGAAATATTTTGTGCACTGGTTGAATGTAAGGTAACGTGAAAGGAAAAGAAAGTTATGTTCTACAATTGTAACATTCCCACAGAAGTACTAATAAGAAATTAAAATTATGTTGGGTTGTCTCAAAAACCGAACTTAGTGAAAACGCTTCTGCATAATTAATTATCGTCATGTAGAAGAAATATAAATAATGTAATTTGGGGGGAAGTTACTGACTTCAGAGCCAAAAACCTGCAAATAAAATTTGTTCCCATAAAGTAAACGTCTATGCTCCATAGATCAAAAGGAGAAATACAATAATTTTGTGTAAACACACATTATGTTTTATATTCAACTATTATCTCTTTTGTTTAAAATGTTTAATGGATATTTTCAAATGTGTATAATTTGCATGCAAATGTATTTTTCATATAAGAAAACAATGTATACGAGAGTTCAAGAAATAAAAATCGGAGTTTTTAAAGTAAAATATTAAAACCAAATTAAATATGAAATATATATTGTCGTTTCCAATTTACACCTATCTAATTCATATTGGAATTTGCTATTTGTATATATGTTGTCCTAAAAATGGAAACAGAATAATTTTAAATTTTATTCAAACAAAGGTGACCTTCATACTAGTAATTTAGGTTTTACTGTTTGTTCAGGTGTTTTCAGTCCAAAATGATAAGAGCAAATGTATTTAATTTTTTTTTTAAACAAGTTTACTTTTCCTTTATATAGTGTCATATATATTTATTCTTTAAAGACTAATTATAGTATGAGTGATAAAATAAATATTTGATAATCTTAAGAGGCAATTTTAATACAACTAAATAGCGGAATTGAATCTCTTTATTTTGGAGTAAAAAAATGTTAAGGATATAAATTATTTGATCATAATTTAAAATACCAAGTATTTTTAAACTCAATTACTACTTTGGTGAAGAAAGATAAATTGTATTAAAGTTATTTAAATAATTATAATTAATATAAATATGTATATACATTTGGCAGAAATCACAATATTTGGGGGCAAAATAGAAAGTGAAAATATTAAAATTAGTTTAAGTAATGAATTAATATTTGAAAAAAATGTATTAACATCAAGAGTCATCCACTACATGTTTCAAAAAATCTACTAGTGGATATATAAATATATTTTATTAACGATTAAAATTTAACAAATATATAGATAAAAATATATATATTTATATGGAGACTATGAACTATAGAAACTATAGGAATTGAATAATTGAAATATCATTCGAAAAAAAAGTGTATTAATATAAAGTGCCATCCCCAATACGTTTAAAAAAATGTATTTGGACTTGATTGGATAAATAAAATGTATTTTATTACCCATTGAAAATTTAAACAAGATATATTAGTAAATATGTATTGTAGAGAGTGAACTAATAGTACGGAATTATGAAATAACAATTGAGAAATTAAATTATCCTTGAATGAGTGTTATAATTTTATTGGAAATCAATGGAATGCTTTGATCAAAAGAAATAATTACCTAATTAATTTTATATATTCTCTATGAATAGATTTTGTCATTAATTTATGTATGAATATTTTGAAAAAGTATTGAAAAAGAATGTAAATATTAAAAAAAACATTGTCCTTTACAGGCCATACGAATACATTGCCAGTAATGAATACGATTTGTTACGGCTATTTATCTAAAGGAAACTCTTGTAAGTAAATGAAATTAAAATTATCATAAAGTAACCAATATATCAACACAATTCTAAAAATAAACAGTAATTTCCTAAACTATAGAGAGGGGTTTTAATTTCTTTAAAAATTGTAATGTTATTATGTGTCGGTTCTGTGACCTTGGAGTTTATAAGTTTTATTATGTCATAAAAACTGTTAATTCAGATTATTATTATGGAAATCTATGGTATGCAAAGAACATCCTGTATTGGCATTGTAAACTGACCTAAACAAAGGCAATTAAAGGAGTGTGCATTAGGTGACAAAAGATGTTAATGATGTATATCAATGCTAAATAGAGAAACTATTGCATTAAACTTTATAACGTTTGTAACTTACGAGTACACATTATTTTCTAAGGCTAGAAGGCTGTTTTTAAAATTGTTTCTGAGGGATATGTTTAGTTTAATATGAAGTATTCGTATTATGATATTGGTATTGTGGATAGAGAGCGAGAGCAAATTTTGAGTTTTTTAAACAATTATGTTGGTACGACTGAAAGGAGTAGTGACTGAATGACGTGACGAATTGGAAAAGTCAGTGCACTTATTTTCCCCTTACAACCACTAACAAATGAAGGATAAAGATCCTTCTTTGATGGTTTTAGACACATTTTACCACAAAATTGTTGCAATGTGGGCGACTATGTTAACAAATGATGATATTTGATAACAAATTTTGTATTATATATATTTTTTTTTTAAACAAACGAAACGTACGAAATATTAAAATAAAAGTGTGTACCATATAGTTAGTAATTTTGGACTTGTTATATTACATTAATAGTATATAGAGTCTATATCTAAACAAACAAATTTAATCTTACAATAAAATTTTAATCCTAATTTAAAGCGTTTCCATATCAATTTTCATCATCAGGGAGTATTAAATACTAATTAAATTCAGATAAGAATGAAATATTACTGTCGAAACGTGTATAATCAGACTAAAAGTTGTAAAATCGTGTGAGTTTGTTTATAATGTAATTCTAACTAATCTTTTAAGCCAGTAGTGTCAAAATATATCAAAATATAATTTGAAATAAATTGAGAGGGCAACGAAGGACTTTTGTGTCATTGAATAAAAATTATCTGGTCATTAAGATGAAGAGGTTGGGTTTATTTTATATCGTGTATATTGTAATAATTTTACGTTTCATATTGAATTATTGCTAAAAATGTTTTGATATCTTCTCGATGAGGAAATAATTTTTCTTTGAAAAAAACTATATTTCTTTGAGCCACTGTTTTAATTTGTCTACAAAAGAAGATATTTTGTATTAAAGTGTAAATGCTGTCCATCACCCCAAATATTTACTGTGCTTACGTAATAGAGTTTAGAGTGATATGTAAAAAAATGCCATTCGAAAACATAATGTAGGGAAAATTATCATTACAAAACCAGTAAAGCCTTTTAAATTACAAAACACCGAGATGAAATGCATTGAGTCCATAAAAGAGAGTTTTACAAAGAGTCTGTGACTGGGTTCGGACATTCAGATAATTTTTTCATTAAGTTAACTTAAGAAGTTTTTATTAGTTGAATCCATTTTCACGTAAGCTACTAGTTTTCACTACAATACTTGTAAATATTTTACAACTTGTCTATAGTAGCACTTACTTATATTTGTTGAAGACGGCCGTTTCGGAAGATGTACCCAATTGTCAACTCAGACCGTAACTTATACAGACCGTTACGGTTTAAGTTGACAATGGGACACGTCTCCCGAAACGGCCGTCCTCAACAAATATAAGTAAGTGCAAGTTATAAAATATAGTGGTCAATATAGTTGCCTATAGTTGTCCTATATAAGGCAAGTTGTAAAATATTTACAAGTGTTGTAGTTAAGAAATTTTCTGTTATAAAATAAGTTCACAAAATACGATTAAGTAATGAAGTGTATACATTTTATAAATATTAAAAATAAATCGAAATTTAATTTTGTTTAAAACGGGATTATTTGCTATGCACGTTTTCATGGCCAATACAAAAGGTAACTTCCCTTCAGGATTGCACGTGATTTCCCAGACAGTAATATCCCCTTGTTTAGCAAGGGGTTTAATCCCCTACCTGTTTCTACAATCCTATCCTACCCAATAAATAATAATAACTGGTTGATCACCTTAAGATTGCAATAAAAAATTTGTAATAAAAATGTTTTCAAAAGTTGTGAAATTATACAAATGTTATACATCTTTTATTACATGAAATCTATCAATATATTAATTGTCTGTTTTTAATATACGTACAGTAGTAATACTATAGTAATAGCAAAAGCTAATATTATGAATATTGGGAGCCTTTAAATAAAAAAAAATCAAATTCACTTTTAATGACAGTTTGTTATAATTCAACAGCTTGGGTTTCATTTTTGTTATTTAATATTATATTAGGTTGAATTACATTTAAGTTTTATTATAATTTTTTTTTTTACAAGTCTTCACGGTCAACTTGAAAGTTATAATTCTTGTTGATAAGATAAAAGCCGACAAGTATTGACAGATACGTGGTGTCTAAAGAATACAAAGGAAGGTGTCCAACCAACTATGTTTTCCTGTGTTTTAAAGCAGTAAAAGTTGTAATACTTATTTTTTGGATAAATTATTTATATTTCCTATGAAGGTTATTTAAGTTCAGAAAAAAAGTTCAGATGAAATAACGTTTCCTTTAACAATCATAATTTTTTCGAATAGAAGTGACAACTAAGTTAGCAAAATTGTGTTACTTATAGTGTTGCAAATGGCTTGTCGTTAGTGTTAAAGAAATGTTTTTATATTTGAGGAATCGTTATTGCGTTTTTACATTATTTAGTTAAAATTAAATTTTTTTAAATGATTGGTTTGTTTATTTCGTTTCAAAATAAAAACATTACAACTTAAAAAATGTAAACCTCAAATTTTCTAACAATCTTTAATCGAATACAATTTCTTAGCAAACGTAATACGTAACATGTTTACTAAATGTTTCCTGTCAAAGTAACCTTTTTCTAAGCCATATATATGAATCAACAATGTTGTTAAAAAAAGCTATCTTTTTGTGTGGAGTTCCATTTTGTTTTTAACACGTTTAATTGTAATTATTTCCCTCAATTATACAAAATTAAAAATTATGTTTCAAAAATATTTGAAACTAAGTTTAAGAGTTTTATTTTCTTTTGTCACTGTTTTCATTTGTTTTATACAATGCCTGAGACAAATGCATTTCTAAATTATTTTAAAAATGTTTAAGTCTATACATTTTAAAGTAATGGCAAACAAAATCTGTTACAATTCTAAGAATTATGTGCCGCAAACACATTTACAAAAGAGTTAAAGGATATAAAAGTTAGTTTGAGATTTAAAAATTTAATGCAGAAAAGATATAAATTCGGATATATATCCTTAATAATTATTAAAATATGTATTTGCAATGAAAAGGTTTTAAAATTTAAAAAAAAAAACAGAAATACATTCAACTGACAGAGAGGACTATAGATTGAAAATTTACTTTAAAATATTACTTAAACCGATCGATATTTAGTAGCCATACTTTATAAATAATGTGGTTTTTCGGCACAGTTTATGTATTTACGTATATACTTATAGGTCTTTATAAGTATTGTGTGCAAAATTTTCAACACAAAAAAGGAGTTGTACAAATATTTTCTACCAGTATGTTCGCGCGCGAATTTGTGTGTAAATTTTAGAGTCAGATTATAACAAATAGTCTCTATTTTTGGATTTAAAAATTTGCTGGTTGTTTGCTTAACGTTTTGTGTAATATGACGAAAAGATTGATGAAGTTTTTAATTTATGTGTAAAATTGTTTTATGGTTCAAAACGCAAACATTAAAAAATTCTACCATTTGAATATTTAAAAAAATAATTGTTGTATTTAAAATACAAAAAATATTATTTATTTAATGTGAATAATATTGTCTTATTGTTTTAATTTTAAAAAAAATAACATTTAATTAAAAAAAAATAACAATGACTTTTACCTGGGCATACACCACCCACTATTCATAGACATAGAATGAATATATAGATAACTAAGATGTATTTAGATATAAAAAAATATTTTTAAATATTTTAAAATTGTAATTAATTTAATTTTAAGCTTTGAAAATACCCATTTTTGTATTAAAGTTTAGAATAAAGAGAATACAGAAAATTAATAGGTTTTGTTTTTTAAAACTTGCCGTTCGTCTAATTATTTTGATAATAATAATAATAATATACATTCAATTAAATATTTAATTAACTAAATTTTTCTAGATTAAAAAAAATTATTTTCTAGAAATACTTTTAAAAAACCTTTACTCTATTATATCTTAATTAAAAAATCTATTATGTTAAACAAATTGCAAATTTTCATTTCAAATTGCATTCTTTGAACCACAACCTAACACGTTAACATCACATGATGGACTCACTCACTACACAGTTCACTAGACGGAGTTCGTTACAATACTGTGGTCGCCTTGTTTAGCCTTTGTATCATATCTAATTACCTAACCTAACCTATAAATACACGTAATCCGTACACCTAACGTCTGACTGATAACGGACTTGTCCAGATTGCAAACTGAACAGATGAATCTTGACACCTCTAAATAATGCATTAGTCATTCAATATTTAACCCGATACCAGTGGTTTTTTTAAACTTAGTTCTTTATCTGTTTACATCAGCCTCACAAGATTTTTATTTGTGGTAACTATTTAATGATTTGTTTAAAGTAAGGTTTGGTTGCATTTTTACACAAGGGGATATAATTTAAAAGTTTGTATTCAAGAGGTTTTTAAAAGGTTTAAATATATTTTTTTTTACGAATTAAAAGTGTTTGTATTAGACGTTCAATCATAATAATCATAATAATAATAATAATAAATATATAAGTCAATCCTAGTCATGTCAACAAAAGAAAGATTTTGTTTCAGTTACTTTAAATTAAATAATTACAATTAATATCAATACGTATACACTTATGATAGAATGTCAGTAGGCCCTATTAAGTGGCAGAAAATAAGGCGGAATTAATTATTAAAATTAATTCAAAAATTAAATTCAATTAATGATTATTTGAAAAAACTGTATTAACACGTTTATAAGTTTAAAAAATGTATTTGAACTTTAGTGGATAAACAAAAATTATTTTACGAACAATTAAACAAGATATATAACATAGGATATATATATATATATATATATATATATATATATATATATATATATATATATATATAGGGAGAGTGTGAATTAATAATAGGAATTGAAAAAGACTGGTTTATATATCCCTAAAGAACTAGATGTATTGTATTATCCATAAATTATAACAAATTTTAAATTATCTGAATTCGATCAATTAAACAATGCTTTTATAAAATGTGGCACAGTTTTAAATTACAACTTTAAGTATTAAATAACGCATTACACTACTAGAATTTTCATATTTTTTAATTGGCTATTGGTAAGTTATTGAATTTTGTCTGTTATGGCTCGTGTTTATTTAAAACTAATTTACAGCTCATTATTAAGTGAAAATGTCAGATTTTTTGTTTGTTTCCAATTCAAACTGAGAAATTGTTTTGTACCTGAAAGTTGATTGAAAATATTGTAATTATCTTAAAAACTTGCTTAACGTTATGAAATATTGTTTTCAAATCTTTGATAGTTTTAAATATTTTGATATTTTTCAACTTATATTTAGTTTGCTCATAGCTTATATTTGGCAAATATTATAAAAAAAATATATATTTATACATCATAATATAAAGTTTTTACATTTGTTTAGTTACTAAAACAAGTAGTACAAAAATTAAATTTTATAAGTTAATTCCTACTGAATCCAACAAAGAAAAGTTTTATCATTGTTTCGTTGTTTCCAGTTTGTTTCTTTAATTTATTCTTTACATTCATTTTTAACTTTAGAGTACTGTTAATGTTATAGTGTGATAACAATGGCAACAGTTTAAGGTAGTTCAATTCATTTAAATGTTTGAGAAACCGATAACTAGGAACACGAAGATTAGAAGTTCGAATCCCGATAGCCCCAAACACTTTTCTAATTTAATTATTGAATAAATATTTGAAAAAACTTTATTAACATCAATTATCATCCAATATAGGATTTTAAAAAAGTAATTGAACTTTATTGGATGAATAAAAACGTATTTTATTAACGATTGAAAATTTGTACAAGATATATATCAGGAGAGTGGGAGCTAAAAGAAGGAATTTAATAATTAACCATCTCAAATCCTTACCTACAAATTTAAAAGAAAATATTTATGACGTCTTATCTGTTTCAACCCTCTGATGATGCTAACTGATTTAGCGAAACGTAAATAAAGCTTTTGTAAATGTTTTATTATAAATTTGTAACAGTAGCTTAAGCCTATATACGAGATGTTACGGTTCTGTACTCTATATTTGATTTTGTTTTACTTAAGTTAAGTAATTCACTGTTTAATTGTTTTCGCTTTTATTCAATACATTCTACCAGCTCATATTCTCTATATATACATAGGCATATTCCTTATATATATATATATATATATATATATATATAGGCCTATTTATTTTGATCAAATCTTTAATAAATAATAAAATAAATTTTTCTCGTCCAATCAAGTTCAAATACATTTTTAAAAGCTTTAGAGGATGGGGCTTGACCTTAATAATTTTTTTTCAAATAACAACTCATTAATAAATTTTAAAAAGTTGTAGACTCTGTCGGATTCGAACTGAATGACTACATGTGGGAAACACAGCACCTTGACACTGAATCAACTTCCCTATCGCTAGAGCTGTGTTACTTAAAGACATATATGAAATTATTAGAGAAGGTGATATTATTAGAGTACTCTAGGTATGAATTATTATAAAATAATGAATCATTACAAAAGATGGATAGAATGAAAATATATAGATCTCCATTAGCTTCATAAATTAGAAAAAAAGTCAAATAAGTAGAAAGAAACAAAAATAATAATTCACCATGTACTGAATAAAGAGAACTTAAAAACTAGTAATGTACTTTGCTAAATAGCCCTATAACTTTTATATTATATATCTCACGCACATTTCGGTTGCATGACCACTCGTATCAGAGGCCAAAAGTTATGAATTTTATTAAATTAATAATTTTTTGTGTATGAGGATAGTTATTTTGAAACCGAAACGTACATAATATTATTGAAACATAGTTGTGTGTAAAATTATGTTTGTGTATTTATTATAATTTTACTAATGTAAAGTTGCTTCAAAATATGTTGTTTTAGACCTATATCTTGTGCTATTTCGGTGAGATATGATTTCTCTCATTTATAAATATTACCAAAATAATAATCCATTCAACATAAAAGTTTTATTAATTCACGAATTATAAACATCCTACCTATATGTGGTGCATTTTAGTTTATTTTTCCTACTGCAGAATTGTTAGGATTTCAGTACCGACGCAATGCAATAATACTCTTGGCGTTATTATTGACGCCTATTGTGTTCTTTTACAAATTTGGCCTCTTTTATACTATTAATTTGTTTGCTACATCGCTTTTACTTATAAAACACACGAAGTCGGTGTAAAAGCCTTTCATAATTATTAAAATTCTAGAATACCTTTCTCTATACTAAACAGCGTATAATTTTACCCGATATAATTTATGGAAAATGTTTTTAGGAATAAAACTATTCTAAGAGAACAAAGAGCTTGAGAATTATGTGTCCAAAATATACTTTAAAGACTTAATTCTTTAAACAAAAACTACATTGATAGATAACAATTGAACTTACATTATAGGTGAAGGCGATAATTAAATAATAAATAACAGCAGCTTGCTAATCAATAATTTACTCAGAAGCGAGTGATGATAAACTCATAGGAGCTTGAAACACCTGTAGAGTAACGATTTAATTTAAATAAATAATTTCCCTTAACCACAAATATAACTATTTCTTTAAACCGTTATGTACGTATCTGTGTAGCAATCTTCTGTAGAGAGAATTATTCTAAAAGGATCCTGTTGACGAGTACATAAGGGTTTAAATAAATTGTTTTAGTTGTGGTTAAAAAATGTTTTTTTTTATTAAAAAACTCATCATCAAATCGTTATTCATGTTTATTTGAGCACTCGAGATAACCATTGAACAAATGACAGGCGGTTGAATATCGAGTCAAAAGTTTATTTATTTATTGCAACATTTTGAGAACTAATTTGTTTCCCTTATCAACCCTGTAATGTTATGAAATACAACGTTCTTACATTTAATGTCCAAGTGAGTAGTGTGAGGAGGCAAAACCTCAAAGCCTCTACACTTTACCAAGAACTTTCTTTAAGCTATAGCACTGCTAACGTCGCAATAAATAAATAAATTTGACTCGGTATTCGAACGGCTTGACATTTGTTTAAGTATCGTCAAATCGTTGGTCAAGATTCATTGGTCAAATCGTAAACTACAACTATTTATAGAGCTGAAGTTTATACATAATTGTGTATTAATTAAGGGCTGGCGATAAGGAATTTGATACCTGTATGAGGAAATAAAATTATTGGCTGTGAGATAATACTCGTTAATATTTAGTTTTTAATAAACGAATTTATAGAAAGTTTCGTAAATAGTATTTATTTTATGGTTTTTGTTTACTTTACATTGCATTTATTATAACATTTTTATTACTCATTTAAACAATTGTATTCTTGTTGATTAAAGCATATTGAAATTACACATAGTTACGTAACCTATTTATCTCTCAAAAATTATGTTGCATAATCTAATTACTAACAACAATACAAGGAAACAATTGTACTAACCTATAATTAACACAAAGTAATAATTGAAGCTACACAAGTTATTGTTAAATAATGCTTTAAATACAATGTGTAACTGAGTTACTAAAGTTTGCTAAAAGAGTCATTTATTTAAGAGAATTCTAATCTGTTGAAACAGCTTTTAGAGGTCTACGTCTATAGAATATAGGCTAAACAAAGTATTTTTTTTTTATATACTCAGTTGAACGTTTCAAGTAAATTGTATTTAAACCTTTTTAGTGTATTCAATTGATAAGTGCAAGATATAATGTTTTTTACTGGATATAAATGCTTATTAAATTTGCGAGTGTAGTTTTAAACCACGGCGCATCATAAACAGAATGTATTTTGAATTTATGTTTTCTTTTTAATAGTCAACAACGCCTTCTTATTCTTCATGTGCCTTGCTGGTTGCGGTGATAGGTTGTTCCGCATCTACTTGCAGGAGATCTGAATAACTGGGAAAGTGACAATCCGAACTATCCACACAGGTTATGTAGCCTAGAGTGTTTAATACTGAGCTTTATATATACGGTGATGTTTTCCTAGACAGATCACTTGAAATATTTTACTTAATGTAATGATCTGGGCATTTTAGTTTAACACCTATCTCTCTCTCTCTCTCTCTCTCTCTCTCTCTCTCTCTCTCTCTCTCTCTCTCTCTCTTTCTCCCTCCATTTCAATCGTTTTTTTTTGGTGTCAGGGGTCAGTCCAAGATATCCGTAGGACATTTATATACCAATATTTCATAGCCCACAATCTTCTTCAATCCCGTCCATTGTCCATGCCTCCATTTAGAATAATACAAAAGAAAGAACATACAATTTGAGAGACAGAGTTGAGTTATATACTTCAAAGCACTGATCAATGCTTACAACCTTTCTATTTTAATTAATTCTTCTCTTGAAGTACCATTGTTCTTGACTTACTTACTTTACTGAATTCAATGCCAGATCTTCATATCTCTTCTGTTCTCCCCTAGCCTCCTAGTAGAGACAAAGTTCCCAGATGAGTGCACAGTATTTACCAACACTCATAACTTAAAGTTACAGTTAAAGTAACGAAAACACATATGTTCAAGGCGGTATATTTTCGTGGTTGATAAATAATCAAATTTACCTCAAGTGTTTTTTTTTAATAAATGGAAAACGTTTGCAGGTTTTGCAGTTAACGTTTAACCAAAATGTTTAGTTTTTTTTTAAATTAAGAGATATTCAAATAAAGTTGTCTCTTAGCTAAATAAAAATCTCTCACTCAGCTATTCATTAGCCGAATAACATTTCGTTGTAAATTATAAACACCTATTCTGAAAGTTTTAATAAAAGCTAAAATAATGGAAAACTGTTATTAGAATCTTACGAATTTGAAGAGAAGAAACAAGAAAGTTAACTATAAGAAATGTTTGATCTACACTTGGAAGAACAGGTTATAACTAGATAATAACAAACACAAACTGGCCAGCAATAATATCTCCCCCTCACCCGCCATTTTAATGGCGAAGTAACTATTAATGTTTAGCTATGCATTAGCAAATAAAATGTATATAAATATAAAAAGTAGGGTTTTCAACGACCGATTATAAATAAAACCCAACGCAAGTAGTTTTTAATAGAATATCAACGTTTCGATACCACTATGTGTCTTCCTCAGGTGCCCAATATTATATACATAAAATATTTATTTTGTCCATGAATTGCTGAAAACGCATGGACAGTCTGTGTTAGCTAACATGGGCTTTATATTTTGTGTGGAGCTAATGTGCTTACACTCAAATATATTTATATCGAGGTTTTTCATAAGTTATTTGATTAAAAAATGTATTATGCTTGTTTTTTAATTTTTAAAAATTGTTATGTGTTTATGATGTCATACGTATTTAATATCAGGCTTTTTTTGTATTAGGGGCATCGAAGCGTCTAGAATTGTATTAATAAATATTGCCAAAATTTTGTTTATAATTGTTCGTTGGAAACGTCTATTCAACTATTCCTACTAGTTGACAAAAAATATTTAACCTATAACTATAGACATAGAAATACATGGAATCATAAATATAATAGCTTAGATGTTGTAGTAACTACATTCAATAATAATCCTGGCTTTGCAGTTCCAATGCGTCTGAGGAATAAATAATTGATTACGATTGGGTGTTGGTTAAAATAAATGTACAGTAAATTTATAAATAAACAGGTGTTCGTTATTATTAATTAAGTATAATAAAAAAAATTTAAAACTAAAAATGTTTATTCAAATAAAATAAATACCAAACAAAAACTTTTCGAAAGCAAATACTTTCGTATTATGAAATAATAAGTTCCCATTTTTAAAATACTATTAGCGAAACCTCTTATGGAATGAATCGGAACGTAGTGTTCTCCTCGACAGGTAGGCAATCAGCCTTGATCATGTTCTAGATTACCAGTGTTTACTTAACAATCAGGGACGCTGTGCAGTAGTGGCACTTTGCTGTGACGTAATTCACCAGTCGCTGGGCAATAACTGCTTTTCTAGACGCGAGGCTTTGTCACTCTGTGGAAATCTCGAACGCCGAACCTGGTAAAACGTCCTCCCATCGACTTAGCTAATAACACTCCATTCGGTAACAGCGTCGTTGATTGGCGCTTGTGTAACTGATATTGTTCAGAAGAATGAAAAGTTTACAAATGTAATGAAAATTTTTATAGGCAAATTGAGATAACAAATTCGTTGATATGTTACTGGAATTGAATAATTAAGTGTATTATGAAAGAGGGAAAATCGAAAGAGAATACTACAAAGATGTTGATGACAATTTATATGTATTTTGTAGCACTAGATTTTAAAAAAGTAAAATATAATAGGTTATATATATTTTCTAATAATAATTGAAATTTATTAACTGATATTTATTGACTTCTGAATAAAAGTATTCTAAATAAGTACTGTATATAAATTTAAAACTTTAAAAAAATATAAGCGTGTTGAATTGAAAGTTAAACACAAAAATGTATTTAAAATAATTGTTGTTACACATACACACACACACACACTCTCTCTCTCTCTCTCTCTCTCTCTCACACACACACACACACATTAATATGTATATTGTTATATCGTAGTATACGAGTACATTGATATGTAATCGATATAAATGATATGGCAAGTAATGCATGACTAATATTTGAGAAATTAACCAACAATATTCATGAACTAGTCGGCACTTAGTAACGTCGAATCATTTGACAAAACCCTATAATGAGGCAGTTGAACGTAGCAATAATTATAATATCACTGATAACTAGTGTCTGGAGTTTCGAAAGACGTAAGAGTATTTTAATTGCTGATCAGGCCACGTATATCCTTATGTATAATTTAGAGATAAGGAGGCATTGATTTTGATGTAAATCCCCTTTCGATATGACTAGGGAAATACAAACGTCCTAAAGGGTTATTCTTTGCCATTATATACATGTGTATATGTGAAGAAAGGTCCCGCTTTTGAGGAAAATTGAAATATGTATTTACAGATAGTAAAATTTTGTTTGAAATGAGAAGTTAGTTTTAAAAAATCATAGAAATAGAAAACGTAACGTATAAAATCCAAACTGGTCAAAGTGCTTACCTTTATCTTCATGTTTTGATGTTCTTTTACAATCTGTTTCAGTCATTAAATAATTGCAGTGGCTATTTGTACTACAATGATAGAAAAACAGTTTTCAAAACCAGAAGGCAAAATTAACCAAAATAATTTACATAATGTTTTCAATTGTCGTTATAACTCTTAAACAATTCTGACGATTTTGAAGAAAAAACGTTTTTTATGAGATCCTGGCACGTTTTGCAATGGAATAACAGTTGCATCATAAGCACCATATTTTCGTAAATTACCAAGCTGTATTCCCAAGGAAGTACAGTGCTTAAACTAGAGTCGGTTAACGTTACGTTTACTTTTAGTCATTAATTAGAGGATATTTGGAGGTTATGTTAAAACGTTTTATACTCAGTATATTTATTACATTAGAAGGTTCAGGCCTATTATGGTGTATATTACTATATGTACTTGATTAAATTGTTTCTTTTATAATGCATACAATAGTTATTATCTTATGAGTTATATTAATTCTGCATTGTATAATATTAGGATAAATTGTAGTTAAATATTATTTGTTTTAATCATCAACATTTTGACGCATATATAAATCTAATAACTAAATTTTATCTTTCTCGGTCCACTTCTGTCGGCTAGTCCCTCGAATGCTACATGTTTTACTATTACGTTTTTTGAAAAGCCAGATTTGCTCTATGGCTTTGTTGTTTGCCAAATTTGTTATTTGTTGAGAATTTTCATAACGGTTCTGGCCGTTACAGAGCACAAAGACAGAAATTTGAATTTACGGGTGAACAATAAAAACACACAATCAAATTAGGAATTTTGATAAGAATCAAAAATATTTAACACGTTAGGATAGTAATACTGAGATGGTCTAAAAGTTTATATAAATTTTTGAAAATTTAATTTATTTTTTTACTTTTTAGGCGATTAACTCATTCGCTCATTTTCGATAGTCAATTAATTTAAAAACTTTGTGAACAATCGAGAGGCAATATAGAATAGAAGTAAATTTAGAAATATTTCGTGTGTATGTTTAAAGTACAGTATATATAAATATAAAGATATATATATATATATATATATATATATATATATATATATATATATATATATATATATATATTCTACTTTTTAGGCTATAATAACTATATTTCATAAACACAAATATATCCAGTTTAGCATGAGTTGATTTGTCGCGAGAAAGTTAGCAGGAGCTGTTTATATGAAACCAGGAAACAATTTATTTCCTGATAATGTGTAAAATCATACCATTATTTATATTAGGAATCAAAAATCACAAAGGGGCTGTGGGATTTTAAGATTCTCGTGTTATTTATTAGCTACCTATTTATACTTAAGGTCATATGGGTTGCTTACATTTTCAAGTGATATTAGATTACACGTTGAAATTGACATGACCTTTCTATTAATGACATTATCTGAAAAAAAAACAGGAAAACATGAGCAAACTGGAATATAGAAGGCAGGACAAGGACTTTGTTTCGTATTATCCAAGGAACATGTTTTGTCTGAGATTCAGGCGAAGAAAATGAAAATTATTGTATGCTTGATAAAAATAAGTGTTTAGTTCTATAAAAATATTTTTACAAATTGTTGAAAATGTGTGTACAATTTTGTAGGTTTTGTATCTTTGTTTAGGCCTACTTGTAAATATAATATCCTATAGACAACTTCTTTTTCCTAACTGCTTTAAAATTATTATATCTAATATTGTTAGAAGGTTTCATTTATATTGATTAAACTAGTTATTTTTATTAATAAGTAAGTGAAAGTCGTTTGAGTTGATTTGAAAAGAGCTATAGAGGGTAAAGATTAACGAAACAAAACCGTTTTCAGCAATGAACGCTGTTTAGATTCATTGTGTAACGATTACTGAATAACTGGGAAGAATGTAAAACTCTACAAGTTTGGCCGTGTTTGCATAGTAATTGACAAGCGAGGTTGTGTCGTGACGTCATAAACATCCCACACGTTTTACCTATCACAAAAGTGTCATTCACTTCACTACAGACTTCAAATCCAATACCACCGATAAAATACTAAGTACGTGAAACACTATTTGTATTGCATTGATTAAATATCTGCACTATTTTGTATCATTCTCAATTTATATTTAGAAACATTATTTTAAGGCGATACATTTTTAATGAGGTTAATTTAAAAAGTTTGATTAGAAAGTCTTATTTTAAAATAATTTGTAATTTGGAATCTCTTATCTAGTAATTGTTTTAAAATTTTGTGTAGCATAATGGTTTATTTCTGTCAAATATAAAATTTATTTGATGTATTCTATTGCATAGTTGAACTTTATTTAATTACATAATTAATTTTTGATTCCATAAAACTTACAAACACTAACACTGATAAATCTAGAGTTACTATACATACTGACAGTAATATTACAAGTTCAGTTTCTAATTCTTCTTTGTAGTTTAAACTCAACAGGTAGTAGTAACAGGTAGCAACCAGACTCAGTGTTAACGTTTTTATAAATATCACAGTTTGTGCGTGTTTGTTGATCAAATTGAATTTATTAGCTTATGTACTCAAAAATAAACCTATTCTCCGCAACACAATATATGCAACTTTTCAATGTACTTGGGAATAGATCGAATGTCATGATTTATTTTGTTAAAAAGATTTTTATTTTGTAAAGTTCATCAAATAGGTTTTATCTAAACATAATTTTATAGTGGGCTACACTGTTTGGTAAAATTATGTTATAAAAGCTGGTAAAGAAGCTTAATATGTATAGTGCGTATAAATTTAAATTAAAAAATCCTATCAGCCCTATTTTTCACATGTAATGAAAGTTACATGATTGCTACGTTCTCTGTATGAAATAAAGTGCAATCTTTAAATTTAACTTGGTAGAAAACCATTATGTCGTATTATTTGAGAGCACTTAAGTTCCGCCCATCAAAGATTTGCTGTGTGTGGTCAATAAATGCTCTGCGTTTGCTCATAAAACAGTGATATATCTGCTCAAATAACATAGCTGCATCTGCACAAAAACAGTTCCGTTTCTTCTCAAATGACATCGGTGCGTCACCTCAAAAACAGTGCTGCGTCTGCTAATAAAACAGTACTGAGTCTGCTCAAATAACATAGCTGCGTCTGCTCAATAATAGTGTTACATCTGCTCAAATAACAACGCTGCGTCTGTTCATAAAACAGTGTTGCATCTGTTCAAACAACAACGCTGCGTCTGTTCAAAAACAGTGCCACGTCTGCTCATAAAACAGTGTTGCATCTGCTCAAATAGCAACGCTGCGTCTGCTCAAAAACAGTACTGAATCTGCTCAAATAACAACGCTGCGTCTGCTCAAAAACAGTGCTGCGTCTGCTCATAAAACAGTAATGTGTCTGCTCAAATAACGACGCTACGTCTGGTCAAATAACGACATCACATCTGTTCAAAAACAAGTTCTGCATGTGTTCAAATAACAACGTTGCGTCTGCTCAAAAACGTTGATGCATCTGCTAATCAAACAGTACTATGTCTGCTCAAATAACAACGCTACGTCTGCTCAAAAAGAGTACTGCGTGTGCTTAAGTAACAACGCTGCGTCTGCTCAAATAACAATGCTGCAACTACTCAAAAACAGTGCTGCTCAAAAACAGTAACTACTCACAACAGTACTACTCAAAAACAGTAACAGTGCTGCAACTACTCAAAAACAGTAACAACGCTGCGTCTGCTCAAAAACAGTGCTGCGTCTGCTCAAGTAACAACGCTGTGTCTGCTCAATTAACAACGCTGCGTCTGCTCAAAAACAGTGCTGCGTCTGCTCAAGTAACAACGCTGTGTCTGCTCAATCAACAACGCTGCGTCTGCTCAAGTAACAACACTGCGACTGCTCAAATAACAACGCTGCGTCTGCTCATAAAACAGTACTATGTCTGCTCAAAAACGGTGGACTGCGTCTGCATAAGTAACAACGCTGTGTCTGCTCAAACAACAGCGCTGAGACTGCTCAAAAGATTTCTGTGTCTGCTCAAATAACAACGCTGCGTCTGGTTTAATGACGGAACTGAATCTGTTCAAAAAGCAGTTCTGCGTTGTTACTAAAATAAGTGCGCGGCGTCTACTCAAAAAAGCACTGCGTTTGCTTAAATAAAAGTGTTGTGTCTGCTCAAATTACTACGCCAAATGTAGTTAAAAAACAATGCTGCGTCTCTTAAAGTAACAGTGTTACGACTAATAAAATAAAAGCTTATGAATGATAATAATTTTATTCGTTGTTATTTATTATTAATTCAACAAATATTAGTGTTGGTCTTGATAACAATTCATTGGATTCATTATAATTATTGGCTATATTATTTCTGAGAGATATTTATTGTCCCCTAGAGGATGGTTAATTTAAATTTTGTTTAAGTAAGAATAAACAATTACACATGAATATCAACATAAAGTTAAAATACGATGAATTAGGTTCTGTTAAATATAATATAATTTGTTTTAACGTATAAACAAGAACTTCCTTGGAGTAGTTTCTTTTCGTATGTTTACAAAGAAAAATCTAGGTGTTTATCTACGTATTTACTGTTCTTTTCTTTATTTGTGTTTTACTTGATTAATATAATGAGGTAATAACAATGTAAAGTTCTAACAAATAACACTTTATCAATCTTGTGAATATTATTGGTATTAATCAACTTTCAAACATAATTAAATCAATATTTTGTCAAGTAATAACTTTACTTGGATGAAAATATTACATGATGGATTTGTAAAAAAATACCAAAATTTTACTTATCTATTTATCTTTTATGCAATGGTTCAGAAACCTACAGAACCATTGTCTTGGGACTTCCTTTCAGAAATACAATTCAGAATTTAATTTCAAATATATGAAAGCATAACACTTCAAAAGATTATGATAAAAACGAATTTGAAGTAGTTTTAATAGTTGCGTCGTATTGGCTTTAAAAAAAAATCAACGGATCATTTAACGTAGGGAGTAAATTATTATTATTTAGAATATTCAAAACCAACAAGTTTTTTAGAAATGTAACCCTTAAAATGGTGGAATGATTTGTAATTTTTTAAATTATTTATTTTATACAACTAAAATTAAACAGTCAGAAGCATTTGTCAAGAGTCAGAGGAAATCTAATAAAATCGATTAACGAAGTTAACTCATGTATTGATAGTTGTAATGGAATTGTCATCGGTCTGTTAGAAGTACATGAAGCCATTAACGTGTGAATGGATTTGGGCGGTGATGACGTTTAAACTTTGCCAATTCAAGGTCAGGCAGGTTCAGAGCGTCCTCAGTGGCGTTTCCCCATCTAACGTTGCGTAAAACGACAGTTTCCTGTAACGCTTACAATCGGAAAATCAATGCCAAGGTTCTCCACACATTTGTCTCTGTTACGAACTTCTAATTCGTAAAAATGTCTACAACAATATGCTCAGTCCTCACCTAACATAAGATCTCCCTGTTATAACACCAGAAAAAACATCACCAAAGTTCGTATTATGTTTGCCTTTGTCACGCACTAAGTGCGAACATGTAATGAAAAAACCTTATTTATTATAATAAGGCTTTACCAGACATAACCTACATAACTTTAACCTTACATAACCTAATTTTGCTAAAATGGTTTTATTTTTCAAGCGAAAACGTCTGTAGCGACGCGTACAAAAACGTAATGGACGTACATAAACATACAATTTCGCATCAGTTTAATTTCCATCAGGTTACACTGAGTCAGCTTAAAGTTAATTAAATTATAGACCCCTAACATATGATTTAATATATCAGCTGATTTTATGTTATAGGTTATGTTGTAAAACAACTGCTTTAGCATTTAGGTTATTTTCATTTATTAAATATTGTTAATAGAATAGGTAATTATTTTGATCAGTTTTGATCAGTTAATAAATATATTATTTATTTAAATTTGGATAATTCTCAACACAAATAATAAAATATAACAATCATAATAAGTTGTATATTTTTAATCAAATTTTTAAAATGAAATCATTCTTAGGGACTTCTGATAAGAAATGTTTAGGTAATTCCTCATTGAGAAAAATTAAATAGTTTTCTCCATTCAAAACTTCTGTAGACTTAAATATAAACGTTTTCACTTTTGTTGGCACTCCCTGGAATGGGACCACCCGTTTTTTAAAATATTTTTGTGTGAATTATAGTAAGAATAACATAGAAAATTTATTATATTTCTGTGTTGTAAACAAATAATTTGAAAACATATTATTTTGTTAATATTTCTGAAGGTTTACTCTTTCTTATAAATTTGTTCATTATTTCCCTTCCTTACTAACTATAGTAGGTTCTAAGTGACCGACGCAATTTCCTTGGGATGACAATACGTGAACAACAACTGGTTTGTATACTGTCTTTTTCAATTTCTACAATTAATTTACACTCTTCCTATATACATTTATTTATTTATATCTTTCAATAAAATTTTTAATCGTTATTAAAATACATTTTATTCATCCACTCAAGTTGAAATTCATTTTTTTAAAGTTGTGGTGGGCGATACTTGATGTTAATACAATTTTTCAAATAATAATTAATTATTTAAATTTAATTTTTCAATTTTAATAATTAATTTCGCTTTCTATTTTCCCACTTAATATTGTGATTTTGTCACATGTATAATCTATACATATTTATTTTATTTGTAATTACGAAAATAAATTAAATTTTTCTTTCTTAATAATCGTAGAAATTGACTTAATTTAAAAAATATTATTTGTTATTTTTCTTATCCTTCTTAACGACTTATAATGTAAAGGAAAAAAAATAAAAATGCAATCCGGTAACTCATTAAATGATGTTTTTTAAATGGGAAATTTGCACTACTACCCTGAGTAAAAATATTACCTCACGACAGAACTCGTTCTGATTAACACCCCTTCATTTTTTGCTATTGAATATTCTAATAAGAAAATATACCTAATGTTACATTGTAAATATTATCAGCCGAAAATTACAATTTAATCTCAATAATATTGAAATTTAGATTTTATAAGACTTGAAAGAAGTAAGTAATGGGCATTTCCCACTCATATATAAATGTATAAAATGATTGTTCACTTATTAGAGATGTTCCATTTGTTTTTGCCACCAACTATTTCTAGATTATATATTTAATGATTTTTCTCGTCATTTGTATTTTTTCCACATACGCAGTTGAAAAATTAAAGTCCAAAAGTCCGCTAGAGTGCACACGCTTCGGGGGGAAAGTTTCCACAACTGTTTACAACTGACCTACGAGGGACGTGCTCGTCTTAAATGTGTCGATAAAGTTGAGACGTTTTACACCAATAAATATATAACAATGTTCCTTTGACAACAGTAACGAATATTTAGAAAGTAAACGGTTTTTAGAGATGTAAGCCTACTCGTATATACTCGTTTAATAATTGGTATGATTTGGTCATTTAGAATATACTTTACTTTTATTACTAAACTTGAGGTTGATAACACTGTAACACTAGTCAGTGTTATAACGCCTTTATGTCAGGCATTTATTTAAGATTACGAATATAGATCACGTGGAAAAGAATTTGCACACTAAGAAATATTACACAATCTGAAAACATTTAAGTTTGGAATCATTTGTTATTTTTTTTAAATGCTTTAAAATACTCAATTAAATTGAAGCATATTGTTACGGCTTCTGTACTACCGGAAATAAAGTAAATAATTGAATAAAGGATGATAACCGAAAGATAACAAATAGTAACAAAAGTATAATGTAACAATTGTGGGATCATTTCATTATTATTTATCAAAGTATATGCCTGGTGTAATTAATTAGCTCGTGCATTACAGGGCTTAGGCTGAAGTAAATCACGCGTAACAAATTACAAACAATTATCGACGTGTTTCTGTAGGAGAAACCTCATTAGGAACTCGAGCAAAGTGTTAATTGATTTGCAAAGAGATATTTAGTAAATGGTTGACACTGACGTCATGTTTGTCGTAAATAATTTGTATTGCTTTAAATCTATTGTTAATTTAAAAGCATTAATTAGTAAGAATTTATTTCAAGGTCAAGTTATTATGAAAAGTTAGAGAATAGAAAATATTTAAAGTTTAGCTAACAAATAATTTAACTTTAATAACAAAAAACATATAGGCCTATCACAACAAAAAAATGTTAAAAGTCCTTAGAGATGTTTCATCAACTATTTTGCCATCATCAGTGATGAAGACACACTTTGTTGTTTTAAAAGTTATGTTGTTTTTTATGTAGGACTAGACTTTATTGATCTGACAAGTTGTGCCCAAAACTGAATTAACTGAATAATATTCTAATTTACTCAAGATATAGGCATTAGCTTAGCTGGTGAAACAAAAAACCTAAAAAATACGCAAGTAAAAAAACACAGATCTAAATCAAGTACTTAACATATTTTTCCAAACAATACGCTCCTCTAGGAATAACTTTAAGCAATGAATAAATACAATACAAATTTTATTGCTACTGTCTGTGTTGTAAAAAAAATATTCTCTTTGTTTTGAAAATATGTTTTTTAATAACTAATTATAACATTTTCTGCTGCAACCTGAACGAGTAGAGGGAAATGTATGTTTTCAGAAGTTGGCAATACAAAACTATCAAAAACTAGTTGGAGTAGATTAAATTTTTTCAGGTGTAAACGTTGCACTTGGTTATCGAAAATTAATTACGTATAATATTGATATGCGTTTAGGGCCTGATTAGAGATATTTTTAGTAAATTTTAAGGTTAATATTGACGAACTATATTGTGTAGATATTTCCCCATATTCCTACAATGAAGGTTTCCATTGGAGGCTCAGAAAATGAAATAAGACTTGAAGATGCGAATGTTCAATGTGACATGAAAATACAAATTAAACTCCACATTGAAACAGTGGCAGATCCGGACGTTTTAACCACAAAGTATAGAAAAAGTAAATTTTAGGCCTACAGCTAGGCTTCATGCTCCGCAACATCTGAGTGTTTTCTTGTAAAAGAATACAGTAAATGAGTTGATTGGCCTTAAGGAATAGGCCAACATTTTTGTTGCTGCTGGAGGGAAAGGAGCTTTTTCTCAGCAAGCTAACAAGTAACTGGGAAACGGAACTGTAAGTTGGGAGCTCTCAGGAAGAGTAACTTTATGGCAAAAGGTACCTTGAACGATTAGGCAGGAAAGTTAAATATAAAGGTAAGGATAATAGTGCCTGGTTAACATTCTACAAACAATAACAAGATACAATGTAAATCAGGAAATAAGACATTATTGGGGAAACAAAGTGGATGAAAATTAAACAATTATTAAATCCTTCTAAACCTGATTTGAATGAACTTCACGGTTTACTAAATCTATGATTTTATTACAAAAAAATATCAAATCTTTCTAAACCTGATTTGAACTCCATGGTTTACTAAATCAATTATTTGATTACAAAAAAAATTAAATCTTGCTAAACCTGATTTGAACTTCACGGTTTACTAAATCCATGATTTATTACGAAAAAATATTAAATCTTTCTAAACCTGATTTAAACTTCACGGCTTACTAAATTAATGATTTTATCACGAAAAAAATTACTAAATCCTTCTAAACAGGATTTGAATTTTACGGTTACTAAATTAATGATTTTATTACGAAAAAATATTAAATCTTTCTAAACCTGATTTAAACTTCACGGCTTACTAAATTAATGATTTTATCACGAAAAAAATTACTAAATCCTTCTAAACCGGATTTGAATTTTACGGTTACTAAATTAATGATTTTATTACGAAAAAATTACTAAATCTTTCTAAGCCTGATTTGCACTTCACGGTTTCCTAAATCAACGGTTCTCTTACGAAAAATTATTAAATCCTTCTATACCTGATTTGAATTTCATGGTTTACTAAATCAATGATTGTATTATGACAAAATAGCTGGAATCTTAAATCCAGTTATTATTTTTATTAGTGATCGATTGTTTTTCAAATACATAATAATTGTAACATGAAATTATAGAGGTAAGTACGCATTGAGTTTATAGACCTTGTTGGACTGTCGACAAATGTCTAACTTTAAAACAATAAATAATCAGGCAATAGCAGTCTATTTTAATAAAATGAATATTGCTTATTTCATCAACAAATCGGTATATTAGATTACTGTGTTTCTCGTTAACGTATCAGGAAGTATATAAATGAAATTACTGATAAAGTACAAAAACAGAAAATGACATAGCCTACAAAGTAATGTGTCATTACCATATCAATATAACAGACAAAGATATTTACAGTGAACATAATATATAACTTAAGAAGTGTACGAATTGTTTTTAAAGTTATGCGTTATTACCTAATTAAATTTCAGCTATCACCTCAACCTCTCCTGATATATATCTTGTACAAATTTTCAATCGTTAATAAAATACGTTTTTATCTATCCAATAATGTTCAAATACATTTTGTAAAATCTGTAGTGGATGACAATTGATGTTAGCACAGTTTTTCGAATATTTATTCATTAATTAAATTATAAAAATTTGGGGTCTAGGCCGAATTCCAACTGAGTATCTTCTTGTTAAAAGTCTAGCGCTTTGGCACTGAGCCAACTTTCTCATAGCTAGAAGTATTTCTTAAAGATGTATATGAATTTTTCATTTGCTCCCATCTGGTTGTGGTCGAAATCTCCATTGCACAAACTTTAATTGTTACCATAGTTACCATACAATGTCATGAATAATGCTTAAGAACTAAAAATGAATGAAAAGAATAAAATAAAACAAACAAACTTGATTAACGGTATCGAACCTTGCTTCACAAAACGAAAAATATGAAAGGAAAGGGAAAAGAAACTACAATACAATGCAAGGGAGTATATATATATATATATATATATATATATATATATATATATATACAGTAAACTCCCGATTATCCGTGGAATAGGGTGGCCCGGCAACGCCGGATAACGAATTCCCCGGATAATCCGCTATGAAGAAAGAATACGCAAAACGATCGATAATCGATTATTATTAGTTACACAAATAATGACCCCGGTTAATGCAATTCACAAATAATCTTCAGAGGACAAAATAAATACAGAAAATAATTTAAAATGTCGATGTATTTGACAGATTATAACATGTACATTTATATGTCAAACTATTTACAATACATACATAAGTATATGTTAAAAGTAAGTATGTATGTACATATGTAATTTCCTTTACACATAATACTTTCACTTTTTAACAAAAAAATCTGTCACTTTCGTCTGTTTTTTTGTGAGCATTGATTTAGCTTTAATGTTCGATCTAAGTTTCTTGAGAACCATTTTGTCGCACAGTGTCCACTTGTGTCACGTGTGTAACAAAGCCATAAAGATCGATATATGGATGAATAATGCATATGCCACGTCCTAGACTATTTATAGTCGAGATTAGCTGATATTTGTTTACAATCTTATGATACATATTAGTTTTTCGGGCGTCCAAGCATTTTGTCATTGTCTCTTATATACAGTAGTCTGCTCGCCCCTTATATTTCACTGGCCGGCGTCGGGATGCTTCCCTTTCAATGTAAAAATTAGTACGTACATATTTACATATCTATTCCCTTCATCTTAACTTCTATTAAGCCTTATATGTATTTACGTCGTAATTCACCGTTTGGAAATTTAAACACATGAATCTGATTGGAATGAAAATTGGATATTTGTAAAACAATGATAGACCCCGGATAATCCGCAAACCGGTTAATCCGCCCACGGATAGTCGGGAGTTTACTGTATATATATATAATTGCTTTTGAAAAATATCTAAACATAATTCTCCACTAATCCGTAACTGAAGCTGAGAACAGCGGTTAGTGTTGACCTACTACCAGAATTGGCGTTCTGTAATTCGCACAATATTTTTGTTGTTGATAGAGAGAGAGAATCGCTATAATAAAAGCTTAAAATATTTAGTCGTTGCTAGGGATTTTCGTTGGAATAATTATACACAAACGTTAGAATAGACAATGACGTCACAATTTACCGATTCACTATCACGTAGTTTTACATGTTTGACTTGAAAAATAAAAATATTAATATCTTCTGGGGTTTAAAAAAAAGAAAATATACGACCCGTGGATTTTAAAGGGCTCACTAAGCTGACAAAAATGTCCTCATAAGATGAGTGTAAAAGGATTGACAAAAATGGAAACTTAATATTTCACGATATAAACACTCCATTATCTAAATTCAGATTACTTTTTAAACAAAATGTCTATCTATTGGAAGGTACAATTTGCAGAGTATGCTTAGTAAGTATAGGTTTGATTATCGATGTTGTGTTTTGGTCCATATAATTCACACTTTTTTTCATTGATGTTATTAATGAAAGAGTTTATCAAAGTCGACCACAGTTTAACTAATTAAAATTTTAATATGTTTAATTCCGAATCGTTATATTTAGAAGAAACAAATTATATATAGGCTATTTTTTTAAAGTGCTTTATAAAGTTAATATTTTCTGGTTAACCTATGTAAAAAGAGCTCTAAGGTATGAAATACACATTCTTTATATAGGAACAAAGAAGCATAGGCTTAATGTTAGCAATTTATATAAGTCATATGACAACTGAACAAGTCGAAGAAATGTAAATCTCATAACTACTCATTTGAAAAGGTGAAATTGCTTAATACATAGATCAAAAAGTAGAAAAAATACAACAATATGTTAAAATGGTAAAAATAGTAGATATAATGGAAAGTAATTATGTCATCTAAGCTTGAATTCAATTTACATTTCTACAGTTACACAGTACCTTATTTCAATACTTTTACGAATTTACAGCAGTAACAATATGAGTCTTAGTTCCCATAAGAATAAATTTTTGTCATGTTTTTATTTAAATACTTTCATTTTTCACAAGTTTGTAGTAGTTAATGACGTGTGCGACAGATCGTAGCACATACCGACAGCACTCGTGCTTCACACATACACTACGGGCGGTCACTGCTATATATGTATCTATGTTGCGCAGCATACTCACGTACGCTTCACCCCTACAAACAGGCTCATGCATATACAACATCCACACTCATTCATTTCCTCACTGAGTAGATACGACCCCACCCACGACACACACAGACGGGCGCTGTCCTTACTGACCGCCTAGCTCTAACCATAATACAAAAAAATAAAAATATACATACTGTCAGACTTTGCTTCAGAGTTATGTTCCAGGTGACGCAAGGGCACATCTCCAGGGTCACAGCGTAGCCCCAACGGAAGTGCTAATTTGATTGCATGCCATTTCAGTTTCGAGTAGGCAGCAGAAGAAGAGGCAATTCCTGCCATAGATTTACTAACAAATTATTTGTAAGGTAATACCTCTCCTCCATAAGGTGATCCAAGCCCCCAAGAGTTCCTGCATAATCTGGGTCTAGATTTTTTCTGGCAGGGTTTCTTTCTTGCCAGGTTTCTTCATCCCGCTCTTAGCGCGACACTTACCGTACTGTTTCATTTCACTATCTCCTGATTCTCCAAGGATAGAGCTTATGAGCTTGGTACATGGGCAATCAATCCCGTTTCCTTCACTCGTGGTAGGGATACTAACCGCATGCCCATGTGAGACGGAGGTAGCTAGCTAGGCCAACCTGGTCGGGTTTTGGAGGCCCAGACCCGGGTAAAAAAAGCTTCACACTGTTCCACACCTATTTCCTTACCAAAGTATTTCACACCGGATAGATACGATCCCACCCAAGATACACACAGACAGCCGCTGTCCTTACTGACCACCTAGCTCTAACCATAAAAACCAAATAATATGATATATACATACTAATACATTCTGCTTCACATTTATGTTCCAGGTAACGCAGAAGCACATTCCCAGGGCTGCAGCTTAGCCTCAACGGAAGTACTAATTTTGATTTGCATGCCTTTTCAGTTTCGAGTAGGCAAGAGAAAAGAGGTACATGCCATTTCTGCCATAGCCTCTCTAACAAGTTATTTGTAATGTAATACCCCTTCTTATTACTTAGCATAAGGATATCCAGCCCCCAGGGTTCCTGCCTGATCTGTCAAGGGATTTTTCCTGACAGGGTTTCTCGTTGGTAGGTTTTTTCATCTGGCTCCTGATTTTCCATGGAAAGCGCTTATCAGCTTGGTTCATGGGGAATCCATCCCGATTCCTTCACGCTTGGTAGGAATGCTATACGCATGCTCATGTGAGACGGATGCAGCTTGCTAGAGGTTGCTGCCACGAGGCCTGGGTGGGTTTTGGGGACCCAAATCCGCTTTGATAACAAAAAATGTAACAATATTACTATCAGAAGGCCTATTTGTGATTTCCGTTCGTAACTATTCAGTTTGTACTATTAACAAGTTATATAAACAAAATAAATTCAAGTCAATTCCTTCTTTTTGTTTTCTTTCGCATTGTTCGTTTTGTGAAACAAGGTTCAATACTACACAATATCAAGAGCACAGTGGTACAATATATTACAATAAAAATATTGAAAAGAACCCCAATACCACAAAAATAATCAAAAATAACAAATAAGACAAGTTACTTAAGATTAAACCCTTATGTACATTTCGATGACCATGTCATCATCATCAGAGGGTCTTGTTACAAAACACAATCTAGCACACAAGAAGTTACAAACTAGAATGATCTATTGTAAGGTTCAATACTGTTAATCCAGTTTGTTTGTTTAGTTTATTATTTTCTATTTTCATTCATTTTGAATCCTAGAGCGTTATGGGATATTGTGTGGTAGCCATGACCACAATTTAAAGTTGTACAATGGACGTTTCGACAACAAACCGTTGGTGGCAAAAAAATTCATATGAGAAATACAATTCTAGCATGAAAAAGATGGCTCAGTACCAAAGTGGTGGATTTCAAATATAAAGTCATTCAGTTCGAATCCAACCTTATACACTCCCACTTTAAAAACTTAATTCATGAATAAATATTTGAAAAAAAGTGTAATAACATCAGTTGTCATATAGTTATTAATTTTTTCCTTCTTTTTACTTTTTCTCTCTAATGGGTAAATGTTATTTATTTTCTGAAAATTAAATGTTTGCTACCTTTATGAGGACATTAAAATAAATAATACAGGATATAGAATATTTTTGTGATTGTTATTTTTTTGAGATCTTTTTAAATGTATAAAAATATTTCCTTTTAAACACATCTTTTAAATTGCCTGTACATGGCTAGTAACTATTACTATATAAAATGTGATGGGCAGATAGAAGCATATATATTTTGAAGGCGCAATTACTCTTGCAAGTTATTTATACTGTTTTATAATACACACACAAGCAATTATTGTATAGGGATAAAATACATTGGAATGTTGAAACGTAAAGCTAAAGATGCGAGAACATTATTTGTATGTTCTTTCAAGGAATGAGAAAAAAAGGGCAATTGTTTCTATAATTAGACCTCTACACTAAACAACGATTTACCTAACTAATAATTTAACTACAATTATAGGTTTAGCTGTTAATTAATGTGATAATAGATTTACAGAGAAAGTCAATGGAAACTATCGAATTACAACTTTGTGTGTGCTCATGTTTTTCTTTATTGCAATTTTTAGAAAGTTTATTTTTATTTTGTTTGTTTTTTATTTAAAAAACATCTACGTTTTCATTATATTGAACTACTGTTTTGTATAAACAAATGGTTTATCCGCTTATGAATACAAATTGTATACGTTTCTTGACAATTTAAATTGTAAAATTTCGGCGTCCACTGTTATTTGCTCCGTAATTACGCATTGACGACTTTAAAAAGTAATAAAATTCACCGAACGTAATGGACAACAAAATCCAATAATTTAAAAAGTTATCTTCAAGAATACGAGTACATTTAGTTCGAAACACATTCTACGTTAAGCTTTATATTGACGGCTACTAATAAACATATCTTCTGGAGGCTTTCGTACTTGAAAAGGAAATGAAAAACTATTATAACGTTACATACACGATATGAACGTTCATAAACCTTACGCTAACGTTATCCACCCTTATGAACGGGATGAGGTCCATAAACGTTGTGTTAGGTATTTGTGGTAAGCAAAACTTAGGCTGATTAAAGACGCTTTGGTTTTTGAAAGATTTGATCTGCTTTCTTACGTTAAATATTAAAAACGTGCCAAGCCTGTAACAGATGAACTAATAACTACTAATTTTTGAAAAATAATCATAAAATAAAACACTTCTAAATTAAAATAGTCGTTAATACTATTTCTAAAACTGGGTATGAGACAAGCCGACAAGAGTAAAAACTTGAAAAAAGAATGTGTTATAAGGAGGTTTTTATTTAAAATAAATAAAAATATAACATTCAAAATCATTACATTAAATTCATTATAGTAAAATTTACTTAATGTAAGTTATTGTATCGGTTGACCGCTAAAAATATTCAATTGTAACATTGAACTTATTAATGTACAATAAATACAGTAACCTACGTCTAGAAGATCTGTCCTGCAATACAGCCTACGCCTTCTAACAGCATTTCTGCAACATAATCTACGCCCTGAAACACCTGTTCTGAAATATAAACTACGCCCTAAAACCGTTAATCTGAAATAAAACCTACGCCCTCAAATATTTTTTAGCAACTTAATCTACGTCCTAAAAAGCTCTTTGGGAACATAATTTACGCCCTAAAAGAGCTCTTTTGAAACATAACATGCACCCTAAAACATTTATTCCGCAACCTAATGTACGTTCTAAAAGACTTTATTTTACAACCTAAACTACGGCCTAAAATATTAGTTCTGCAATACAACCTACAGCTTTTCTACAACAAGGCCTATGATCTGTCAGCTGTTCTGAAAGATAAACTACGCCCTAAAACAGTTTTTTTTTTGCCAATTACGTATTAAAAGAGCTGTTTTACAACTTAACCCAATACCCTAAAACACCTGCTCTACAAGGTAACACATGAGTTAAAACAAATACTCTGAAACACAAGGTACGTTCTAAAAAAGCTTTTTTTGTAACATAACCTTCGCCATAAAACAGTTTTTTTTACAACATAACCTACGCCCTAAAACAACTGCTCTCCAATATAACCTACCCCTTATAACAGGATTTCTACAGCATGGCCTAAAAAAATTGTTCTGAAACATAACGACAATCTAAAACAGTTTTTTTGCAACGTAACATATAGACTAAAACATTCTTTCTGCAACATAACCTACGCCTAAAACAGCTGTTATGCAATACAACCTACGAGCTATAGCAGCATTCTTAAAACGAAGCTTAAGATCTAAAACACAATAGGCTGTCTGCAACATAACATATGGCCTAAAACAGCATTCCTACAACATGACTTACACCCTAAAACAGCTGCTTTAGAACGTACACTAGCCTACATAATATATAGACCCTATGTTGGAACTACTAAGATATATTACTTTGTTTTCACCAGTCTGGGAATTTCATTATTTTGTTTTCACCAGTCTGGGAATTTCATTATTTTGTCTTCATCAGTCTGGAATTTCATTATTTTGTCTTCATCAGTCTGGGAATTTCATTATTTTGTCTTCACCAGTCTGGGAATTTCATTATTTTGTCAAATGTCAATGAATTTCTAGACGATACATATCCAAACAAACTATTTGAAACGAAGGTAGGAGATGAATCGGCAAGAATTCGCCAGACCTGGAGCCTAGTCAGTCCAGTTTCACAATAGCACAATACGGCGAAAGTGGCTGCAGCACGTGGTCGTAGAGTGTATGCACTTCCCGTTATGCAACGCACAATGGTCGCCTTAGTCACGGGCCCATACGAACTTTCTCCACGGCCCTTGAAGAGTATGCTAAATCCGCGCTGACAGGAGCTGTCGGTGCGTCATCGGCACGCAGCTTTTTCGTTGGTCCGACGTGACTCAAATTTCCTTACCTGAAATATATTATGAATAGGGACACAATCTACATATTCAACGAAAGTCTTTATATATATGACCGAGATCCTTTTACTGAATCGGTATTAATTTTAAAGTTTTCTATACAGAATATTGTAAAATGTCTATACAAAATTAATTGTATTATATAAGTTGTTATGAAAGTTATTATGTAAGCTGTTCTCGTTCAGTTCTTAAACTACAGATTATTAATGATTTGTTTTGGCTAAAAAAGAGATTTAATTACGTTACCGCCAATACAAGTATGACGGAATTCTGTATACGGGGTGCGTTCTAAAAGTAAAGAGATTTTTCAAATCTCGCGGTCAACGTAAATACGATTTTCAAATTTTTAGTTTTTGTTGTTTTGATACACATGCCCCGAACATATGTTTATAGTGTCAACATTATAGCATATTTCATTTGGTTTTGACAGATACAGAATTTCACATGACTTAAATTAAATTTTAAACAGTTGATGTAAACAGACTTACTAGCATAAGGAAACCCCATGGTCTTTCGTGACCTAACACAAGTTCTTCCTGACAGGTTTTTCAAGCCACACGTTACGTGACATTCGTTCTGCTTATTTTCACTTCTTCCAGCTATCCATAGAAATAGTTCTAGCTTCGAACATGAAGAGTCATTACTGAACCATTCATTCATCTGCAGGAAATGAGACGGATGTTGCTAGTGAGAGGCTTGCCAATTTGAAAGATGGGCAGATTTTGAAGACACAGACCAGGTTAAGTAGAAAAAATTTTTCGAAAATCCTACAAAAAGTTATGTTAGGGAGGGGAATATATTCATTACTTTTTTAACACCATTAATAGATCACACTCGTGCATGTTGACCTATTGATAGAATTCTTTCAATAAATTATAGGACCAAGATTGCGTTTTATTAAGCTAGCCGTTGAGCGTAAAAAGAAGGAGAATCAAAGTCACGTAACGGAAGCCACACTAGACCGCGTGTATAGGAACTTCTTTTTAATTTAACGCACTCTAGCGTCCAAGTCGCAAATGTAGCCATGTCTGAAATAATCCTACCACGCTACAAAGATCCTATTGAGTATGATCACAACGCAGGGCGTGGTGTGCCACATCATCAGTATGGCTACGCGTGCTCAACGAACAAGAAAGCAACCAGTTAAATGCACCAGAGCGGAGGTTCAGAGACATGGCAATTATGTCAAATTCATATGTCATGGAAAGCATAAATCCCAAATTGGACGAAAGCCGTGACTAATAAAGAATTTTAATTTTATTATGACGTAAACTAGTTGATCAGATTCTGAAATAAATATTGTAAAAAAATACAAAAATTGTAAGTGTATCAATAAGAACTCACATTTAATTTATTTAGCGTATACATTTTACATTTACGGTTTCTCCTATGTGGACAATCAAACAATAAATTTAAGCCAATAATTAAAATTTTGAAGTAATTAAACTTGAAATCCTGTATGAACACAACGCAGCGTCAATTGACTCCAGGAAATATGCCTTGGCTTATCCAACCAGTATCTGACCTTGAAGACATTTTCTCTTGTATGACGGTACAACAAATACGGGAACACACCGAGTGTAGTGACCGCCGCGGCGTCCCATTACATCATGTCTACTCTTATGTAGTGCCTTGCTGAGCGTCCAGCTGCAAGTAACGCAAATAAACTTACAGCTTGTATAACCTTTTATCCCATATGTTCGTTCACTGTATTTGAAGAATTGATACCATCCCCTTGCTAGTGAATTTATGCCGTGTTTCGTTTACTTCTACTCTAACCTTGGAGTGATTTCTGCTTTAGATTTAATAACTTTCTAAATCTAACATAAGAAGACGGCTCAACGAGAACAACATGAGACAGCCAAACAATCTATTTACATTGATGTACTATAGATATGTATAGTTGCTATGCTATATCTAGTAAGTGACTACATGAGAGATTACTGAACGAATATTCACGTCAGTACACTAAAATATCATAGGTTCTATGAAACAATATTTGCTTTAGGAAATTTACTAAATAGACTATGAAAAATGATAGTAATTAATTTAGTTCTTTCCAAAAAGAACTAAATTAACTCTTATAATAATAAAAATAAAATTTATAATATTAATTCGTTATATTATAAAGGAATTAATATTCACTGGGTGAATATTATATGCGTAATTAATATGCACATTGAATCTGTTATCAATAATTAGTTATTCCTAGTATCAAAAGGGTTACAAACATTGCTTTGTTGTCATTATTGGAAAAATAAACACAATTTTTCTAAAATGAAGTTAAAATGTTTTTATTAGGCCCAATCAAGCAAATTATTAACAAAGTACTTATTTCTTAGCTTTCAGTTTTTCTTAGGACCTCTAATCTGGAATCTTCTGACTTGAAATATGACCACGTTCCAGCCAGAAAGCTCTCTAGCGTAGTCTCGGTTGAATCTAAGGATCAAAAGTTGCACAAATAATTCACATTCGTTTAAACATTAAGATTTTATTGGTCCAAGTCTTAAACATAATAATGAACGTAAATACAAATAATAATACCACTCACTGTATCTAGTTAGATTTAAAAAATGAGAAAAAAATAAAATTAAGGATGGAAAGTAAATGTTTGAAAAAATTTAAACATGAAAAAACCACACATTAGAAATGTGTTCATACGACTACAATAAAGTTGTATTATACAGTAGCATATAATAATACACTCCTATAGTGAATGATGGGATAGTAATATAATTTAAAAAATCAGTCGAAATATTTAAATTTAAAACAATATATATATATATATATATATATATATATATATATATATATATATATATATATATATATATATATATATATATATATATAGTATATTCAATATAATTGTCCAGGTTTCAATGTAAATAAAACATGAAAAATAAATAAAAAAAATATTTTGCTTTTAGTTTCTTAGTCTACTAAGTATAACAATGATTATACTTGCAGGAATATTTTAGAAAGGGGGAGATGTGAAAAAAAATTATTGCAAAATTGAAAATAGTTTCAGGGTAAATTAAGGATAATGAAATGAAGAATTTTATTAACAGTAATAATCATTAATGATAGTAACAATAGTATAATAATAATAATTAATAATAATTATAGGCTATATACTAGTTTGTATTAATTTTATTATCTATTGTAATATATATATATATATATATATATATATATATATATATATATATATATATATATATATATATACAATAGATAATAAAATTAATACAAACTAGTATATAGTTTTCTTTTCTTGTAATCAAAAAAACCTAAGATTATTCAAATACAAGAATTATTTATTAATTTATATTCAAAGTTTTTCGTTGTTAAACTGTACCAACATCATCAGGAATGAATCACCTTTGAGTGATCACCTACTCAAAACCTTAGATGTTTTTGATAACGAATTTAATGAAAAATGCTGAATGGGTAAACGCATATTATACCTTTTATTCTTTGTAATTAAACAGAGTAGAATAATAATTGTATTATAATCATTGTTTAAGTGTACATAATTGCTTAAAATATTTTAAAATAATTATGTTAAATGGTGTAGAAATTATTACATACTTTAAATTTATTTTAAATATTAAAAACACATAGTTTACAACTTATAAATTTACTTTAATACCAATTTAGGTAATTTAATTTTCAAAATTTAAAATAATACTAAAATGTGAAAATAACTGACATTATAATTAAAATAAAATGTAAAAGTGGTGGGCTTTTGAAAAGTTTGATACTATCTACTTTAAAAATGTCTAAACGATATTTATTAAGATTTAAAAGATTAAAAAGACATAATCCACAGATTCATTAATACTATTTAAAAAAGTGGCCTCACTGATGTCCAACAGTTTTATTTTCCAGTTCCAGTTCCATTTTTTTAGTTTCTAGTTTATGACTTTCCTTTTTCCTGGTCCCTGGAAGCTACTCATGTCCTTGTTTCAAGCCTTTTAACTCTTCTAACCCTACCATATCTCTAACTCCTTTAAAAACATATATTTCTTTAATAGTAAACTTGTTGCCGAACAAAACAAACCAATAGGCTGCATCTGTTGAGCAAGGGATTTGCTACGCTGCCGTCCTAACAGTTACATAACGTTACAGATCCTGTCGGGTGTCTTTCAAGAAATCCCTGATCCTTAATAAGCGATATGGAACACTTGTTAGGTAAATGTAACAGATTGGTTTCCGCGATCAAAGTACCCATCATAGTCCTTCCGTGATCTACTCTGTTACTTTTCTACAAATAAATCTCGGCAATGCAAACACAGAAGTACGCATCTCTAGGGGAAACCACTAATGTTCTGAGCTGAATACTTTATATATTCGTTGTGCAAAAACAATTAGATTTAAAAACGACTGAAAAATTATAACATCAAAGAAATTTATTTGTAATAGCCTAACCATTAAAAAAATAATATATGTTCCTTTACAAACAGCGGATCAAACTAACCAATGAAGTTAGCCAAATGATACTTCCTTTGTATTTATTAATAATTTTATTATTAAAGTTACTATATTATTTGTTAAATTATTAAACAAATAAAAACCCTTGCGAATCATTACACAACCTCTATGTACTCTTTCCAATAGTTATGAAAGTCAGACGGTTATTAATAAAATTATTTTTTTTCAATAATTTGTTTTATTTTATTTTTAATCTTCTGGCGATACTATGTTTGAAAAATATACGTAAAAGTTGTGTATATATTTTAAGTTAGGGTTTATAATTGTTTATTAATTACAATTACGCTACTGTACCCTCTATTGCTTTCCCATTTGTTGAATAACATAATTTTACATAATTATTGAATATAAATACAGAATATAAAACCCGATCGTCAAAAAAACTCTCTTAAATCTGAATCTAAGTAGCAAACTAAAAACATCTAGCAGTTAGTCTACAGCCATGGGAAAAATACATATTTGTATGCCTATAAAAAATACACTGATGGTAAGGATTGTTAGTACGATAAACGCAAATAGTTCAAACAGCATTGAAATTTAAAAAGGATGATATTGTATGTTTTTACATATGTTGTATATTCCGAAAAAACAAGGAAATTATACAAGACAAAGGAAAAGAAATAATATTTAACGGAGAAGTTTTGTATCGCTTTGAAACGCGGACAACACCACAGTTCTAGTGAGTAAAACATCTTTAAAAACTGTATGATGAAGCTTGATAATGTTATCTTATCTGATAAAATATAGAACAAAGACAAATTCTTGTTCTCTCGTGGAAGATATTGGTACCCCTGCAGGCAGATTAAGGAAAGTATTAACCTACGGTATCATGGAAGGCAGGTAGATTAGAATGAGTACTGATAAAAATCTAACAGTGGACGCTCCATGGGATAGTAAAGCAAACAACTTCACTCCTCAGTTGGAAACGAGGGATCTAATCTAAGAAATGTTACCATATATTTCTAAGAGAAATATAAAATAAATCGATTTACCATATTGTTATCTTATTTTAGTATTTGTGATTCAGTAAAAAAAAACTGAATTTGTGAAATCCTTGCACAAAGGCCAATCGGCATTATTCTTGATGACAAGATATCGTAATGATAGCTATATTTTCAATTTTCATTTATTTATCTAAAATATTAGACTATTCAGTCCTCTAAGAAACTAGAAACTATATATCATATATAATTTTTCTCTTTGGTTTTTCACTTAATGAGATCAAGAAATAGCAAATTGATAAAAAAATGCACTATTCGTGTCTCACAGCATTGAACAATGCACTGGCCTATTTCGAAACGGATCTGCTGAAAATATCAGTAGGTAGGTTTTTTTTTTTTGTTAAGTGATAAAAGTATTAATTTATAATTTAAAAAATTTAAGATGTACAGCACAAAAACGGTAAGTTAAAAAAAAGCAATTATGTAAAGGTTTCATAAAACTCTTTCTATTTTCTTGGCAGCTAAGAGGGTTTTCTTCTAAGGAACAAATTCTAAAATACAAAATGTAGGTAATAAGCAGACTATAGTGCGCTCTAGGATTTAATACTAATGTTACAAGAGTTAAAGGAGTAGAGTATCTCGGATGGTTTTTTTAATAATATCCGGAATTATTCTCAGGAAACCATATCGCATTAAATAAGTAAGAATTATTAGTAGACATGATGAACGTGTTGTGTAGCAATGACCCGACAATAATATTACGAGACAGACTTGCAGAGTAAAAGGCTACGTGTTTTCGTTGCTGTTATACAGTGGGGAATCAAGGAAATTATCTAGAGCATTGTTGAGACGCTTGGAGCCTTTGAAATGTCGACCAACGGAGAATATTATCTAACAAACAAAGCACACAATTCTAAAACGCGATCGTATAAAGGCTGAAGTCCAGCAATTATAAGAACAAAAAAAGAAATGGGTTACGGAAAAGGGCTTTTTGATTAAATCAGACTCGAGTTACCAGAGATAGAATATATTAATGATTCGAAAAATAGCCAATAAAGATACAAATAACATCGAAACGTAAAACAAAAACCCCAAGAAAAAGAAATATAGCTGAAAGCATGTCCTACGTAGAATGGGAAGGACTATGGAAACAAGATGAATTATAAAATGAGGATAACTGGAAGATTTGGAACAAATCATGAGTTGAATGCGTTAAATGCTTCAGTCATTTAAGGAAAAATACTTGAATACAAGTTCCAGAAGAGAGAAAACGTCGTGGTTGAAGAAATTACAAAACCACGTTTTACTTAAGCTTTTACTGTTTCACACTATTTTGTTAACTGTTAACTGTTGTGGTTGTTGGGAATTGTTGTTATTGGCTGTTGATAAAGTTATGTTAGTCAGAATAATAGCCGGAAAGAGCATAAAAGAAAAAAAGCATATTGATTAACTATGGACGATTAAGAAAGAATAGTAGGCCTACAGTATCGTGGTAGGAATTGGTACCCATGCAGGCATATTTAAAAGTTATAGTGAGCCAAGGTATCTTGAATGATATTCGTACCCATGAAGGCAGATCAAGGAATGTTAAGTAGGCCTACGGTATCGTAGACGATAGTGGTACCCATGCGGGCATATTTAGAAGGTATGGTAGGCCTACGGTATCGTAGACGATAGTGGTACCCATGTAGGCATATTTAGAAGGTATAGTAGGCCTACGGTATCGTAGACGATAGTGGTACCCATGTAGGCATATTTAGAAGGTATAGTAGTTCTACGGTATCGTAGACGATAGTGGTACCCATGTAGGCATATTTAAAAGGTATAATAGGCCTACGGTATCGTAGACGATAGTGGTACCCATGTAGGCATATTTAGAAGGTATAGTAGTTCTACGATATCGTAGACGATAGTGGTACCCATGTAGGCATATTTAGAAGGTATAGTAGGCCTACGGTATCGTAGATGATAGTGGTACCCATGTAGGCATATTTAGAAGGTATAGTAGGCCTACGGTATCGTAGACGATAGTGGTACCCATGTAGGCATATTTAAAAGGTATAATAGGCCTACGGTATCGTAGACGATAGTGGTATCCATGTAGGCATATTTAGAAGGTATAATAGGCCTACGGTATCGTAGACGATAGTGGTACCCATGTAGGCATATTTAGAAGGTATAGTAGGCCTACGGTATCGTAGACGATAGTGGTACCCATGTAGGCATATTTAGAAGGTATAGTAGGACTACGGTATCGTAGACGATAGTGGTACCCATGTAGGCATATTTAGAAGGTATAGTAGGCCTACGGTATCGTAGACGATAGTGGTACCCATGTAGGCATATTTAGAAGGTATAGTAGGCCTACGGTATCGTAGACGATAGTGGTACCCATGTAGGCATATTTAGAAGGTATAGTAGGCCTACGGTATCGTAGACGATAGTGGTACCCATGTAGGCATATTTAGAAGGTATAGTAGGCATACGGTATCGTGAAGGATATCGGTATTCTTGCAGGCAGATCAGAATGGCTACTGATAAAAATTTAACAGTGGACGCTCCAAGGAAGATGTGAAACAAACAAGATCACTTCTCAGTTGTAGAGAAGGGAGCGGTAGAGTTCAGTAGTAGAGAATTGAAAGAAAGAATGATAAGATCATTCAGTATGTGGGAAGAAGAAAAATGAGAACTGAAATTATTTAAATTGTAAGCAAAACTGCAATGCCTTGTTCAATGAATACGTTATTTCTAAGAAATATTACTACATCTTTCGAAGAGAAATATTAATTAAATGCATTTACCATGCTGTTATCTCAGTTCAGTGTTTGTGGTTTTTTAAGAAAACTGTATCCCTGAAATTCTTGCACAAAGTGTAATCTGCATTATTCTGGCTATATAGATTCTGGCGATATCTGACAATATCTAGTGCTGACAGTAGATTTTCAATATTCATCTATTTATCTAGAATATTAACTATTCAGTCCTATATGAATTTAGAAACAATATATCATATATAATTTTTCTCCTGGGGTTACATATATTTCACCTAATAAGATCAAGAAATAGCACATTAGCCTGAATTATGGGATTAAAATAGGCACTATTCCTGACTCACAGGATTGAACAATGCTATTTCGAAACGGGCCTGTTGAAAACCATCAGTAAGTAGTTATTTTCTTTGCTAAATGACAACAAAAGTAGTAATTTATAATAAAAAAACCTTAAGATGTACAACACAAAAACGGTAAG
The DNA here is from genome assembly GCA_036971475.1 of Prosapia bicincta. Lineage (NCBI taxonomy): Eukaryota > Metazoa > Arthropoda > Insecta > Hemiptera > Cercopidae > Prosapia > Prosapia bicincta. The sequence goes on from JBAIZL010000003.1 coordinate 26,798,296, forward strand.
TTTAACAAAAAGCAATTATGTAAGGGCTTTATACAACTGTTTTTGTTTTATTGGCATCTAAGAGGTTTCTCTTGTTTGTATTACAATTGGCGCCTAAACTGAAATACTCGTAAATTTAGTGATGTAAACGTTCTAGAAATATAGTACGCTTTGAAAAAATAGAACCATCTTAAACGGAACTACTGTATGTATAATGTTTACTATCCCGTTATAAGAAAGTGTAACATTGAAGTAATAAATTCAGTGCAATTTGAACGACGTTGTTTGATTCACATTAAATCCATTGTGAACTCAAATGCTTTCAGTTCTTAGCAAACTTAATGTATCGTAGTCGCTGATGAAGACAAATACAGGAATACAGTATTTCTTCGATGAAAAATGTGAGAACATTCAAATTTATCTCTGATTTACCTTCTGTTTCCTAAATATGGCGTTTTTTTAAATTATCATTCGTCGAATATAAAAAATTGGCTACATGCATTGCATCTAAACTAAGGCTGATATAAATATGGTGTATCTAGTCTTAGAGCAGGCATCCTCAATACGCTGCCTGCGGGCCGCATTAGGCCATGAAAATGATTTTCTGCGATTCTCACACGGTTAAGAATTAAAACAGCAGTTCTGGTCGCAATGGTTTGAAACAAAATAAAATAAAAAGATAAAGCTCACTATCGGTATTTGAAAGCAGTTGAAAAGAACAAATTTCCCAACTCAACTGGATGTGCTCAGAAATTATTATGTGATTTTTCATCTACATAAGCCTATGAATCTACATTCGGTAAGTTGAAGCTCATAAAACACAAGCACAAATCTAGGTTAGCAAGTGAGAAAGTTGAAAACATCCTAAGAATATCAGTTTCTTCCCAATCTGCCAACATAGGTGCCATATTAGAGAGCTGTAAAAGATTCTGCCCATCGGCTTCAAAGAATTAACAAATTCAGTTATTCCTGGAGTTGAGTTAAATAGATTTTTATACGTTTACTATGTAAAACAGTAGATTTATTTTAGTGATGTAACAAACCTTTTTTATAATCTAATTGTTTATAAGTTTTTTAATACTATCTGTAGGCCTACTTGAGGCCCTGGTAAAAATGTCATTCATACTATTTGGCTCTCTAAGAAATCTTAGTGAAAAACCCTGTTTTAGTGTCTCATTTAAAGAGAGTAAACAAGATAACGATATTTTCCTTCAGTTCCGCTAGATACATTTAGAATAGTTTCGTTGTTTACACTCTACGTATTATGGTCTATATAATTACAGACATTTAGTTTTATAAGGAACATACCTAGCAAGCAGCTCCACTATAAAGAATGTGTCCGTCGCTATGGACTTCACTCCGACAAACCAGGTGTCTATTTCGCATATCATATCGGTGGTCGAATCTTCACACAGAAAGTAATAAATAAACAAACATAAGGTAATAAACATAAAATAATCAACAAGCAAGTATAATCATAAAAAATAAGTAAACATAACTATAAAATAGAAATAAGTTAACATAAAATAATAGATATGTCAACCTAAACATAAAATAATAAGTAAATAAACAAATACATAAAATAATAAATTATTAAATACATGTATACACATAAAATAGTGAATGAGGAAACACAAACATAAAACAATAAAAAGGTAAACATAAACATAAAGAATAAATAAATATTACCATAAAATATTACACGAATAAACATAAACATAAAGTAATAAATAAAAATACATTAAATTATAAATAAGAAAACATAAACAAAAATAATAGCTAAATAATATAAAAATTAAAAAAAAACAAATAAGTAGATATAAAAATAAATCAATAAATAAGCAAAAATAAACATAAAATAGTAAATGAGTAAATATAAACATAATATAATAAATAGGCAAACATAAACATAAACATAAAATAATAAGGAAATAAACAAATACAAAATGTAGGTATTTGCTACAATGTCTAAATATAATTTAAATTCTTGCAATAAATTTTTAAAACTCGAAAAGAAGATACAAGAAAAAGAAAATTACAAATAAACAAAACATAAGTTTTATTCTTTAAGAAAATTGAAGTTTAGTTCCTTCATCTACTTTAGGTCTTCGAGAACTAAAATAGGTATTTTCTTGAAATATTTAAATTGATAAACCTACAGAGTTTTATTCTTCTAAACCATAAAATACATTTGTAAATACTCTGGTTGAAAATACAGTTTAAAGTAATACGTTAATAATTGTTTTATATATTTAAGATATTTATTAAAAACTAGATTTCCACCTTTACCTACTTTTAAAAGACTTTTTTGGCTAACATTAGGTTTCATTTTTTTTTCAAGAGCTACATTTTCTATTCTTGTTGAAGTAACAACTCTAACATCGCCATAACTTTTGAGTTAAAAACATTGTATAACATATAAAAACATATGAAATGTTTCTAGTATAATGCGTATATGTCTATAAATAATCCTTTTTTCTATCAACTTACACAGACGGTTGAGGAATATCCTAATGGGCACTGCAAGTCGTACGTCCTCGGGCCTCAGAGCAATATGACGTTTGACTTCCCTCTGCCACAACCGTGATGTGACATTTAAAATGGCCGCTGCTTGAGGTGTGGTCAGTTTTTCTATTGTTGAAAAATCGTCTTTTTCTATAGCCTGAGTGATCGAAGCTACAGCCTACAAATACAAATGTCAACTGGTATTAAGGTTACTGAATGAGCACATCTATATACGTTAAAAAAAAATAATTATTATCTAGATAGCAAAGACTTCCCTTTTCCAACTGTATGTTTTCGAAAATAAATTTAATTTTGAAAAAAACCAGGCTGTCTATTTTCCTCTGTAATTTTAAAAAAAATATTAATACAGGCTATTCAATGTTAACAATTTTTTAGCCAACATATTTTATAATATTTATGTAACGCATTATTAAAAATTTATTTTCGAATAGGTTATAGAAATTAATTGTTATTGTTACTGTATAAAGACAGTAATAGAAGAATTACATTCCTATACAGAAAGTGTATGAGATTGGTTGATGTAAGTAGAATTATTATATTTATGAAAATGTATTTGGTCCTCACGCGCTGTATATATTTCATAATTATATTTTAAAAATAATTATACAATTTTTTTTGTAGTTGAATAATTATATTTTGCCATTTAAATTGCATTATTTTAAAGAAATCCTTTTTTCAGAATGACCTTACTACCGATCCAGTGGGTAACAATTGTTTATAGTAGGGGGCCGTTGCTGTATGTTGATAACGTACATTTACTTTTCCAACGCCCGTCCCTCATAACTGTCATTAAACGCCAGGCCCGTCCCTGCAGTATAACATCATTGGAATGATCCTGATCGCTGTTGGCGGCCAGATGATCAGACGTGCCTTCATCGTGTCGGCAGAGAGAACAGGGGGAGAGGTCTGCGAGCACCATTGAGTGCAGGTGATAAAGACAAAACGTATATAGTTGTTTGATAACATATGTAATGATAAATCTTCTTATTTGGTTTTAAAGAAATAAGTACTTTACCCGATTCACGATAAAAATTGGCTGCCTACAACTAGAATCGTGTTGTAAACATAATAACTGAACTGTGTATGCTCCTTAACAAACTAAAAAATGTTTCAAAAATATTTTTTTTCTTAAACTACTTCGAACAAAATGCATTCTAATCCTCATAATATTTTAGTTCGCCTGAACAGAAAATAACTATTCAGAACATATTTTTTATTTACAGGAACATTACAAATAATTTACGACCATACAATTACCTTTATAAATATTTGTTTTGTTGATAATAATAAATAGGTGGTCAATGATAAACTTAAGACCACTTGTAACTAATTTATTCTACACATTTTCGTCTACTTGAAATTTCAGATGGATATTTTATCCTCGCATCAAACGTAACATTAAGAACATTACGGTTTTAAAAAGACTCAAAATATTGTTAGGGTTAACCTAAAATGAGCTAACACAAAATTTCTGAAATCCTGACCAAGTGAATGGCTATGAAATAAACAACATGGATTGTCATAGATAGCTAAATATTTGTACTGAATGTTCAAATCCGGTTGTCTATAATCACTACAATACAGCCTATAGATTTTCACTATTGTGAAATATTTGTAAATATATAAATTAAGAACGCTATTGCTTAGAAATGTTTGGGGTTTCAGTTTTTGAAATTATTAGACTTCAAGATAATATTTTTGTTTTTTACTACCCACACACAATTTGAAACACTGTTGTTAAATTTGAAATTTAGATTATTAGTACAAATTTAGATACATAGTCTGGAATATTTTGCGTGTTTTTTTCACAATATATATTCATCTTTTTAGGTAACTTAAGTTTTATAATTAAAAATAATATTTCCTTACTTGTTTAGCTCCTTTGAGAAATTCTTCTTCCGTAAATTCAGGATCCCAAGTCCTGCGCAGCCTTCCTATTTGCATATTCTTTCTGAACCAGGCTAACGGGTTCTGTATGTAATAAACTGGAGGCACTTCGTCCTCTTCTGTCTGCCTATTAAACCAGTTATTGGAAGTGTGCAAAGATTTTCCTAAAGCATTTTGCTGGAAATTAAAATCAGTAATTTTGTTGAGGGGAAGGTATAAAGATACGATTTTGTTCATAAATAGAAATTTCGAAACAGGCCTAGCGGACGACTTGAAAGCATTTACACAAGGAAAAATGTATTTTCGTTTTTTGTGCTTGAATGTGTTGTAAGCAATATGTCGAAGAAATCTAGGCTTGACAATTTTCGCAGTTCTTTTATGTAGAACTGATATAAATTGTTGTAACATATCAGTAAGAGATTATAAACGAGTAAATTACCAACATTTTGAATGCTTGAAATTATTTTGTATTTAACTTAACAAGTCTTGTCCAAATAAAAAAGCCTGCACTGTCTTCTTGGAGAATACATGTTATGGATAACATTATTGTTCCGATGTTGTAATTTTCTATTGCACGTAGAATTACATGTGAAATGTCTTTGTACAGGTAATATGCTTGCTAGTACATATTGTAAATGAACGTTTACCGTAATTTAGTGCATTTTTAGGTTATATTTGCTGCAATGAAATTTGAAAGAAATGTAAAAGGAAAACATATGACTCTTAATAATAGCTCTGCCTTTATGATTGAACGTATCAACTAATTATAAGTTTAAACAGCTGAGTAAGCCTACTACACAGTGATAATGTTTTCATTGCATTCGACTATCTGGTAGTTGAATTAATATCAATCAGCAAAACCTAACCATATTTCTTCTAGGTTAGGTTTGAATTTAAGTAAGCTACATATACCTACGAAATTGATTTAGTATAGATAATTTATTCAGAGTTATGTACAAATTACAAACGTTTGTGTGCTCTTTTCCGTTTTAAATACGGTGAAATGATTTTTAAATTTATGTCAGATTAGAATTTTAGGATCATTCTACCCATGTAGCTGTAATTATTTACTTCTATAATCAATCATTCGGAAACTCAAGGAATAGTTTACTGTGAATTCTTCCAAACCATTTCTAGCATAAGTTTCAGATCGAGTTAAAAAAATATTCTACATGCTTAAAACATCCTAAAAGAAGTAAGAATTAAAATATAAAGATCTAACACTTACATAGTCAATGTCTTACGTATAACTTACGAAGTGAATTAAATGCGAATTGAGGTAGTAAAATATTGGCACACACACACACACACACACACACACACACACATATATATATATATATATATATATATATATATATATTAAATTGTGAAGTAATATCATTATCAATGGAATATACCATATACCAATAAAGAAAAAAAAGTTTACCAAGAAAAAAAGTTTAATACAAAAATGTTTACCAAACTTTAAAATTCATAACTTTATAAATCAAATAAATTTCAATTGAAGATAGTTTGTGAATACTTCGTAGATTTTTACCAGTTTTTCAGAATGTAAACAGAAAATCAAACTTTAGAAATATATTTGCAGTTTTTCTAACTTGAAATAACTGTGTATATATATATATATTTATATAATATGTTTTCTTTTTGATAATCTAAAACAACATAGGTTATTCAAATACAAGAATATTTATCAATTCTATGTTGTTATATATATATATATATATATATATATATATATATATATATATATATATACATGTGTGTGTGTGTGCGCGCTCGCACGCGCGTGTGTGTTTGTGTAACAATCCTTAACGAATCACAAACTTCAAAAACAAATTAAAAAATTCTCCAATATCCAAATCAGTATAATTTAAATCTAGTAAACTTTATTCCACAATTAAAGTTTCTCAAGGTTAAATATATATGAACATATTCATGAAATTAATTGTTTTTTTTAAATTTCGTAAAAGAAGTGCTTTAGTTCTAATCTTTATGTTTAACATCAAATTATATAGTAACAGAGTTTCTTTTCACAATGGAACTATCCTTTAACTGATATTATCCTGTCAACGGATCCACGGCCTTCATCCTTTTTCGTCCCTCATTTTTCTAATAATAGGGTGAGCCTGCGAATCCAGTTAAATGAGGTGTTATTATTTGATTTCACAAAGTTCTACAGAAACATATGTAGATGGCACTGGTAGTTTTATAACGCTGTCTTGGTAAAAGGAACGAAAACAATTTTCTGAAAGCAAATATTGTACGTGTGAAAGACGCTTTCGTTTTCTTGAAAGCCTCAACTCTTACAGCTGATAATACAAACTTAGTGTCTAACACAACGTCAACGTAATAATAGGCTACCTATAACTGTTTCATTGTCCAATTATAAATTTCCTTTCAATTATAAGGAAATCACCAAAATTTTAAACTTCACTTGTGCATAGTAATTAGATAAGGAACACAGAATTATAATCAATAATTTATTCCCTCCACTATTGATTATAGCTAATTAAACATTGCCTTACCCCCCGCTCCCAGATGAAGTTGTCCCTTAGAGAAAGAGGATTAAAGCATTTGTACCATCAGCTGATCTAGCCTTGGTGATAATGGTGGAATGGAACTGAAAACTGGCACGAAAAATGCCTACAGCGAAAAATGCGTACATGAGCAAACAATATCAATTTAGAAGGGTAATTTGTAAATTTGATAAGTATAAAAAATAGTACAAACCAGACTCCAGTTGTCACCCCAGGTCATCTATCCCTAAACTATTTGCTAAGACATTTCAAGATTTTGGATTTTCCCTGTCAAAATGGGACAAAAAATGTTTTCCACTCTGTCTGTGGTCGCGAAACGTTTCCACTTTCAATCAAGATGTAACTTTCCTAACCTTTATGAAGTAAGAAGAAAAGGGAGAAGGATTTCTATTGGTTAATTCACAAACCAATCAAAATCAGAAATTTGGTGAAAATTTTTTCATTATTTGGTGGATCTTTGGAGAACATTGATTTCCCGCAGTCCATGTGGTCATACCATCAAAGAAGACATCGCACAACAAACGCTGTAGAAGTTTTGTACCACAAGATCAACTACACACTTAGCCAACCTTAAGCCAAAAGTAAAACAGTTTATTTTTTGAAAAAAAGTGCCTGAAACTATAGGTCATATCGACTTGAGACTGGAGTTACACATACAAGGAAAGAGATGAAAAACAAAGTATATTAGGTAGGACGAAAGAATAAGGAAAACAGTACAAACATATCTAGAACGTGGAGACTATAGGTTTTGTTAAAATGTTTTCCTACATCGGATTAATGGATTTGATTAGACCAAAGAAATCACACGGTAAGGTAAAATATAATGCTCAAGATGTAATGTAGACTAGGATTAAAAATTTCCGTAAAACTAAAACAAGTTTTAAATATATTAAAATTTAAAAAAAACAAAAAAATTACGAGGCTAGAAGCTGATTTTAAACATACCAAAATTATAGAGCGCCATATCTCTATCGTTTTGGCAGTGCAAAGCCTGAAAATATTGGAAATCAGGTTTGATAGATAGAGTTTGAGAGGATCTCCAGCCCCGAGAAACTAAGCGACATCTACGCTTAGCTTAGATATAAACTTTATTTATGTAGCTCAATGATTTTAAAGGGTCCGTTACGACTAAATTTTGTACGGATATTTCGCCTGTTACACTGTTCTGACGTAGTTTACCATAGTTATCTGTCAAAACTTGATCCTGTACCCATCTTTCGCAAGATTCCTGGTGTACGCATATTTCGCCTGTCACGCTGTTCTGACGTTGTAGTTTACCATAGCCATCTGTCAAAACTTGATCCCGTACGCATCTTTTGCAAGATTCCTGGTGTACGCATATTTCGCCTGCTACACTGTTCTGACGTCATAGTTTACCATCGCCATCTGTCAAAAATGGATCCTGTACGGATCTTTCGCAAGATTCCTTTTGTATTTCCTGTTCTGACGTCATAGTTTACCATCGCCATCTGTCAAAACTTGATCGATAACGCATCTTTATCAAGATTCATGATGTACTTCTATTTCTTTGCATGCATCTTTCGTGTATTCAACTGAATGAGACCTGTGAAAGAAACAAACAATATATGGGGGGAAATGAGGTTTTTTCTCTATTATTTTCCCATTTAGGTCGAGAGATTTCTTACAAAAGTGTAACTTGAAATAACAATTAATAAATATGCTCTAACATGTTAACTTTGTATATATTTAGCCTAAAAGCCTTTAAAGGGTACTAGTAAAGTTTTGAGAATAGAATTGTTTAAAAACGGGTCAACAAAGAAAAATATTATTATGGTTAGAAAGACAGAAAAATGTACTTAAACGTATCTAGCTTAAATCAATAAGAAGTGAGTACATTAGGCAATTTAGACAATTTTATTTACTATTAATGTATTAGAAAATAACACAATTTAACTTTGCTTAAACTATATTTAATATCTGTTACTAAAAATTTAATGTGTTTAAGGTTAATGACAGATCACAGATCAATTCATGCTTTTGCAAATACACTCTAAGTTTCGGCTTTCTATCCGAAAATCCTTTTCAAGAGCTAAGTAAATAATAAATTTTAGAGTAAACTAAGAGCTAAATATATAATAAACTTTAGAGTAAACTAAGAGCCAAATAAATAATAAACTTTAGAGTAAACTAAGAGCTAAATAAATAATAAACTTTAAAGTAAACCAAGAGCTAATATTAAATTAATAAACTTTTAGTGCTAGAAAACGATTTTTGGATAGACAGTCGAAACTTAGTTTGTAAGAGCATGGATTGATCTGTCATTCACATTAAACACAATAATTAAACTTATAATTAATTAAGAAGTAGCCTGTGAATAATAGCAACATATATTTAGAAATCATAAATTATCTCATATTTATTACATTTGTATGTAATAATACCTGGATATTTCTAAACATATAGGAAAATGTATTAGAAAATAATTTAATTATAGCCTCTAAGTAACCATTAAGCAAAGACAAAAAGAGCTGTTACCGTTTGACTTCTGGAAATTAGAAGGAAAATTCGTTAGAGACAGAGGCAATAGCATAAGAGCTGCGAAGGTGTAGAAAAAGGGGAGTTTTTAAAATATCACTTTATACATCGTCAGTGATGACGTCACGTTTTACAGATTCACTTTTATGTAAATTTATATGCTGAGTAACAAGAAGCTACACTGGAAGAAAATGTTTGAGTTGTTCATTAATTTCTACTTTAACTTATCAATTTAATACAAATTATTAGACGTTTTATCAAGGGTGACATTTTTTTATATTCATAATAAATTAATATCTATTTTTTGTTTTCGTAATCCGTATGTTTAATGAAACATTATTTTAACCAAATGTAAAAAATATATAAAAATCTTGGTAGATAAGATTAAATATTTTTTGACCGTTATTCTGAAAACGTTGTTTCTCGTCTTTTTTTTAAAACTTTTTATATGAAGATAAATTAGTTACTTTTATTATTAAAATATATCTGTGTAATCTGTTAGACATCCAATAAACGTTATTTAATTTTCATAGTAAATGTCACGTAATAGTTATTTTCATAGTAAAATTTCAAAACATAAATATCCATTCTTTTTCCTTCATCACAATAGTAAAAGTTTACTTTATTATTACTTATCTTTGAGCTCATTATAATATCGGTTGCCACTTTTGCTTTAATTTATTGTAATTCAATCCCACAAAATATTTCTTTATAATTTATTTTTAATTAACTGAATTTTTTAATTACACTACTGTACTAACTCGCATAATGCATTTTGATGTTTAAACACGTAATTTCAATTATTTTTATCATATTGTTGAACGATTTTTACTTTATAGGTTTGAAGTTGTCCTAAAATAGTTGACAAGCATAGGTAAATTTTCTGAAATTATATTTCAACTAAACAAATCCTCCTAAAACTCATAAGGTAAGCGTAATGTTATGAATTACCCATATTAAAATATTATACTTGCTATTCCTCCAATAGTTAAGAATATTGATCATTAACTTCAAAACATTTTGAAAAACCTTATAGAGTGGAATTTCTTTTCTAGAAAATGATGTAAATTTTAAAATGAAAATGTGTAATCAAATTTTGATCAAAATTTTAAAACTTGCGTTAGAGCCTTACATACCTGTATTACAATCAGGATGTCATTAGAGACTGGAACAAGAAAAACGCATCGTTGGCAGCGCAAAAATAATGCCGTTCTCCATTACAGATTCGGAATGCTCAATATAGTTTACTTTTATTGCGTCGGAAACTGTTAGAGTTTTAACGTTCGATAACATTCTAAAATATTCTAAATATAATGCAAAACCTCATACAATACAAATCAAACACGCTTTCTATGCCGACATTACGAAATAGGTTAGCAATAAAAGTCACAGAGTAGACTCAAAGAGTATTCTGTTGTCGTAATACGCCATCTGTGATGCCCTATTTAGTAGACTAATTGTTTTCCAGAATTATTGTTAAAAGTTGCGTTTTTTTATTTGTTGTCATTAAACAGTCGTTATTCTGGACAATAACTCTTGCGTCTACTCTGAGAACGAACCAATGTATTTTTAATTTCCCAGGTGGTGAGTTTTGCGGACAGAATACTAAGCTTTAGCTACAATAAAGAAATGAAATTAACAAAATATTCAGCATTAGTTAGTAAAAATGAATCGGTAGATTAATTTGTGTTGTTCTAGCTCGTATCTCGTATTGTATAACAGGTGAATAAAATAAATGCACCAAATAAACTCTTACTGCTAAAAACTAATTTAAAAAGGAAGCAATATTGTTATTTAAGTTGGTCTTTAAATTTACTCAGCCAAGGCCCGCCCGTGACCACTCTGACATAGAACGCCGTGGCGCCCAGTAGAGTCTCACCCGTCCATGCTAGGTGTCGTCTTTATGGAAGTGATCCAGAGCGTTACAGAATGCGAGATGATCAGCCGTACCTTCTAGGCAGAGAGGACAGAGAGAGTAATCAAGGCCCAATCGATGTAGATGGTTCTGTAAATAGTAATGGTTCATCCCTATCCGAAAGGTAGTAACAGCGACGTCCATTGGCAGGCTACTGGAGATGGTGTATGATCTTACAATCAGCTATCATCTTTTTCCAGAAACTGCTGCTTCCCAGGTTGTCTTCCATTTCATAAGGCTGCGTGAAGCTAGATAACGTAAGCAGGAATTACCTTGAGGAAGGCTACAACCAGCTCTAGCGAGATCAGCACGCTCGTTGCCGTCAAGACCAAGTTTCCAGGGCCCCATTGTAAAACTGTATATTTTGTTGTCAGAAGCTGGAATAGGGCTTCTTTGCTCCTTGTGACAACATCGTCATCTTGTGGTAATGCAGTGCTGTGGTGGAGTCAGAAGAGATGACCACCTTCTTTGTACCGATACAAGTTTAAAGCCTTTCTGTTCTTACATTGGATTTAAAGTTATTTCTGTGCGAACCAAATGGGAACAACCCTTCCACAAAAGTATAACATCCAGCTATGCTGGAATCTCCAATGGCCGACGTCCACTGTAAATACAAACTTAAAATCAACAATACATATAATGCTAATAACAGCTATCGAACAATATTTCAGTAGATGTTTTGTATTCAAATTCAATTTACTAAAATGAATTTTAAAAAAAAATAATTTGGTTTTATTGTTTTCTTCCAAAAAATTTCATTTGTAAGAATAATAACACTTTCTTTTTAAACCTGATCAAAACAGTTAAAACAGACTGTTTGAATTAGCTATTTTATCATTCTTTCCAGCTACACGATTGTTTTTTTTTTTTTTTGTAGTAATAATACCTCAAATTCCTGCCATGGCATGGTAGGATTAAGGTTGAGGGGGAAGTTGGGAGTGAGTATGAGACACAGAGAGAAAGAGAAAGGAGGAAAGATTTAAAGAGGAAGCGAAAGAGACTAGGTGGGAGAGTTTAGAGTGAAATGAATGGAGGGATGGAGAGAGACGTAGGAAGGGAGGAAAGGTGAAAGAAAAGTTGAAGCTAAAAGAAAGAAAGAGAGAGTGAGGGAGAGAGACAGGGTGACGGAGGGGGAGCAGAAAGATAAGGAGTGAATTTTAAACACTGCTTTTCAAGTATACGTATAGAGCTTGTAACATATAGTACAAAATATTTCGTAAATTACTTGTAAGATTAGTTTAAAAAAAAAAACTAATTCATAGTTTCTGAAATATTTTTCAACCTACTATAAGCTTTTGTTGGCTTGAACAATAGCGCTACGCAACGTTTCGTTTGTGAGCCAACGCACTCTTGCTCACGCATTGCCCAACATCAACTCGTTCTTTATTTAATAACAAAACTAACAAACTCACTTTGTTCTACCGAGCGCCTTTCAATAAAAAAGTTAGTATCTTAAGGAAGTAAATATATATATATATATATATATATATATATATATATATATATATATATATATATAAATATCGCAATATGTTTTCTTGTGTATTAATAAAGAACAAAAGTCAAAATACAAATACAAGAATTATATTTGAATTTACAATTCAAAGCTTTTCGTTGGCTAACAGTACCAACATCATCAGGAATATTAAACAATTCTATTGTTTAATATTCCTGATGATGTTGGTACTGTTAGCCAACGAAAAGCTTTGAATTGTAAATTCAAATATAATTCTTGTATTTGTATTTTGACTTTTGTTCTTTATATATATATATATATATATATATATATATATATATATATATATATATATATATATATATATATATATATATATATACATATATATATATATATTCTATATATATATATATATATATATATATATATATATATATATATATATATACATATATTCATCATTCTTAGTATTGTAACTCCTGAGGATGTTGGTAATGTAAACCAACGAAAAGCTTTGAGTATATTATTCAATAAATTAAATATTCCTGTATTAGTGTATATTATTTAATCTTTAAAATATTCTAACAGGAAAACACATTTGATATTCTATATTTATATATATATATATATATATATATATATATATACAAATGAATTAAAATATTTTTTTTTTAATTTATAGTTTTCAATTATATATTTGTCTTGTATTTGGAATATTTTTATTCATTTATTATGTAACAAGAAAACATTTCACCATATTTAACATAACTACACATACTATTTACATATATAGTTTGGTTAAAAAGTACACACTAAGACCATTTCCGCTATTACAAAAAAAAATTACGTGCTACCTGTTACTACGTTTCCCTTATCTAACACAGTACATAGACAGATGTTCGCTTACTACTTGTTACAAAATCATAAATTTAATTTTTTATAAAAACCATTAATTTTATAAATATACAGATACGTGAAACTTTATATCAATGACCGATCTATCACTTGCTAAATGCACATAATTTCGCTAGATTAGTATCGATACAATAGTTACCAATGACAAGAGTGTTCAATTTGATTGAGATTCTGAGAATACTGGGTATTATTGTATTCCTGTACAACCAGGAAGAATATAGCTGTCATTCCGCTAAATTGTATAACAACATAAAAACAAACAGCGCAATCGAGAATGTTATTAGATAAAATGATAATTTTGAAGTTAAAAAAATAATATAGAAACAGTATCTTATGGCTTTAACTACATTCCTATTGATAGTGTATACCTTGTAGATAGTTGCCACTCGGGTCACCAGTCACCATGGCGACGCTTTAATAGGACAAATAGAATCGATTTTACGCTTCGATCTGGATATTGATATTGCATTTGCTGCACACAGTTTATATGCAACGACGTGGAACCTTAAGGTCGATTGTTTCAATCAACTTGACGTATCGAAACAAGATTCAAGAGAACCTTCCATGTATCCAAAGAGAGTAGAAAGGACGGCAATTTGCACGTATTCGTCATAGGTTATTATTAGCCACTGTTGCCAGCATACCTAGCAATGTATCGGGCAATACGTTATGCTGTAATCGGAATCACTTTTATTACACAAACGTAACCTTTTTAAAGAGGATTTATATTAACTCTTTCAAGCAGATGTTTTAAATATACTTTGTACCTTATTTCTATTATCTATACTATTATATAATAATCTAATGGTTTATATATATATATATATATATATATATATATATTTATAAATATCGCAATATGTATTCTTGTGTATTAATAAAGAACATAAGTCAAAATACAAATACAAGAGTTATAATTGAATTTACAATTCAAAGCTTTTCGTTGGCTAACAGTACCAACATCATCAGGAATATTAAACAATGAATTCAATTACAATTCTTGTATTTGTATTTTGACTTATGTTCTCTCTCTCTCTCTCTCTCTCTCTCTCTCTCTCTCTCTCTCTCTATATATATATATATATATATATATATATATATATATATATATATATATATATATATGCTGATACGTATTCCTTCACGGATGGAAAAATATGATAAATAGTTACTATCTGGAGTACATCCGTTCATTCTGCAGTGCATAAATCACAGTTCCGACGTTTCGCTAGAGCCTCATCCAGCAATGACGAGGCGAACCCAACAACAGCTGTTGTTGGGTTCGCCTCGTCAATTCTGGATGATTTTCTAACGAAACGTCGGAACTGCGAATTTATGCACTGCAGAATGAACGGATGTACTCCAGATAGTAACTATTTATCATATATATATATATATATATATATATATATATATATATATATATATATATATATATATATGTGTGTGTGTGTGTGTGTGTGTGTTACTCAATAACGTAAAAACCACTGAATCCATTTAGTTAAAGTTATTAATGGATATTCTTAGGGACCTAACACATTGGTCTATTTTTATTTAGAAATAAGTTATACGGTATTTATTTTAAGACCAGGGCACCGCCCCATTGGCCTTGAAAACTCCCTTAACACTCAAATATCTATACTCCATTATTTAATTGGCTTAATCAGCAGATAGTAAATGTGTTATTAATCACCTGTAAAAGTCACTTTTAAACACAATCAAACAGGTGATAGTAAATGTTAGTTGTTAGGCATCTTTCAAGGTTAGTTATATTTTACAAATGTTACAGTATGTTAAGCAGAAGCTTTTCCTTCTCTTGGTTTATCAAGACAATAACCGCTAAGTTTGTAGTTTTTATTTATTTTTTGGTAAACTTTTTTTTACTTTCAGTAAATTTTTTATTTACTTTCAGTAAACTAATTTTGTTGCATATACTTTAAACATATATACTGGAATCAATAACAGTAAAATGCCTAAAAGGAAAAAGATTAACATATAACAATGTTCTGATAAGGCAAGGGCAATGTCATCTCTGCGAGGAAGGCATCTCAAGTAAGACAAGTCAGTTTGGAAATCAGCGCTCAAAATACAGCAATGACAAATTTGATAAAAATTTCTTTTGTGTAAAAATGTTCATATGAAAAATCGTCACAGCAACCTACAGTGTACCTATTTCATCACGGTTTTGTATTTCGTAATGCAATAAGTACAATATAAATATACTTTAACCCCATACGAAGGTCAGATACTCTGCTAGTTAACAACAAAATTTAATTATCGAAATCTTGTTGCTGTTCATGACGAGCTGGTTGTTAATTAAAAACTCTGGTCGCAAGTAATATCAAAGTGTAATCAGTAATCAAATTTAATTATTATAAGATATGTGACTAAATGATATTATATATATATATATATATATATATATATATAATTCACAAAAATAATAATAATAATACAATATTAACTTCATGTTTATTTAAAGGCCATGAAGTAAAAAAAAATCACCAAATTATTTAAAAATACAAATATCAAAATTGCATAAAACACTAATAAAAATATTATAAACATAATAAATAACAATAATAAAACAAACATATGCATGAAAAGGTGATGTTTTAAAATTAGAATGCGAAAACTGTAATAAAACGTTTGTAGGTCAAACCAAGAAAAAATTAAAAGAAGGATATAAAGAACATTTAAATGCTTATATAAATCCAGAAATATATAAATCAAATTTTGCAAATCATTGTATTAATAATAAGCACCAATTACCAAATATAGAAAATATGAAACTTATAAAAGAAATTAATAAAGGATTAAGAATGAATATATATGAAGAATTCGAAATATATAAATACAGTCATATTAACAAATTAATAAAAGAACAAATACAAATACATTCTAAATTTGATACTATATTCAATGTATGTAATGCTACAGCAACAAAATAAACTTGGCAATTTGTATAAATTTAGCAACAATTCTATTTCAAATTTAACATATGTTTTAGGCCTATATCTTGGATTATTGTATTATTCATTCCTGATGATGTTGGTACTGTTTACCAACGAAAAGCTATGAATATAATTAATAAATATTCTTGTATTTGAATAACCTATGTTGTTTTAGATAAACACACACACACACACACACACACACACACACACACACACACACACACACACACACACACACACACACACACACACACACACACACACTCACACACACACTCACACACACACACACACACACACACACACACACACACACACACACACACACACACACACACACACACACACACACACACACACACACACAGACATACACACACACACACACACACACACACATATATATATATATATATATATATATATATATTATATAAAAGCTTGTATATATCGAATCGAACGTGATTCTTGTATGAGGTATCTGTTAATAAAATAAAATAGTTGGTTTTTATAATTCAAGGATCGGAAAACTTTCGTTAGTCAGTTACGTTTATTATCAAAAGTCTCTCCAATTAAAAAGCTTCTGATAACGTACTGGCCTATTGAAATGCCTAGCTAACTATTTCATATAGCTTTATTTATATAAAAAAAAGGAAGTGGTTTTAAGAAAATAAGTAAAACCGTGTACTTTTCGAAAAAAAATCTTTTTATGGAAACATTAAATGTGTGCCTCAGTAAAAAAATAAATTATGGAGTAATGCTATAAATAAAGTCTATAAATATCATTACAACAAAGTAATATAAAAAAAATCACAGCATAACAGTAGTTACAGTGTATGTCTACTTAAAGTATATTCTTGAAATATTAAAACAAAAAAACTCTTGTAAACAATATTTTAATTATTGTAAAATTTACTCAAAAACGACAAACAAAGGAGTCGGTAGATTGCATTTTTTAATTTCAGTTTTTTAATCAGACAGTCATAAACAGAAGGAGAGAAATAAAGACAGAGAGAGATAAGAAGAGAGATAGAAAGATAAAGAGTGAGAAAGAGAGAGGGAAACACTTTTATTTGTGAAAAATATAAAAAACATGAAATTTATGGTATTAATTTTTTGTTGTAGAGGTTTTCATTTTTAAAGGTTAAAAAGTAGAAGAAAACCTACTAAATCAAGTCAGGTAGAAATAATCCATATTTATATACACATTTGAAAATGAAATGTAAATAGATTAGTTTTTTTTTCTAATCAACGATTCATCACAACAATGTGTTTTAGGGGTTTTATGATTTTACATTTTTTCAAAAACTTTTTTTATTTACAGCTATTCATTAACATGTAAGAAAATTGTTTGGAATATTTTTTCAATTTTTGTTTTTTTAAAATTTATTTATTTATTTATTGTTAATAAATTTTCAAAGTATAATATGGCAATTGTGTCGTCAATCCAGTTTTTATCGTTCTATAGTTATCAATTGATCTGGTTTCGAGATAATTAAATGTAGCCTACATTTTTTTTTTAATTTAAAGATTCTTAAAAAGGTTTGCTTTTAAATACAAAAATATAGATTTTAACAAAAACTATTTAGTTCCTAATAGGTTTTCTATATGGTTATATGTACAATAATAAATGTAGTATATGTTATTCAAGACAACATTCGAAGGATTCTGAAGAAATTCCTTAAGACAATAATTTCTTCATGATCCTTTTATTATAATGAAGTTTAAATCATACTGATGCGACAATACGTGTCTGTTCAAATGTGTTGCAAATTTCATCTGTATTATGATGGTCAAATACGTTTTCAATAAATTTTAATACACTTCATGTGTTACAATACATATTAGAAGGTATTACTTAACTTTCAATCAAAGCATATATTATAATATTTAGCAAAGTTTTAGAAATTCTATTGAAACATCTATCAAGTGGCTTGAAAAGGAATCTTTTTTGATTTTACGTTAAAATGGATGAGAAGTCGGTAAAATATGAAAATTATGATATTGATATTAGTCTTTAGAAATTCGTCAGACGCCTTCTAATGTATGTGCTTGGTAAGTAAAAAACACTTTTAATGTCTTGTAAATCCCTCTGTGTAAGATGAACTAAACAAATAGCACCATGGTCTAGCGTTGAAGGCGTTGGTATCAAGAAACACCTTACAAGAAAAAACAGTTAAGGCAAACATATAAGACAGAAATAAGTTACCACTTTTTTATTAGTTAGGTTTCCATCATATTCAAGTTTCCGTCCGGATGGAGTTTTGCAATCGAGTTTAAACTAACTCCCGATGAGCTAAAGACCTGAAATTTTAAAAGTAGATCAGAATTAGATGACAATGTAATATTCACTCAATTTCTTGCCACTACATTTGTTTAAACAAGAGTTGTTTAAACAAATCAAATTTGGACGAATAACTAGACTTCGAATTTTTTATAATATATCATAAAAAATAGATTCCTTGATCCGCAGACCTAAATACAAAGTAGCATTCACAAATCCAACACAATTAAAAATACCTACACAGTTCAAAAACACGCCAGGATAAACAGGGCAGGGCAGGCGTATACAAGATTACATGCAACAACTGTCCCAGCTTTTACATAGGACAAACAGGGAGAACATTTACCACAAGATACGAAGAACACTTACTATAATAGATAAGAAACACACAACCCAAATCAAATTTTGCCATACGCATACAAAACACACTACACTCACAGACTGACATAGACATTCTAAAAACCTACATTACATAAAAAAGCAAAAACTCAAAACTACGAGATATATGAATACCATAAACACTACCCACAACACATTCTACATGACAAAACACACTCATAATAAAATACTATATTTGAGCACATAATTAACAACTACTCTATGAACAATAACACACCACAGAACAGAAATACACCACAGACTCACACCAACACAACACACCTGAGCAACAGTCTTGTCAGTGATTAACAGCATTGAATAATGAGCTGACCTAATGAGAAACTGAATAAATCACTAAGTATTGGTTTTTTGTCAAGTTAATACAAAAAAGTATAATTTATACGAAAACTTCAAGATGTACAGCACAAAAAACCTTTATACGTTTAGTTCGTTTTAAAAAATTGGTAGATTAGAAAATAAATTTATTTAATTTATGTTTTGAGTTTACTTGAGTAAAAAGGCATTAAAGTATATAGGTCTCATGCTGGCATAAATGCAGGAGTAGTAGAATAATTGACCTAAAATATCCAGTGAATCGTTTAGCCTTGTGCATAATAGTAAAACGTTTGAAATTATGGTTTAATTAATCTATAATCATGACATTGATGAATAACACAAGGCTATAATTCAATAAATAGTTAATTCATTATTTCAGTTGACATTTCAACCATTTAAAATCTAACCTATGTTCGTTATCAAGAATAAAAGATTCTACTCTTTTTTGAAGACATTTAAAAATATTAAATTAACATAGTTTGATTGTTTTACTATTTGTTGGAATCTTTGTATAACCATCGAAATCAATTTTATTAATTTAATGATCTGATAATTGTTGAAAGATGCCGTTGTAATCATAATACTGATTAATTATGATATCGATATATTTCAAATATAATATATCATTGAAATGTTTGTATAATACAGAGTAATTATGATTATTGGGAAGAAATTTAAAATAGCGTTATTTTTTGTTTGCACCTGTGATAAATACACCGGATTGTTTTAATTTGATTATTATTTAAAATAAACTTAAATTACAGTTTACACTCCTTTACTAGTCCTGGACGTGGCTCATATCTTCCTATCAATCGCGTATATTTTTCACAAATGACGTCATCGTGACTATTAGATTATTTCAATATCAGGGAAAGTCTATAGAAACGAAAATCACCGTGAAAAGGAATCATAGCCAAGGAGAAGGGACTATATAACGGAGAGAAGTACAGACGTGACATCAGTCAGTGGCTCGCCATAACTGCAAGTATGGTCACCAGGTTTGTCAAGGTAGGCGTTAGTTATAAGTGCTGAATATTTACTTGTGTTTATGGAACAACCGTTTACGTCTGTGAGTTATGTTATTTTCTATGTCTCAGATAAAGTAAATATAATGATGAACAAAGTTAAAAAAATATAAAAATTTGCCTACCTAAAATTAGGTTTTAAATTTACTTAATTTTTTGATATAAAAAGACGATAAATAAATATGAACTATTATAAATAAATAAAACCTCTTAGACTACGAAAATGTTTTATTTATGTCTTGATGTACGTTTCGATTGGAAAGCAATCATCTTCAGAGGAAATGACTACAAGACTAACTCTTGTAGTCAGTCTTTAGTCGTGTAGTAATTTCCACTGAAGTTGTTGGCAGTATTAGGACTGAAGTATATTAGGACATAAATAAAAAGTGTTCGTGGTTTAGGAGGTTTTATTTATTTATAATATCAAAATTACATCACAGTTGCACCAAATTATTAAACGTTAAATTATTTGTACCAGTTATCAAAACATTGCTTAGTGACGTAAACCAAGAAGAGCTATGAATAATGTTATGCCAATAAAATGGCTGAAATTTCATACTTTTTATTCATACATATTTGGAAAGACAATATAAGTTACGACGTTTGATGATAGAGAAGAAAGAAGTAAATAATATTAAATTAATAAAAAAATCAGAACTTTTCACAAAAGACAATTTGTAATTTTCAGAAATCTTACATATACTAATGTTGAACATTTATAGTATATTTTGTCACTATTTTGTTTACATTTATCGTTTTCTAAGAAAGAAATTTAGTTGTTTTACCTTATTTAAAAGAATAAATCAGAGAAAAAGAATGGATAAATATAATATGATCAAAAATGTACACAAAATGGAGAGTTATTTGACAGCAATTGGTTCGGTAATTAGGAATAATTATTACACATATTTATAAAATATAAAAGTAATGTAGTTGAAATAGAAAAGTGAAATCTAAATTTAGGTTTTAAAATAAGTCACACAAGATTCAGTTAAACAAAAAAAATTAAATAATAATTATTTTTTAAAATGAAACGAAAGAATATGCATTATATGATGAATAAAACATCATAGGTACATACATCATACGTTTTTAAAGAGCTTAGAGAAAATATTAGATTTTGAAATTTACCATAAGCACACACTCTAACAGAAGCGAGAGAGAGAAAGAGAGAGATAAAGAGAGAGAGAGAGAGGGGGGAGAGAGGGGGAGAGAGAGGGGGGAGAGGGGGGGAGAGACAGAATGTTGGCGATACGAAACAATATTTTTTATTCATGCCATTCAGTTTGAGTATAAACCTAGAAAAACCGTCTTAGGTCACATGTTTAAAACCAACTTTTGAAATTTGTAATATAATATTTTACATCAATAATGTTTTAGTTGTTTTTATTCTCTTGACAGGGAATGGCAATTTTACCACTGGATAGATTGAAAAGTGGAGTATTTACATATTCTGATATATTACTATATGTCTTATAGATTGGCGCTTTGGCGTTATTGTGCTACGCCGTAACCGCTTACGCATGGGAGAAACGTGACATTGGACATCATGGAGGTGGAGATGGCGGGGGTCATGGAGGAGGTGGTGGAGGTGGACATGGAGGAGGAGGAGGCGGAGGAGGACATGGAGGAGGTGGACACGGAGGTGGTGGTGGAGGAGGATATGGAGGAGGTCACGGAGGAGGTGGTGGTGGCGGCCATGGAGGAGGTGGTGGTGGTCATGGAGGAGGTGGTGGCGGTCATGGAGGAGGTGGTTTCGGAGGCGGCCATGGAGGAGGTGGCTATGGGGGTGGAGGTTATGGAGGAGGTGGTCATGGAGGAGGAGGAGGAGGCGATGGGCATGGTAAAGCTACTTCGTACCAGAGCTTTGTTCTTCATAGTCATCATTCAGTTCCAGTTTATATAACTGATGGTGGTCATGGAGGAGGCGGAGGCGGAGGAGGCGGAGGCGGAGGACATGGTGGGGATGGAGGACACGGTGGTGGCGGCGTTGGTGGAGGTCATGGAGGTGGCGGAGGTGGTGGAGGTCATGGAGGTGGATATGGAGGAGCTCATGGAGGCGGCTTCGATGGTGGTCATGGAGGATTTGGGGGCGGTCACGGAGGCTTTGGTGGCGGACATGGTGTATTTATCGGCGGCCATGGAGGGCTAGGAGGAGGACATGGAGGAGGACATTAGTAAAGTTTATTTTAAAGAGTCATCGAAAATGTGATAAATCTAGTTTATAAATCTCTCTTATGATTTTGATGTTCATAAAAATTGTTAAATAATTTGTAAAGTTTTGTAATTGTAATTTAGCAATTTTTAACCAAAGAATAACTATAGTCGAGTAATAAATTGTTTTTGTATAAACATTAGAAAATAGATGTAAAATTGTACTTCTTTCAAACCATTTCTACGTTCAATGTCTAACCATCAGTAGTATGCTAATAATTATTGAAAAATTATAATATGCCGGAGGTAAATGGCAAATATGTTTATTATAGAAAGACGCCTAGAAGGCTGAAATGATATGAGTTTATGAACGTTCTGAAGGAATGCCTACAAGACATTTCCAAAGGTGGGGTGATTTTAAGTTTAGTTTTTAGAATATTCTAAAAATTTAGTCTAAATTTACATGGTAAATTTAATTACATTTCTAAATTTCCAAATTAGCTAAGAATGTTCAGATATAGAACTATCAGAATAAGGAACTTTCACAAAGGTATTCAAATATTTTGGTAATACAGTGCTAAGGTATGTCAGTTTTTAATGGAACTGTTACCAGAACCAATCTGATAAGAAATGTTTTCACGGTTCTTCTTGGCGCATCCAAGAAGATGTAACCCCTCCCCACATATCCGTCATTTATCATTTGTGATCATAAAAGGCACGTTAATTAGGGAATCCTTGTTTGGATATATTAATGTCGATCAAACATCAAATGAAGCCGTCATATCTTGGGTGGGTGCTGGAATTCCCAAATAACCTCTACTTAAGATTTGCCAAACGGCGCTGCTCAATATCGATATGGTCACACAAAATTATGTCGATTAAGGTGAATATTTAATTCTCACTGTACAATAATCTGAATGGGATGTAAGTGGATAAGTTTGTTATTGTTAATAATTAATATTTTTGGGAACATGTATTGTTGTGACTATATTACGTCGGGTGATCCCTTTGCGGCAGATGTCGGGGCTGCTGGTTCACAGCTGATTTCTCACCGTCCCGAGTATGATAGTAACGGGGGGAAATAGATAAAAATACGGATGAAGCGGGTCGTATGTTGTTTGAAATTTCGAGTTCAGTTAGTTTAAAATGTGTTGATTTTTCAAGTCACACACCCACTTGAAATATTCATATATAAAGACTATTATTCAGCTCACAGGTTGAGCTTAAAGTTATTTTTTTAAACTACAACATAGTTTTCATGTAGAATGATTTGACAAAAAACTGAGAGCTGTTATTAAATATGCGTGTACAACTTCCCTAAAACGTTGTATTGTGCGTAACTACATGTCTGAGGTATACGAAGAGCGCCTAAATGGAGTAAGAATAACTGCGAGACATTTTAACGATTTATCAAAGATAATCCGTAAACCCAACATGTCTTAATGATCATAGACCATGCTTTTAATATAGAACGTATTTAATTACTTGAAAAAATATAATGCATTAATTGCTTCAATATTTCTCCAATTTATGCCTTAGAAAGGCATAAAACGGATTATTTTTTTAAAATTTTCCCATATGGATATAATTTTGCTCTCTGTCAAACCCCCTCAGCTAACACTAACCTATAAGAAATTTATTACTGTGTTGTAAATGTCACATAAATAAGAACGTAGGAGAAAAAAAATTTTGAAATATAGAAATCAATAGAATTTGGGATTTAGTGCTACTGGGCGACAGACGTAAATACTTCACTTTTAAAGTTTAGTTGTTTGAAGTTTTATTAGAATAAAGTTAATGTAGTATTTAATAAAATAGTCTAATTAATCTAAAACCTTTATTAGATGTTGAAATAGTTCCTGAATAAAATTTGTATTCATGAATTTTTTTGAAATCCGTTCTTAAAATGTGACACGCGCTTAACATTTTTTTTATATAAAACAATTTAATAAATGTATGCAATTTATTATCTTTATATTGAAATATTTACTGTAAGACATATTGATAAACATATCATATTTAATTACGATAAAATATTTTACAAGCATATCTTAATTTGTTAAATAAATAAAGCAATATAAAGTATTTGTTAAAAAGCTGGTCTACAGTATTAGCTATTACACAAAATTAGCTGTTGTATCAAATCAATGTTATTTGATTAAAGCTTAAATATGAAGAGAGCTAATCAATTATTAAACAATTTAATTATTATCACAATAACTAAATTAGTTTATTTATTGCTGAATTGTTGTTTAGTAATTACTCATTTATTTAATAAACATCATCCCTTTTTAATATCCTTTTGTTTAGTGAACAAAAACTTTCTGACAGCTGCCGTGTTATGTTTTGTCTGAAAGTTCCTCCTGATTTTATATTAAATGTAGAAATTTACCATTTGTTTTTTTCAGTTTTGAAATTTTAGTTTTTATTGTTATTGTTAATTTTTAATATAGCGTATTGAGACCAAAAATCATACTATGGGACAGCAACGAAGAGCAGTAAGGACACTGAATGGAATATGGTGGAACGAAGATATAACAAGAGAACAGGAAAACCATTTATATATATATATATATATATATATATATATATATATATGTATATATATATAAAGAAATAAGTCAAAATACAAATACAATACAAGAATTATCATTGAATTTACAATTGAAAGCTTTCGTTGGGAAACAGTACCAACATCATCACGAATATTAATCAACAGAATATTATCGCGATATATATATATATATATAGTATATAAACACTATAGTAAAAAAGTATTTGGACTACGGGGCAGTAACGTGGAAAATGTCTCAAGCCGGCAAGAAAAAGATTAACACAGTAGAAATGGACGCTCTTAGGAGATAATGCTAAATCTCTCGACGAGAATATAGCATTAAAAAACATTGAAAGCATTAAAAAAAAAACAGTCCAGTGGAGATTCAGAGGAGGCAGCTGATATGGTTCGGACACTTAAAGAAGATATCGTTAGAAAGATTACCGAGAATTGCTCTGGACCGGAAGCCACCGATGAGAAGAAGAAAGAAAAGATGCAGACTAATATATGAAGAAACAATGAATAAATCCATAAGTGAAAGGAACTTATCGGTAGAACACTGCTACAATAGGAAAGCATAGTGACAAAATTGGAAAATCGGACAGCGACGGCAGACGCTATAAAATCTCATTATATATATATATATATATATATATATATATATATATATATATATATATATATATATTATAAGACAAAACAAAACGATAACAGTAGGTATTCTCACTTCTAAGTTCCTCTCTCATGCTAAGCAGTTAAACAAACTAGAGATCCTAGGCGTTAACATTTTACTATTAGTACCGGAAGACACGACACATTTCTGTAAAAAAAGTAAGTAAATTTAAAAAATTATTAATTTTATAAACAATATAAACACACATTACATACACAAAAGGAAAAGAATTTTATGACACAATATAAACACATCTTAAGCTATATCATATCGTACATATAAACTTCCATATCGTTCGGGTTGTCTGCTGGCATTGGAGAACCATTAGTACGATTGTCCAGATCTTTTTTTTACGCATTGCAGGTGTGTATGGGATTGAATGGTGGTAAAGCTACTTTCAAGCCATTTAGATTTTGTAACTCTGGAGTATGACACGTAAAGCATGCCATGAACTAAAACCGAGGGGACCAAGATCACTCCAAAGAATTTCAGTGTTTGACTTTGGCTCTAGCGTATGGTCATTAAGGATAACATGGGAACTCTAGAAGCCACTGTTGTGGAATCCCGAGTTTTCTCAAGGCTAAGAACGGTGTCAATCGATTTTTTGTGGCCGAAAATCCCCCCAACAAATTAACAAATTTTAAAAAAATCCATGGGCTAAAAATAAGTTTGTCCCAGCCCGTGCTTAGTTCCTTAAGGATAACATGGGAACTCCAGGAGCCACTGAGGTGTAATCCCACCAGTGCTAATCAATTTCCCGTGGAAGAACCCCCCCAAATAATAAATCTTTGGGCAAATAAATGTTTGTCTGGCCCATGCTTATTTTAGAGTACTGGATTAGATACCGACATCAAAGCACTTGATATTATGGACTCTGAAGGGCTAGCTACTTTTACGGACAGACCTTCTCTCCACTTGAGTTAACGTCTAATTTCTAAAGAAATCTACCTTAAAACGTCATTCGGAACTTTCCCTTAAAAGCCATTTAAATGTAGCTCTGTATCCTATGTTCAATGATTGAAAATGGCTAATGTTGTGTGAATCTGTACATCACGTATATTGTTCTTTCAGTCCGTATTCCTATGTCCGATCCGCCAGAGCGTCATACCTATATATCAAACGTATATACATAGTAGAGTTTCGAAATTCAGGTTTCCGTTAAATTCGACCCTATTTCTATTTGAGCCTATGTTATCTGTTTCAAAGGAAATGATGTGTAGGGCTTCCAAGTAATGTTTATATCAATACGGTATGCAAAGGAAATGATGTGTAGGGCTTCCAAGTAATGTTTATATCAATACGGTATGCAAAGGAAATGATGTGTAGGGCTTCCAAGTAATGTTTATATCAATACGGTATGCAAAGGAAATGATGTGTAGGGCTTCCAAGTAATGTTTATATCAATACGGTATGCAAAGGAAATGATGTGTAGGGCTTCCAAGTAATGTTTATATCAATACGGTATGCAAAGGAAATGATGTGTAGGGCTTCCAAGTAATGTTTATATCAATACGGTATGCAAAGGAAATGATGTGTAGGGCTTCCAAGTAATGTTTATATCAATACGGTATGCAAAGGAAATGATGTGTAGGGCTTCCAAGTAATGTTTATATCAATACGGTATGCAAAGGAAATGATGTGTAGGGCTTCCAAGTAATGTTTATATCAATACGGTATGCAAAGGAAATGATGTGTAGGGCTTCCAAGTAATGTTTATATCAATACGGTATGCAAAGGAAATGATGTGTAGGGCTTCCAAGTAATGTTTATATCAATACGGTATGCAAAGGAAATGATGTGTAGGGCTTCCAAGTAATGTTTATATTAATACGGTATGCAAAGGAAATGATGTGTAGGGCTTCCAAGTAATGTTTATATCAATACGGTATGCAAAGGAAATGATGTGTAGGGCTTCCAAGTAATGTTTATATCAATACGGTATGCAAAGGAAATGATGTGTAGGGCTTCCAAGTAATGTTTATATCAATACGGTATGCAAAGGAAATGATGTGTAGGGCTTCCAAGTAATGTTTATATTAATACGGTATGCAAAGGAAATGATGTGTAGGGCTTCCAAGTAATGTTTATACCAATACGGTATGCAAAGGAAATGATGTGTAGGGCTTCCAAGTAATGTTTATATCAATACGGTATGCAAAGGAAATGACGTGTAGGACTTCCAAGTAATGTTTATATCAATACGGTATACAAAGGAAATGATGTGTAGGGCTTCCAAGTAATGTTTATATCAATACGGTATGCATAGGAAATGATGTGTAGGGCTTCCAAGTAATGTTTATATCAATACGGTATGCAAAGGAAATGATGTGTAGGGCTTCCAAGTAATGTTTATATCAATACGGTATGTATAGGAAATGATGTGTAGGGCTTCCAAGTAATGTTTATATCAATACGGTATGCATAGGAAATGATGTGTAGGGCTTCCAAGTAATGTTTATATCAATACGGTATGCATAGGAAATGATGTGTAGGGCTTCCAAGTAATGTTTATATCAATACGGTATGCAAAGGAAATGATGTGTAGGGCTTCCAAGTAATGTTTATATTAATACGGTATGCAAAGGAAATGATGTGTAGGGCTTCCAAGTAATGTTTATACCAATACGGTATGCAAAGGAAATGACGTGTAGGACTTCCAAGTAATGTTTATATCAATACGGTATACAAAGGAAATGATGTGTAGGGCTTCCAAGTAATGTTTATATCAATACGGTATGCAAAGGAAATGATGTGTCGGGCTTCCAAGTAATGTTTGTATCAATACGGTATGCAAAGGAAATGATGTGTAGGGCTTCCAAGTAATGTTTATATCAATACGGTATACAAAGGAAATGATGTGTAGGGCTTCCAAGTAATGTTTATATGAATACGGTATGCAAAGGAAATGATGTGTCGGGCTTCCAAGTAATGTTTATATCAATACGGTATACAAAGGAAATGATGTGTAGGGCTTCCAAGTAATGTTTGTATCAATACGGTATGCAAAGGAAATGATGTGTAGGGCTTCCAAGTAATGTTTATATCAATACGGTATACAAAGGAAATGATGTGTAGGGCTTCCAAGTAATGTTTATATCAATACGGTATGCAAATGAAATGAGTCAAGGTTCTAAGAAATTTTTATATCAATACGGTATGCAAAGGAAATGAGTCAAGGTTCTGAGAAATGTTTATATCAATACGGTATGCAAAGGAAATGAGTCAAGGTACTAAGAAATGTTTATATCAATACGGTATGCAAAGGAAATGATGTGTAGGGCTTCCAAGTAATGTTTATATCAATACGGTATGCAAAGGAAATGAGTCAAGGTTCTAAGAAATTTTTATATCAATACGGTATGCAAAGGAAATGAGTCAAGGTTCTAAGAAATGTTTATATCAATACGGTATGCAAAGGAAATGAGTCAAGGTCCTAAGAAATGTTTATATCAATACGGTATGCAAAGGAAATGATGTGTAGGGCTTACAAGTAATGTTTATATCAATACGGTATGCAAAGGAAATGAGTCAAGGTTCTAAGAAATGTTTATATCAATACGGTATGCAAAGGAAATGATGTGTAGGGCTTCAAGTAATGTTTATATCAATACGGTATGCAAAGGAAATGATGTGTAGGGCTTCCAAGTAATGTTTATATCAATACGGTATGCAATGGAAATGATGTGTAGGGCTTGCAAGTAATGTTTGTATCAATACGGTATGCAAAGGAAATGATGTGTAGGGCTTCAAGTAATGTTTATATCAATACGGTATGCAAAGGAAATGATGTGTAGGGCTTCCAAGTAATGTTTATATCAATACGGTATGCAATGGAAATGATGTGTAGGGCTTGCAAGTAATGTTTGTATCAATACGGTATGCAAAGGAAATGATGTGTAGGGCTTCCAAGTAATGTTTATATCAATACGGTATGCAAAGGAAATGAGTCAAGTGTCTAAGAAATGTTTATATCAATACGGTATGCAAAGGAAATGATGTGTAGGGCTTCCAAGTAATGTTTATATCAATACGGTATGCAAAGGAAATGATGTGTAGGGCTTCCAAGTAATATTTATATCAATACGGTAAGCAAAGGAAATGATGTGTAGGGCTTCCAAGTAATGTTTATATCAATACGGTATGCAAAGGAAATGATGTGTAGGGCTTCCAAGTAATGTTTATATCAATACGGTATGCAAAGGAAATGATGTGTAGGGCTTCCAAGTAATGTTTATATCAATACGGTATGCAAAGGAAATGAGTCAAGGTTCTAAGAAATGTTTATATAAAGATTTATAAACTTATTTAGTGCATTTTAGCTGGAATTATAGAGACTCTACTATATGTATTTTGTAATCTTTGGATGAATTTCTTTTTCTTGTTATATATATACACAATTAAATGACACTTTTATAAACAAGAAATTTTATTTTATTTCTCTTTATATATTGAAGCTATTCGCTGATTGGCAGTATCAGTATTATTAAAATTTTTCAAACTACCTTATAGTTGTAAAACTATAATAGGACTCTGTAGATGCACTACTCAGTCCAGATGAAGTTATAGAACTATAAGGTAGTTTGAAAAATTTTGATAATGCTGATACTGCCAATCAGCGAAAAGCTTCAATATATGAAGAAAAATAAAATAAAATATCTTGTTTATGAAAGTGTCATTTAATTGTATATATATATTACAATGAAAATAATGGAAAGAACCCCAATACCATAAAAATAATCGAAAATAACAAATAAAACAAGTTACTTAAGATTAAACCCTTATGTACATTTCGATGGCCACGTCATCATCATCAGAGGGTCTTATTACAAAATACAATCTAGCACACAAGAAATTACAAACTAGAATGGTGTTCTAGTATACATCATTCTAGTTTGTAACTTCTTATGTGCTAGATTGTATTTTGTAATAAGACCCTCTGATGACGATGACATGGTCATCGAAATGTACATAAGGGTTTAATCTTAAGTAACTTGTTTTATTTGTTATTTTTGATTATTTTTGTGGTATTGGGGTTCTTTCCAATATTTTCATTGTAATATATTGTACCACTATTCTCTGATGTTGTATATATATATATATATATATATATATATATATATATATATATATATATATATATAACTTTGCAACACTGTTTTCTAGT
The DNA here is from genome assembly GCA_036971475.1 of Prosapia bicincta. Taxonomy (NCBI): domain Eukaryota; kingdom Metazoa; phylum Arthropoda; class Insecta; order Hemiptera; family Cercopidae; genus Prosapia; species Prosapia bicincta. The sequence goes on from JBAIZL010000003.1 coordinate 26,829,541, forward strand.
ATTCACTCAACACTTTCAATATATGTACCTAAACAAGAATCGTACTTGGTATTTTAGCAAGTTAACTTTCAAAGATTGATAGTTTTCTCATTGTCGAGCGTCAACTCATTGTTTTTAGAATATTAACTCGCATAAATACCAACTAAGATTATTGTTTAATTACATATAGTGAATGTTATATATATATATATATATATATATATATATATATATATATATATATATATATATTTATATATATATACACGTGCTCCGAATAGAGTGGAAAAAGGACCATTTAATAAAACAAGACTCTTACCTATGCTCCGGAGATAATACCTTAGAGCTCATAGACCAGCTTATCATAGATTAAAATCAAGACTAAATATTGTATAAAAAGAATTAAAGATGTCACTTCAATCTACCCGTTGGTACACCTAATTGAGGAACCACATCTCTCGTCTGTTGGAAGTTGCAGTGGACTCATTCACTCCTTTTACCACCACCAGTTTGCGAACCCCTAGTTTAGAATATCCCAAATGTTGTGAGGAAATGAGGTTCACCCCGTCTTGCTGGTAGTAAAAACTCGTATCTAGTGTTCCATCTTCAGTTAATTCTGGAAATAAAAAGCTCTCCAACATATCAGGATACACGATAACATTGTCATTTAACCGTCACAGAAACTTGTTCTAGGTCTTCTTATTGTTTTTTGGTTCTTTAGATTCTCTAGTTCTGGTGGCTAAGTTGGCTACTATTGTGAAACGTAGACTCGTCGCTGGAAACGATTGTGTTCAGGATGTGTGAATACTAGATGACCCCTAATTGTCAGTAACCGATTAACTACTCTAGTCTTCACCCATTATTGATGATGCGCTTGACTGTCGAAATATGTATGGCCACAAAGTTATTTTCTAAAATTTATATTTGATTTGTTTTGCATGTTTGCTGTGTATGCTACTCTCATTATATGACGCCTAGCGCAAAAGTGACACACACACACACACACACACACACACACACACACACCACACACACACCACACACACACACACACACACACACACACACACACACACACACACACACACACACACACACACACACACACACACACACAGACACACACACACACACACACACACACACTAACACAAACACACCCCCCACACACACACACACACACACACACACAACACACACACGGGTATGTATGTCCCTATATGTAGACATTATGAATCTATATACAAATTTTGTTGTTACTAATTAACAAATACAAAAGTTTTACAAGTAAAATTTTTAATTAAACCTCTTAAGCTTTCACCAATGGCCGGATTAAACAAGTCTTAGTTATTCTGTTAAGTGAGAACTAAACCTTTTACAACAAACACTCCACACAAATACGAGTTTTATTTTATTTAATAGTTTGAACATTGGCTACATGCGTACGAAATGTGTTTACAATTCTTTTAGAATACGTATTATGATGTTAAAAATCTGCTAGGTTTTTACAATATTTTTATTTTTGAAAAATAATTCATTTCACAATAAAAATAGAAAATATTGATTCTTTTTATTTAGTAATAAAAGTCTATTTATCTATTTCTAAGATAACTTGTTATTAAATGCTAATATAATTCCGGTGAAATCATGCGCGAACTGTCCATCGCGATGAACGGGCGAGATAATTAAAAACGAGAAAGCTACAAAACGTAGATCTCTTTAATGTAAAAACCTCAAAGGAAGGCTATTTAAACCAAAATAATGCAATCACTGGTTGCGTTGGACGTTGCCGGAGTAAAGCAATTTACTCTAAATTTGCCAAGAAGCATAACGTAATTAGGGCTTTATATGTGGAGACAGTTTGGGAGTTGTCACGAGCTATATATACCTTGGTCCTGTAAAGTAGTACATCAGTCGTGTTCCTCAAGACATCATGAACTACAAGGTAAACGGAAACATACAGTCTGTGCTTTTTTGGTATGCTATTGCGAACTATAAGATAAACACTAACATAATCTGTGTTTTGTTGGTAATGTTATTGTGAACTACAAGGTAAACTAAAACATAACCTGTGCTCGGTTGGTAATGCTATTTGCGAACTACAAGATAAACAGAAACATAATCTGTGCTCGGTTGGTAATGCTATTTTTGAACTACAAGGTATTCGGAAATAAACGATCTGTGTTTTGTCGGTAATGCTATTTGCGAACTACAAGGTAAACGGAAATATAATCTGTGGTCGGTTGGTAATGCTATTTGCGAACTACAAGATAAATAGAAACATGATTTGTGCTCGGTTGGTAATGCTCTTTGCGAAATACAAGGTAAACGGAAACACACGATCTGTGCTCGGTTGGTATTGCTATTGCAACAAAAGTCAACCACTTTTGAGTCAAGTTGATTGAAATTAGCGACGAGCGAAAATAGTTATTAATTAACAGTTTTATTTTTTTTCTTTCAGACCAATCCTAAGGAATGTAAAATTTATAAAAAACGTCTAATTTGTTTTAAAACATTAGTCCACGTTTCTACTCCAAATAGAATCGTATCCTCGAGCTAAAAATATATTTATTATATTTCATTTCACATAATAACTAAAATTCTCAATTAAAAAATGATAAAAGTAAATTCATAAACTAAATGTATAATCTTGTAATATACTTTTTTAAATGATGTTTTATTAAAAATTAATATATCTTTAATAGTTCGTTTGTAAGGAGGTGAGGTACAATGCAAATGGCGATTTTTATTTATATTGAAGTGCAAACCACTTGGGTTTAAAATAAAGTGTTTGTCTTTGTGACAATTTTCTTACCTCAAGAACCATCTTGTAATTACCATCTCATGATCCAGTATGGTTTACGTTTAGTATAAATTTAGTTAGTTCCACCTTTATGTATCTGGTATTTTCGAGGCTAGAATAGATAAAAATAATACAAGTGTATTGGTGTATATCAATTCATATATTTTGAAAACACGACGCAACGTTTAAGCACTGAGAGATTACGATGTTTATTAAATTTTCCGTAATTTATGTAAACGGAATTGATAAAAGGTTGTGACCCGTAAATATTAAACTGAAAAATGAGACGATGGTAAAAAATACACGATGGTGGATACATATTATTTTCCTTGGAAATGAAGTATCATTAAATTAAATATCAATAGTACTTTACAATTCTAAAACTATAATTTATGATAAACGTATTTGGTTATATATATACATAAACCTTACATATAATTAGGCGCTGAAATCATTAAAGTTTTAATACAAATTCAGTAACATTAAATTTGTTTTTTATTTTAATAGGCTACCGTCTAATGATGATGGCTAGATACACTGTATATATACATTTTAATGAGTTATTATTTGAATTACATTTTTTATGGTAGTATTGAATGTATTGCTTCATATTATTAGTTTAATTTCCCCTGTGATTGATTCTTGAATATTATTTCTGTAAATTTGGTTTAGTGAGGCCAATTATAAGCAATAAAAGTTTTAATAGCCTCTAATTATTATTTAAATGTATAGTAATAACCAATACTAAAAAACGTCAAACTACAAATATTTCCAATTTAACCTAGGTTAAAATTAAAATATTTTTAATCAGACGTTTCTGAATATTATTTATAAGCCTAACCTATAATACATTTTAAGATATTCCTGTAAGTTTCTATTTGTATGTTGAGAGCAAGACGTTATATTATGTTAACTTTCACTTTATATATTACTTAGTTGTTGTGTATTACTATAAATATTTGTTATGTTAAATATTCGTTGTTTAAAAGACAGTAGGCCAATAATAATTACACTTAAAATACAAGAAAGGTTTTCAATTTGGAGTGGAAAAGTAGAATAAAGTTTTGTAACTAAATAAATGTTAATACAACAGTCATAATGATTACCATTATTGGTTATCATAATCAACAAATAAATAAAAGTTTACCACAACGTTTTTAAAATCACAAAAAAAATCAATTTAAAAAGCCGTAGGATTCAAACGGATATTTTTATAATTTTTTTTAACAATAACTTAGTTTTACATGAATTTATTAATATACATATAAAAATCGTACTCCTTCTGTGGTGTGTGTAAATAAATCTACAAAAATTAAAAACACTTAAATGGTAATATAGGCCTAGTATAACATAAGCTAACCTAATCTATTCAATAAGATCAGCTGGTTAAAAGACGATAGATTTAAATATTAGCTTAAAGACGTAGACGGGTTGTCGTCTTCCACCGATGCATTGGCTTTGCCCACGAAATATCAAGTACTATACGAAACCTGTGTTTCACAGTGCTAATATGTTAAATTACAAGATTTCGTTTTAATTTTTATTTCACATTTACGTTTATGTAATTTTTCAAATTTTTATAATATAAAATTTTACATTTTCTTTACGTTTTACATTATACATAAAATCGTACTAATCTAGTATGTTAATTATGGTTTTCGTGGTTGTAGCAGTTGTTTTTCGAAAATAAAACTTTTCCTCTGTCACGGCATGGCTTGGCTTTTACCCTGCCATTCTTTAAAGTAGATAAAAAGTAATATAAACAAACAATTCTAAAACAAATTCCTGCTTAAGTAAAAAAATTATTTTAGTTACTTTTTATTAAATAATTACAATTAGTATAAAACAAAGTAGCATAACCTATGCGTTTAAATAACTGTTCTACCACATAACCTATAACAAAAAATCATTTGTTTTATGAAATCATATGTTATCACTTATTTTAAGCAAAATGGGACGATGTAACTATATTGCTTACCTTGCCCCTTTTGTGAAACGTTTTTCTCTTATATAAAACTAAAATGATTTAATTTAATTTAATTATTGAATGAATGTTTGAAAACCTGTATTAACATCATGAAAAGCAGTTTGAAGAAATGTGTTTGATCTTGAGTGGATGAATAAAAAGTATTTTTAACGATTGAAAATTTGTACAAGATAAACTTGTATAAGGAGAATGTCCATTGACAGAAGGAATTGAATGATATCTCTTGTTTACATGTTTTTGTCTAATCTCTTATGTTTTCTGTAAGCGATTATGTTGTTTCGTAAATTTATCATGATGAATCCTTGCGATTATTTTATATCGAAATAAAAATACTTCTGGAGAAAATGCTTTAAGATTAGCTGACACTTTTTAAATGTTTTCTGAAGGTAGGTTATTAACTTTACAGTTGAGGTTAGAAACATACATTAAAGCGTTAGCGACACCAGTAGAAGATAAACTAAAGTGAACAAACATGTTAAGAACAAGATTATTATTAAATAGTTTTGATCAGTTATTAAATATATCAATTTATTTAAATTTTCTTATATCTAATTACGAATAATTCAATATAACGATGTAAATAAATTATGTATTTTAATGCAATATTCGAAATGAAAACATTCTAAGGTGCGTCTAATAATAAATGTTTAGGTAATTTGTCCTTATGGAAAATTAAATGTTTTCTCAATTTAAAATTTTTGTAGACGTTTCTGTCAAGGTTTTTACTTCTGATTTCACTCTCCAGAGGGCCACATCCTAATTGTTATAAATGTGGTTATATTTGAGTGGAAAATTATATCTAACTGTTGAGTATAATGATAAAAGTAATAACTTATGAAGACACGATTATGCAGAAATCTAATAATAAATATAGGAATATAAATATTTTAGGAACTAGTTTTTATATTTTAATTTCATCAAACTTAAATAGTGAAACTAGTGGTTGTTTTCGTTTATTAATTTGAGTTATTCTATAGTTGTGTGATATGATTTTAAATTACTACTCGTGTGTTATAGCATATTTATGACTGACAACGACATCTATACTATTTTATAATGTAATATATTTTGAAAAAAATAGTTTTTTACCATTTTAAACTTGACAAACCACAACGGAAAACACGTATTTTTAGTTTTTATATTAAGTCAACTAATATAAGCTATTCGAAATAATTAATGTAATAATTGTAGAGTTAAAAGAAGCCAAAAAAATGGCCTAACAATATTTTATTAGTATCACGATTCCTACAATGTTTACAACTGCAACCCACCATACAATTCTGGCTATCTTATATCTATACAGTCAGGTTGAAATTAATCGAACAAGTTTAATTGAGTAGAAAATATTTTTTAATAATAATGTAATATTTTATTTTAAAATATATATTCATATATGGTTTGGATAGAATAAGTAATTTTTCTTCCAAAGCTAAAATGTATAAAACATTTTTTTACAGTTTGCTTTAGAGCGCTAAAATTAAATATGTTTTACAAGTGTTTCTACTTTTAAATTACATAGAAAATAATAATTTTATTACAGTATTACTCTCATAAAATGATCATTTATCATGTAACCTATAGTTTTGTTTGTTATGTAATTTTCAAATATTTTACAATAATGTAGAAAATTCTACCTTATGTAGCAATTAAAAATTAAGAAATAATAAAATAAAAGGGAAAATAATGTATACATAAAGTCTAACACTGCTAACACTCTGCAGTTATAAATAATTCAAAAGAAATTATCTTAAATAAGCATTATTAGCATATTTGTATATTTGAACCTAATTTATTTAGCGGTGTGTTTCCCTACTTTCGTACGCAGTTAAAGAAATTAAGTACTTATAAGAATTAAATACAGGTTACAATCGCCGTTGAGAATATTGTATTAAACAAATTTGAAATATTTCTCTAAAATTTTTGTTTGTTCTTGAAGGTTTTCACAATCTTCTTTTTGGCGTGCATCGTGTATGCGCACGCGTGGCAGAGACGTGATGTCAGCCACTTACACGATGATCATGGAAGCCACGGAGGGGACGATCATGGCAAGGCGACATCGTTTCAGAGCAACGTCCTGCACAGTTTCCATCCTGTACCAGTGTACGTAAAGGCTGTCCACCATGGAGACGACGATGGAGACGGAGGTTACGGCGGAAAACATTAAGAATAAACGTGCATAAGATCGAGACACCGATTTATGTACATTATTTGTCTTTTTGTATATTTATACGAACAATAGAAATATTTTATAAGATTTTATAATTTTTAATAAAACATTTTAAAATTCAAATAATGTTTAAACAATTACCATATGTACATAGGTTCTTCTTCGGAATATTTCGTGTCTTATCGAACGTTGGCAACCATCACTGTTATTTGAACCTTGCCCAATGCTCTTCTAAAGAGTGTCCTTGTGCTGGCTCCATAACATAAGTTCTTCTGCCAAGATATCCTGCGACGACACGGACCTTACGTGCCACCAATTTTACCTCGAGTAGTAGGCTGAAGCCGTTGATACTTTGTGTGACATAATATATGTCCAAAATATTATAATTTTCCTTTTTTGATAGTGTGTAAGATTTATGTTTGTTCAGCTGATTGAATACTGATGTGACAACTTTGTCAAATCCGAAATACGGAGCATACGCCGATAGGTCTACGTTTCAAAAGCTTCCATTCTCTTACACAAGGCATCTGTGCGTGTCCATGCTTCACCTTCATACATGAATATACTGAACACATAATATCTACGAATACGAGTCCTTAAGGGTAAATCGATATCACAGCTGCATAGTAAGGCCTTCATTTTGATAAAGGCGCCTCGAACTTGTTCTATTCGGGACTATATTTCTTGTGTGGTGTCCCAATTTGTATCCCAAATACTTGTACTGTTGGACGCGTTTAATGTTAATATACTACCGAAATCTTGTTGCTGTTCATGACAAGCTGGTTGTAAATTACTCATTACACTTTTGCTATTACTTACGACCAGACGTTTTGTTAACTAAAAGTTGTTAAATTGTTAACTTACACTTGGAGGAAACGTTTTCGTCTTACGACTTCTTCAGCCTCCGTTAATATACTTAGAAAAGTATAAAGTAGAAGATACTGTTACTCAAACATACTTTAAGGGATTAACTTCCTTCTACTTTACGACAATACACAACCTTGAATGATTTTTTAAGGATTCAAGTTACACTTTTAGATAGGTTATGTTTATTAAATTAGGCATTTATTGGCCTACTAAAGTCAGGACAGAAGCAAAAATTTATCTCTCAGGGAAGGGTTGTATTACGTACCAACGAGAGGTGTTGTACTATTATGAAAACATTCTTAAGAATTTCATAAAATTAGATTTGTAAAAACTTAAATTTGTCAAACTTAAATTCGCTCAAAATTGAAAATATATGAATACTGATAAACAACTTAGTCCAATTAGTTTGGGTTTGAGGAAACTTTAAGAATCAATTAATGATATTTTTATTAATCACTTAAACAATAGTTTATGACTATCCGAACTTTTTATTTAGTAAATTTGTTAAATCTTACTGAGAAAGAACGTTTTCGATCGCTATGTGCCGATCTTCATTAGTGTCTTCTGCTTGGAGATGTTGGGTCAAGCGGTGACGGTTTTAATGGTAGGTTTTCGATAATATCAAAGAGTATGTGTGATTTGTATTGTGTTTGTTCGTTTAATATGTTTGTACCTTGTGTTTTTGTGTGTCTGTAAATTTCATATTGTTCTAGTGTGTTGAGATGTGGTTCTTTCTTGTTGATGTGTAGGATTTCTATTTTTTGGTAGACGTCTGTGTATTTGTGTCCTGTATCTTTTATGTGGTTGTAAAATGTTGAGTTGGTGTTCTGTTTGTGTTCTTCGACTCTTTGTTTAAAGCTGTTTGTACAATGTAGAACTTGTTACATTCGTCGCAGTTCAGTTTGTATACGCCTGGTGCTTGTAGTTTGTCCTTGTTGTTGGTGTTGTGTTGTATTTTGTATTGTAGCTTGTTATTAGTTTTGTATGCTATTTTGTATCCTGTTTCTTGAAATTTGCGGGCTATTTTGTTTGTTGTTTTGTTTAAGAATGGTGTTTATTTTATTTATGAATATGTTTATTTATTTATGAATGGTGAATAATAGATATTTTTAATTTATGTTCCGTTACAAATCAAAGAGCTTAGGCACGGAGTTTGCATCCTTTTGAAGGGACGCATCTGTAGTACTATATGTATGACGCATCTTAAAATACTAAAACTATTTTGGTTAACGACGTCTGTAAATAATTTGGAAGATATTTTATTGTTGAAGGCGCGACCTAGTGTTGAATATCAATAACAAGCCATTAACAAGGAACGGAGTGGCTTCTAATATGGCAATACGATACGGAATTACAGAAGTTCCGGCATATCAGAAAATAAACTTATATTTTACTTGATTGAAATTAATAATTGAATTGAACAAGATTAACAAAAAATATATGACTTAAAAAATGGACGGAGTATACGAATATAGAAAAAAAGTTCTAAAATTGTTGAAATTGAAAATAATTTTAAAAAACTGTTAGCTACAAACAATTAAGAAACATTTTAATGCATAAAACGTTATGTTCGTTTTACCAAGATATTTAACAGGTTGCGGTTGTTTTATCATTGTGCTGATAACAGTACAATGTTTTTTGTACCGATAACAATGTTTTTTTTTTGTTTTCAATATAGTTCGCAATACAATGCTCTGTATTTATAAGAAGAATATTTATTGAAGTTCTAAGACTTAAGGGTATAAAATGAGTAATTACTGTACTGCTCGTTTCTGTACTGCCCAACCTGGCAACATTGTGTACAAGTTATATGTAATATAAAAGAGTTTATTTTCAGTTATTAAGATTGAAAAGTAACAATTAGAAAATTTGTTTCTATTTTGTTTTATATTACATTGAACGGAAACACTCTTGAAATATTATGTATAGGCCTAATATATACACATATATTTAACAGAGTGGCTTCATGAAAAATAATGTTTTTTTTTAATGTTTTCAACAAAAGATTTTTAAGAGGTAAACATACGTTCTTTCTATTTTAAAAAACCCAAATTGTAATATTGTTATAAATGTATTGTGGTATGTCAATTTAGGCATTTTATTATATTTGAGTACTCGTTATTACCAATAATATAATTTGGAGAAAAGCTTTAAAAATAAAACAATTTCGTGATGAAAAGACAATGTACGGAAACATATGACATTAAAACGTATCACCAGAAAAAATTTAATCCAGTTTATTTTTCTTTAAACGCATATCTCACTAAGATTAAATAATGGACAGTGGATGGTGAACTATTGTAAAATTTGTACGGCTTAGATTGAGCACGTTATTTTATACGGGATTCAGCAAAGGTGCTCTTGTGTATCAGAGGTTGATCCTTTATCCTGGGAGCTTAGAAGACTGTCTGTTTTATAATAATAGATTCCGTAGACTATTTCTAAATTGATAACAACACAACGGGATAGAATTTCTTCTATCTTTCAATTCTTACTACTAGTTCGTATTCTTCCTATATATATATATATATATATATATATAATTTAAAACAACATAGGTTATTCAAATACAAGAATATTTATTAATTTATATCCAAAGCTTTGCGTTGGTAAACAGTACCAACATCATCAGGAATGAATAATACAATAATCCAAAATATAGGCCTAAAACATATGTTAAATTAGAAATAGAATTGTTGCTAAATTTATACAAATTGTCAAATTTATTTTGTTGCTGTAACATTATAGACATTGAATATATTATCAAATTTAGAATGTATTTGTATTTGTTCTTTTATTAATTTATTATTATTGTATTTATATATTTCGAATGCTTCATATATAATCATTCTTAATCCCTTATTAATTTCTTTTATAAGTTTCATATTTTCAATATTTGGAAATTGGTGCTTATTATTAATAAAATGATTTGCAAAATTGATTTATATATTTCTGGATTAATATAGGCATTCAAATGTTCTTTAAATCTTTCTTTTAATTTTTTCTTGGTTTGCCCTATATAAGATTTATTACAGTTTTCGCATTCTAATTTATAAACACCACCTTTTTCATGCATATTAATTATGTTATTATTCTTATTTATTATATTTATTATTTTTTTATTAGTTTTGTATGCAATTTTGATATTTGTATTTTTAAATAATTTGGTGGTATTTTTTATTTCATGGCCTATAAATAAAAATGAAGTCCATATTGTATTATTATTACTATTGCAAATTAAATTATTTTGTTTATTAAAAATATTATAATTCAGTTTGTCAACAGTTTTCTTTTTATAACCGTTTTCTAATGCAATTTGATAAATTATGTTTTTTTCCCTTATTTTATTTTCTTCATTCATGGGTATTTTATGCATTCTATATAATAAGTTATATAAAGCAGCCATTTTTTGATTATATGGATGATTAGAATTATTTGGTATAATTTGGTTTGTTAAAGTTGGTTTACGGTATATCATATATTCAAATTTTTCATTTTTTCTTATTATTGTTAAATCTAGAAAATTTATTTTATTATTTGTTTCAATTTCAAAAGTAAATTTGATTTTATTATTAATTTTATTCATTTTATCCAAAACATTTGTTAAATTTTATATTATTATTGTTTGATATATACATTCCATCATCTACATAGCGAACCCAATAAATTAATAAATATTCTTGTATTTGAATAACCTATGTTGTTTTAAATTACTAAACAAGAAAACGTATTATATATATATATACACACAGTAGAGTTTCGATAATCCGAGAAATGATATTTCGAGCTGCCACTTAATTCGAGCCTACTTCTATTTGAGCCTATTTTATGGTAGAGTCTAGATATTTCGAGATTTCGTTAAATTCAAGCCTATTTCTGTTACAGACTATTTTATCATTAACAAAAAAAGTAATGAATCAGGCTTCCTAGAAATGTTTATATTAAAACGATATGAAAAGGAAATGATTCCGACTTCCGAAAAATGTTTATATTTATAAGGCCTGCAAAGGAAATGAACCGGCTTCCAAGAAATGATCATAATCTATAAACATATTTAGTGCATTGGTAATAACCTATTTCATAAGGGTTCATTAAAACTCTTATTTATTCTTAATCACAGAAAAGTGTTTCTGTTTAATCCGAGTTTTCGCTAATCCTAGGGACCTCAGTCTAAACTGTCTTAAATTATCGAAACTCTACTATATAAATAAATGAATATATATATATTTATATATAATATATTTATATATATATATATTTATATATATATATATATATATATATATATATATATATATATATATATATACATATATCTTGTTCAAAATTTCAATCGTTAATAAAATACTTTTTATTTACCCAATCAAGCTCAAATACATTTCTTTAACCTTCTAGTGGATGACACCTAATGTTAATACAGTTCTTTCCAAATAATTATACAATAGTTATATTTAATTAATTATTAATATTAATTAATTTTTCTTTCTATTTGGCCACCTAATATTGTGATTTTGTCATATTTATATTAATAGGAATTATTCGTTATAAAGTAACTAAAATACATTTTTTTTACCCAAGTAGGAATTGAGTTTAATGTTTGTATATATATATATATATACATATATCTTGTTCAAAATTTCAATAGTTAATAAAATACTTTTTATTTACCCAATCAAGTTCAAATACATTTCTTTAACGTTCTAGTGGATGACACCTAATGTTAATACAGTTCTTTCCAAATAGTAATACAATAGTTATATTTAATTAATTATTAATATTAATTAATTTTTCTTTCTATTTGGCCACCTAATATTGTGATTTTGTCATATTTATATTAATAGGAATTATTCGTTATAAAGTAACTAAAATACATTTTTTTTACTCAAGTAGGAATTGAGTTTAACTTTTGTATATATAAATAAATAAATATATATATATATATATATATATATATATATATATATATATACAAATTATTTGTTAATTATTTGTAGTAGTTTTAGCTGACTGACATAAGGTCTGCCAAAACGTAGAAAAAATCTCTGTAACACAAGATATTGTAGTTGATGAACCAAGTAAAAATATATATAATGTATTTTTAAAGAATGAATAATAGTTAAAATATTGTTTGTGGTAATTGAACAAAAATAGGCGATATCAAGATTTATTAAAAATAAATTAAAAATTATTACAAATGTTCAATTTATTATTGTTCGTTTCCCCAACTTTTTGTGGTTGCTTTTTACGCAAAAACCTTACGCAAGGCGAAACGTCCAGCTGGTACTTTCTAAGGCCCTGAGGCAGGCTTAGGAACGGTACAGGTTGCGACACAGTTAATAATCATATAACACGGTTATTGGTGACAATTGCTATTTCGTAGGTGAAATAAATTAACATACATGTAGTGTGTAACACTCAACACTAATAGCGCTTTGAAAATTAGATTTTTTTTTAAAACCTCATACTTCATCAACAAATTAAAAATGTTTAAACAAATGTTTATAAATTTTTTTATGACAGGTTTTTTACAATGTTTTACATTTTAACCTAAGTCTAATGAAATACAGTTTTTAATTTTGTTTTTCCACTCATCCCTATCTGTCCACAAGTTTTCTGGTATATCCCATTTGATTAAAGATGAACTAATTTCCTGTATCCACGTTTTCGATGGTCTTCCCCTTCGTCTTCTCCCTGGTGGTGTCCATTCCAACAACATCTTTGGTAGTCTTTCATCATTCATCCTTTTCGTATGTCCATACCAAATTAACTGTTTTTGTTCTACAAAATCTGTAATTAAATTTTGTACTTCCATTTTATCTCTAATTATTTGATTTCGGATCTTATCCAATCTTGATATTCTCGCAGAACGTCTCCAAAAGTCCATCTCAGTTGCCAATAATTTCTTTGTCAATGTTGATTTCAATATCCAAACGTCTGATCCATATGTCATTATGCTTCGTACTATTGTATTAAAAATTTTTGTTTTTGTTTGATTAGTTATATGTTTATCCCATAAAATTCCATTTAACATTGAAATTGTTGTTTTTCCCAAATTTATTTTCGATCCAATTTCTTTATCTTGTTTCCCATCATTTGTAATTTTCATTCCCAAATACTTACATTCCTCAACATGTGATATTCTTTTAATATTTTCTTCTTCTATTATTAAGTCTTTACTTTTTTCTCCTATGACCATGTATTTAGTTTTATTCATATTAACATTCAATCCCCATAGTTTGTATTCTCCTATTATCTTTCGAGTCATATATTCAATGTCTTCATAATCTTGAGCTAAAATCAATTGGTCATCTGCAAATTGTAAAGAATAAATTGTGATATTGTTTACTGGGATTCCCATTCCTTTGCATTTATTCTTCCAATTTTTCAAAACCTTTTCTGTATAAATTTTATATAATGTGGGTGACAGACAGCATCCTTGGCGTAATCCTTTTGTTACTTCAAAACCTGTTGACAGATTGTTTCCTATTTTTATTTTGGAAATAGAATTTTTATATAAATTTTGAATTGCCTTGATTATAGTTTGACTTATAGCATTTGACTTTAACACTTCCCATAACTTTGATAATGGTACATTATCATAAGCTTTTTCTATATCTATAAATACTAAATGGAGAGGTTGTAAACGAATTACTTTCTTTTCAATTATTTGTTCTAAGCAGAATAAGTGATCTATCGTTGATCTTCCTCTTCTAAAACCTGCCTGTTCCTCAGCCTCCATATCCTTGTATTCATTTTCTAAATATTGCTTAATTATTTTTCCATAAATTCTGCTCAATGTATTTGTAACTGTTATTCCTCTATAGTTTTCACATTGCTTCTTATTACCTTTCTTATGTAATGTGGATATATAGCCTATTTTCCACTCTTCTGGTGTCTCTTCTCCATTCAAACATTTTTCAAAAAGTTCCTTCAAATTTGCAAATAATTTATTTGTACCATACTTTAATAGTTCGGCTGGAATTCCTCCAGGTCCTGAAGCTCTTCCATTTTTCATAGATTTTATTGCCTGTATCACTATTTCCATATCCAAATTTAGATAGGTATTATTTACTGTTTCTGGTATTTCATTTTGATTTTTTTCCAAATGTTCTTCTCTGCATTCTGTTAATAAGTTTTTAAAATATTCCTCCCACGTTTGAAAATCAATATATGTCATTTGTTGTGACTCCTTAGAGTTTTTTCTTAATGTTTTCAAAGTTTTCCAAGCTTCTGTACTTCTTTTCCCTCCAATAAAAGATTCTATCTTTTGGCATGATTGTTCCCAACTTCTGTTTTTTGATTCTGCAACCATTCTTCTAATTTTTGCTTGTTGTGCATTAAGTTCTATTTTATCATCAATTTTCTTTGTATTTAACCATTTTAAATATTTCTCTTTTTTAATCTTCACTTCTTTTTTAATTTCTTCATCCCAATAATAAAACGTATTCTTTTTATCTTTAATATCAATTTCACCTAAAGCTTCTTTTGCTGATTCATGTATTACTTTTGAAATATATTGGTATTGTTTTTCTGTTGTATCCCAATGAGTTTCTGTTAATTTTTCATCTAACCTCTTCCTATATAAGTATACAGTACTCTCATTTTCCAAACTCTGTAAATTATATTTAGGAAGATTCAATTTGATACCCTTTTCAACATATTGTTCTTTTTCTTTATCTTTATTGTTTAATTTTTTAAATGGAAATAATATTTTAGAATTGACTATAAAATGATCACTAAGTTTCACACCTCTGTATACTCTAACATCTTGTATTTTTAGTTTTGTTTTCTGTTTTACTATAATATAATCAATTATTGATTTCTGCTGCATTGTTTCTCTATACCAAGTATATTTATGTATTTCTTTATGTTGGTAAAAACCATTCAAGACTTTCAAGGAGTTTTGTTCACAAATGTCTATTAATCTGCTTCCATTTTCATTTACAATATTTTCTCCAAATGGTCCAATTATTTTGTTTCCAATCTGTCTTCCAGTTCTACTATTGAAGTCTCCTGCAAGAATAACTTCTCTTGTATTTCCAATTTCCTCTATTATTCCGTTCAATTTATTGAAAAAATCATCTTTCTTACATAATAAAACATCTTCATTTATAGCATACACTCCTAATATTACCAATTTGTATCCATGAAAATTCATATTAATTCTGATTAGGTTTTCGTCAATTGGTTGCCAGTTAGTGACATAAGTTTTTAATTTTTTCCTTATTAATACAGAGATTCCACGTTTTGCTCTTTGATGCTCCTGTACACCACTGTAAAAATGTATGAATGATCCCTTAATTTCGCTGCCATTTCCTTTTTTTTTAGTTTCAGATAAGACAATAATATCTTGTTTTCTGATTTCTAATTCTTTAATCACTTCTTCAAATTTATTATTTAAACCTTGAATATTCCACGTTCCAATATTCATTGTCCGTTTCCATAGCTTTTGTCGTATTCCTTTAAATCCATCCGGCTGTATTCTATTAGACTTTTTAACATTTTAGGTTTTTTATATGAATGGGGAGTTGGCCCATTGCATAACCCCCAACCTGGAGGACCAGGTAATTTATTTTCAAGGTTGTCTTCCTTTAGCCTTTGATAAACCAATATCTCCCTACAAGGCAGCAGTGTTAGTTTTGGTCCGCCCCGAGTATTTTATTTCCTCGGTACCCACCATATCTGGTGAGCTTTCCCTTATCCGCCACCTAGGGAGGCGCCCGATGGGAGACTAACAACTCCACACGGATGTTTATAAATAAAAATATTAAAACATATAAGTAGGGCGCCAATAAATTGTAGATTTTCTGCATTGAGTAAATAATTTGTCTTCTAAACATAAAGAGGGCTGATTGTTGGTTGCTGGTGTAACTGAAAAATGACAAAACATTCATAAAATTGTTTTTACACGTATATCGAGTACAGTTAGACTCTTATTTTGAATAACGCAAGAACAGAAGTAGACTGGAAGACCATGGTTTATAGTTGTATTATAAAACACAACTAAATATCTCTCTCCCTAATGTAATTAGGAACAAGTAATATAAAAACATTCTAAAGTCAAATTATACTAAAGGCAAGAAAGAAAAACTTATTTTAGTTAACAATTATTATAAATATGTGTATACATATAGCAAAATCACAATATTAAGTGGCAAAATAGTAGCGAAATTAATTATTAAAAGTAATTAATTACACTTAATTATTGAAATATTTTCCAAACTATATTAACATCAAGATCATCAAGTACAAGCTAACAAAATGTATTTGAACTACAGTAGATAAATGATAATATATTTGATTAACCATTAACAAGATATATATGTATATATTAGACTGTGATCTAATAGGAAGAATGTAAAAAATGTTATTTTATAATATTTATAGTACATTCATAACGGTATCTATAGTTACCATATTATTTACTTGTTAATTAATTAAGTTATATTTATTATTTAGCTCATTAGATTTTCTTTACACACTTTTAAAACAATTGTTATGAAATTTACGTTCTTGAATTTAAAGCCATCGTATAATGAGATTTTGCTTCAGTGTTTTATACATTTGTAGTTGTTCATTACAATGTAAAACAAGAAAGTAAAGGAAGATGAATAGTAAAGGAAGTAATGAATAATTCTATGAAGGTAAAGATACGTTCTTATTGCGTTTTTAATGGTTTACATAATTTTAACATCCTTTTTTACTTAGACGCTTACACAACTGCCGACGTATATCCTCGAAGCATAGGCTTTAAATATTTTACTTTTATCCTAAATGTTTTTATTTATTATTAAAAAGAGTCCTAACCAAAGACTAGAATATATATATATATATATATATATATATATATATATATATATATATATATATCGCAATATGTTTTCTTGTATATTAATAAAGAAGTAAGTCAAAATTCAAATACAAGAATTATAATTGAATTTACAATTCAAAGCTTTTTCGTTTGCTAACAGTACTAACATCATCAGGAATATTAAACAATTCAATTGTTTACTAAATATATAGTATATATAATATATATATATATATATATATATATGATGATGATGATGGATAGTTATAATCTGGAGTACATCCCCGTTCATTCTGCAGTGCATAAAGTCGCAGTTCCGACGATTCGCTAGAATCTCATCCAGCATTGACGAGGTGAACGCAACAACAGTTGACTCGCTCTTCAACTGCTTTTGGGTTCACCTCGTCAATGCTGGATGAGATTCTGGCGAAACGTCGAAACTGCGATTTTATGCACTGCAGAATGAACGGATGTACTCCATATTATAACTATTCATCATATTTTCCATCCGTGAAGGAATCCGTATCAGCATAGGCCTATATATATATATATATTTTTTTTTTTTTTTTTTTTTTTTTTTTTAATGTAACTAAACATGAAACTTACTACGTATATTTGTTAGTCAACTTTCGAAAGATGTATTACAGTCTTGTTTTCTTAGAATCATTAGTCATTTAAAGCTCGAAAATAAGAGCACTGTAATTAATAAACTCTCGAACGTCTATCGCAAATATACCAAGTAAGACTCTTGGTTAGTACTACATTGAAGTGTAAGTGATAAGTGAATGCAAGAAAACAATGTTTCTATAGTTAAAAATATATACATATACATAAGACATAAGAAATTAGTATATAATACTAGCTCACCCGTTGCGTGTTGCCGCGATATCATAAGAAAAGAATACTCGGAAAACTTGTAACGAAAACAATCAAGTTTGATTGCAGCGTGTTTATGGAAATGATTATGTACATTGGAAACATTTTTCGAAATGCCGTTTTTATTCTATTTATTTATTCGAATACTTTTGGGTAATTACATCTCCCAATTCGATTCTTATCCACTTTAACGAAGTACTGTATTCATGAATTACACCTTCTAATTAGTGTAACTGATAAACAACTATTGCCTATTTCCCATTGTTATCGAAATCATTCGACATAATAGATGACTAAATTTCAATAAGTATTTTTAGAATTTAAACGTAAAAATATTAAACTAATTCGTATTTATCTCAGAATAAAACAATTTAGCCAAAATCTAAATTAATTGCATTTTTTTATACTAAATTCGTTTGATAAGATTTTATTTATAAATTATTACATTTATTAACCTGTACATGAATGACATTTTCGTAAATAAATTAAAATAACCTTCGTTTTAAACAGCTATTATGGAAACTAACTTCTATCACCCGTCGCGACCAGTAATTGAATAGAAATTTGAGTGTGTCATTATTGCAGTAATATGATGTTTTGAAATATTTATTTTAAAGAGCTTCAGAGTTCTTGTTACATTTTTTAAAACCATCTGTTAGTACAATAAACTGATTTACCTGTTCTAGATAGTTAAACACATAAATGTCCATGTGAGAAATAGAGTGCAAATCAATACCAACATATAGAAATGTTTGGCATTGAGTTTTCATTGTAATAGTGACACAAACGTCAATGGAGCATTGAAATCTCTTAAACTGGAAAAGTAAATCAGTAGGAATCATAGGTATACGGAGTATAAAGGCAATTTTTCCTTCTGCTGTTCCAGTAAATATAATAGCCTCAATAGCATTACTACGCATAACTTTTATTTGCAGTCTCGTGTCGTTATACAATTTTTGTGGGTTTAAGTTACGTGAATAATATAATAGGGATTTTAACTATAAGTTGTAAGTTACACGTGGTGGAAAACCAGCAGGATTTAATGAGTTCAAAATTCTCGTGGTTAGTGACAGCGTCTTCTGTACTCACAACAGCATCAATTGATCGGGGCTCTTTAGTCTCTCCTCTTACGTGTTGTAGAATAATATTGTGGTATGATTATTGCAGATACGTTTCCTACCGGTAACTACAGTTACGCATGTTATATAGCACCTGCCGCAGAACGCCATTCTTACGTGTAGTAGTTCCTACTACGCTATGGTGATATAGTCCCATGTTTTTTTTCGCAATGCATTAAAGAAATTGTATTTTATACAGCCCATGACATTCCACGTGAAATAAAGATTCTTCATTTAAAATTTCAAAACAATCGGTAAAGTAGTTTTTGAGATTTTTGTGCACAAACAAACGCCGTCTCTTTATAAAATGATAAGCTATACGTATACATAAATATAATATAGTAATAAATTATATATATATATATATATATTCTTGATATTTTACGTTATCCATTGTTTTTCCGTTGCACTGACTTTATGAAGTTACTATATTAGTATTGTAAGTAATTTTATCCAACATTAAGTGCACTCTAGGTAAAATCATTGCACTTAATGGTGGATAAAATTACTTACAATAGTAATATAGTAACTTCATATATATATATATATATATATATATATATATATATATATATATATAATATTTATAATATATATGTATATAAATCAATTTTTTCCTAGACCAGATTATTTATAAATCTAGAGGTTTGAAACTGTTCATCAATTTATAATATGGCAATTATTAAAAGCCTAAGTCACCACTTACCTGATTCGTAGGAACACCAAGATACGGTAGGAATATTTGTAAACCGATATTAGAGTTTTGTTTATCTGACAACTGTTGAATTAGGCGCATGGTACCGGCAATATATAATTTGACGAAAAGATTTCAGCTTTTGTTATCATACTATATTATATTACTTTATTTGAATGTATATCTGTTATATAAAATATTTAGCAAAAACATCAACTCAATATTTAATATATAGTCTTTATATATATGGTATTTGCGTTAATTTGTATGCTACAAATTTTAAAAAGTACCTTCATCTAGGTTTTTTTCTCGTTTTAGAATTGATTGTTCTAAATTATCAGCTTTTATCAGTAGTACGTCATTATCTTCTTTTATTTTAACGTTTCTCATTTCTTCAGCTGCTACTATCATCATACTACTAGTTCACACTCTCCAAGATATATTTGTATATCTTGTGCAAATTTTCAATCGTTAAGAACAGATTGGGAATATACTTTTTATTCATCCACTGAACTTCAAACACATTTTTTGTATTTTATGAGACGATGTTAATTAAGATTTTTTTCCAAATAATAATTCAATAATTATAATTAATAATTAATTTCGCTTTTTAATGTAAACTGTATATTCATGTTTCACGACCTACCCAAATCAAATCTTTATTCTTCTCATTTACAAGGAATAACCCTACCGTACCCTTCCTCTAATTCATCATGTCCCTCCCACTATCCGACTCGCTAAACGATGATACGGAGTTACAATGAAATGAAAAAATGATTCGCGTTTATAAATCTTTAGCATTCACTCTAGTGATATGAAGGCACTGGCGGCAACTGTGAAGCAAATTTTCCAACAATCTTTACTTACATAAATATATAATATATAATCTTTAATAATAAATATAAATATATAATCTTTACTACATATATATATATATATATATATATATATATATATATATTTACAATTAATTTACGTGACTTAATTTTCGAGCATCATCTGTGACTACTCAAATATGAGGCCACATAATTAAAATTCTCGAAAGTCAACTCCAATGTATACAAAGTAAGAATCTTGTTTAAGTTAAAACAAGAGTAAGTGAATACTAGAAAACAGTGTTGCAAAATTTATATATATATATATATATATATATATATATATATATATATTCATACGACAATTGCTTACTTCATGCTATACATCTATTTTATTCAAATTTACAAAATATGCAAATGTTTTTCAAAATATATCTACTTATTACTCTTAAGATTTAAAATAATATACAACCTGGCTTACTATAAGAAGAAATGGGATCTACATATCTATAACACAACTAAAGATGTAACATTGAGTAATGCACTTTATTGCACAGATTCACTATTGGTTAATTTTTACTGAACAGACTTAATACCATTTTAAAGTTTGATTCAGCTTTTGGCTGTTGGTTAAATTGTTCACTCAGGCGGTGGACCAAGAATATATATAACTTATTCTTTAACACATTGATAACAGATGAAAATAATTGTAGTG
>JBAIZL010000003.1:26856372-26913872 GCA_036971475.1 Prosapia bicincta
ACAGATGTAGTGGATAAGTCAGGAAATTGTGAAGTTTAAAAAGATCTTAAACTTTCAAATGTAGTAATCAAATAAAAAAACTTAAATTGTTCCGAGTGACAGGAGTTACACGCAGCGCTTCGTGTTTCAATAATAATAACTGTTCCGGCTCGTTGGGTTGGCAGCCTTGCGAGGAAAACAATAGGAATCATCGCTGGTGGCAGTCTCAACATCGGCGTCATCAAGGGCCAGCTGCAGTTTCTTTAAAGGAAGTGCTAAAGTGGAGCAGAAACCCACAACTCTAGTGTAGGCATTAGCTTAGTAATTTTAGGAAGCACTTAATTTTGTATTAAATTGGCTATTTTTCTGTTTTTTTAAAAATTGTTATGTAAATAAATTTCACTTAAAAACAATATTAGCTTTAGGTATATATTAAAAAATAATAAATACAAATAATGTTATGAGAAATATTACACATTTATTCTACAAAAATGTTCCAACTATTTCGAAAGAAATAGACATGTTTTAATTATATGTTACACAATTAACATTATTTATAAATTGTTCATGTTCAAATTATTTAACAATTTCGTTTGTTTTAGTTGGGAAAAACATTAAATTTTATAAACACACAATTTAAATATAAAAAGCATTTATAGACAAAAATATTTTACACAGACATTTTATATTTAAAATCAAATTTAAAAACTGTGTAGTTATCAGAATTAATAATTAATTGTTCATAACAAAACAATTATAATAATTATAAAATTACCACACTGAGATAAATCCATCACATTGTCTTTATAAAATTGAAACTTTTGTAATAATACGTATTTATAAACTAGAACCTAACCTACGTGTTTGTCAGAAAAACTTTACATAAAAATGAAGAAATTGAATAGGTTTTTAATATTGAATGACACTTTAGGGGTATTTATTCTTGAATTCAAGATATAAATTGTTATATAAATAATGAAAATTTGATGCATACGTCAGGCATTAAGTAAATGGATTTGGTTTTGTGAAATACGTTTTTACGACGTACATTTACCCTGGAAAACCTTCAACATACTTTAGTGGTATTTCAAAAAGTCTACATTGATGTGTTCATTTGTTAAAATAACTGTAAATTTAGTTCTTGAATTTTGTAGTCCATTACGTTCGGTGAATCTTATTAATCACTTAAATAATAGTTTATGACTATCCGAACTTTAAATTTAGTAAATTTGTTAAAACTTACTGAGATAGAACGTTTTCGATCGCTATATGCCGATCTTCGTCAGTGTCTTCTGCTTGGAGATGTTGGGTCAAGCTGTGACGGTTTTAAAGGTGGGTTTTCGATAGTATCAAATAGTATGTGTGATTTGTATTATGTTTTTTCGTTTAATATGTTTGTACTTTGTGTTTTTGTGTGTCTGTACATTTCATATTGTTCTAGTGTGTTGAGATGTGGTCCTTTTTTTGTTGATGTGTAGGATTTCTAGGTTATGATAAATGTCTGTGTTTTATGTCCTGTTTCAAACGAAAAACACAAAAACACAAAGTACAAACACATTAAAAGAACAAACACAATACAAATCACACATACTCTTTGATACTATTGAAAATCTGCCTTTAAAACCGTCACCGCTTGACCCGACATCTCCAAGCAGAAGACACTGATGAAGATCGCCACATAGCGATCGAAAACGTTCTGTCTCAGTAAGTTTTAACAAATTTACTAAATTTAAAGTTCGGAAGTCATAAACTATTGTTTATGTAAATTTAGGTTAAAGTACAGAAGTTCAAAAATTCGAAGAGCAATGGGAATTTTATTTAATTTCTAATTTATTTAATTATTTGGACAATTGCGTTAAACATTTATCTTTTTATCTATAGGGTTATCCTTTTAAACAATACGATATTGTTTTGTGTAGCAAAAAGGAACATACTCCTATTCTCTACTGATCTTGACTTAGCTGGTCAATTCAGGAAGAATCAATAACTTCAATAAAGACAAATAATAATAATGTTAAGAACTGGGCCTAAAAAAGAAGAGACCTATTCATAGAAATTTTTATATGGACTCTTCATAATAAATTACGTAATACTGGCGATGCATAAACGTCAGTCAGCAAGACTGATCGAAATCAGTGACTTCGGTGGGTTTCAGTGTTACACAGAGTTTATAAGCGTTTCACAGAAAATTAATCTAATTCCACTGTTTGAAATAATCAAATTTAAAAAATTCAAGATTTTGTAAACAATAACTTATTTCGTGAATTCTAAACCAAAATTAACAAGTTTTTTTCACAAAATGAAAATGTAGATACAATTTTGAAAGAAATTTGTTATCTAAATAATTATATTAATAATATAAAATTGTAAGGATTGTCCCTATAAATAATAGAAGACCACCTAAATAATAGAATTTAGGCTATTAAAATATTACAATATTAAGCTTAATAGCTAATATATCTTAAGCTGAGAATTTCTTAGCTTATATTAACATATAACCATAAAATATTGTTTTTATTAGTACGTTTTTTCATGGTTTATTCGACCATTAAAGATCGAAGTTTAAACATCAAACATTTTTGTATCTAATTGAATCTTTGTCAATCCATCGACGGTGTTTGTAAAGATTCATGTTTATGTCCACTTTATTACATTAACTTCCAGATTATGTTTTGTTGCCACTTTCAAACTAAATTGTCTTGACACTCCCTCACCTCATTAGGTTAGAAATTGCTAACAGGCGACGGTTTGCATGGGGCAATACCTACAGATGTTCTGACTATGAATTTAAAAAACCCAACTTACTACTGTTTATTTAAACTTGAATATATTGTTCCTCTATGTTACGTACCAATGAAGTTTAAGGTTTTTGTTGTTACCAGTTTTTTTTAAATCCATTACTTGCAGTTAGACGATATGATTTGAATCTGTTAGACATTCAGATAGTCTGTCAGCCGTTATGTATTTTTGAACAATATATTTTCAAAATAGAGTAAAAGGAATTCGCAATATACAAATAAACTATAATTTTACTAACAGTAACATTTTATAATAAACGACGATAAATATCGTTCATAGTTCTTTAATCCCATAAATAAGGTTTTATATCTAAAGAAATATTTATAAGAAATATTAGGCTACCTTATTGTATCACTATAAGGAGTGTCTCGGCAAATTGTCAAGGCCTAAGGAAAATGCCGTGTTCGATTGGGATAGAACCAAAATCTTTTCAATAAAAGTGACTTCTTGCACTCGTTATGGTAAGTAAAGCATTTTCATGCTAGCCTAATGGGCTGCACAATGATGAAGGGTTGATTGATCAAACATAACGAGCGTGGAGAGAGTGTTCGCGATTGGGAGAACTAGACTGTATCGACATAGTTGTGGTACTGGCCGTTACTCCAATACCTATTAACATAAACACTAATAATACGAATCAGATGAAAGAAATAAACACGAACTTACAAAAAGAGAGAAACAATAAATAGATAGATGGATGGAAAGACACATAGATGGGTAGACAGAAAAAGAATTAGATGGATAGATGGGTAGATAGACAAATAGATAGGAAATCAAGTAGATCGATACGTAAATTGAAAGCTAAATAGACAGACAGATAGAAAATAAAATAGATACGTACATAGGAAAACATATAGAGAAATAGATATGTAGCTAGGTAGAAAGAGAGTCAAATAGAGAGATGGAAACACAAATAAATTATAGGTAAAAATAGATAGATGGATAAAGGGTGAGATAAAAGGATTGAATAACAAATACATGGGTAGATGGATAAATAGAAAGACAATTAGATGGGTAGATATACAGACAAATAGATAGAAAATCCAGTAGATAGATATGTAGATAGAGAGACATATAGACAGAGAGATAGGTAGAAAGTCAAATAAATAGATAGGAAGCAAATAGTTGGGTATATGAATAGATAGATAGAAAACCAAATATATAGATAGATATTATGACAAATATATAGGTAGATAATTAGATGAAAGAAAGTCAAATGGAATGATAGAAAGTCTAATAGATGGATAGACAGATAAATAGATAGATAGAAAGTCAAATAGTTAGATAGATATATAAGAAGTAAAATTTAAAAAAATAGGTGGATAGAAAGACAAATGGAAGAGTAGATAGGTAGATAGAAAGACAAATAGATAGAAAGCAAATAGATTGATAGACAGAAAGGTAAACAGATAGATAGACAAATAGGAAGTCAAATAGATAGATAGATAGACAAATAGAAGGGTAGATAGGTAGATAGAAAGACAAATAGATAGGTAGAAAAAGAGACAGAGACAGACAAAGAAGGACGAGTAATTACGTATTCGGAAATATTTTATAAGTGAATCAATCGTTCGCAGATAAAGACATGAAGGTAATGTCGTATGCTTTCCTTTGAGTTACAAATTTCACCTGAATGATTTGATATTAGTATTTTAATACTAAAATTATCTCATAATTTTTCAGTTTAGAAAAAATGCCGAAAATTATAGTTGTCAAATGTAGCAATTATTGCAAATTTCTATCCAAACCTATATTGAACATTATTTCAAACATAAATCATTATCAACCATTTTTAAGGATGTATAAATACTTAGGCTGAAGTTATATAAGCTAGAATGTCATTTATCTATTTAAAAATAAGATTTTTTTAACGCGATCAATAATAGTATATTTACTGATGTTGAAACTGCTATATATCATTTTTTTAAAATACAATTTGGCATTAGCGTATTAGCTGAACTATTATTATCCAAACATAACCAGTACAGCTAATATAGATTTTAATAAATTGCTTAAATAGTACGAATTGGTAATAATAGATCCTTTCTCTTGCTTTCAAAATTATTGCTCCAGTTTATTCATTCTAATAGTTATATGACAAATTTATCCATCTTCCTATTTTGATATTACGTAACAGTTTGTGGTATAATAGATATTCGTGTGTATTGAGCGGTTATTCGAGCAGGATTAGGACCGAACAGATTTGAAAAGCCATTTTCCATTTGTTTTTTTTCTATCTGTGACGCCATACATAAGATATGCACTAAGTGTTTTCAAGATCAAATTTACGATTTTCAGTTACCATTTACTCGAATGTAAATATAGTTTCCCTTCATGGAAAGTTATTGTTATAGGCCTATAAATTGTGTTTATGTCTGCCAATGAATTCGTCAGAGCGTCAACGGTTTAATGCTACGTGCAATGTTTACTATTATAAATAATATAAGATAACCTCCAGCACCGGTTGGGACTCATCGTGCCTACAGACCTGGCGGGATGCCGTATCCCTGTTTAGTAGGTTCAGTAACTACTAGCAAATGAATGGTTTTCAAACTAATAAACGACTTAAAGTGTGAGTAATTTATTGACGAAGATCGTCTAGTTCGAAACGTTTTGACTCAGTCAGTTTCATCAAAAATATTCTTTAATTATAAGTTTAGCAAGTGGTTATTTAGAGTAATTATAAAGGTAAAAATTATTAACTATTTTTGTAACGTGGTAAACTGTTTTGTCAGATAGAAAACATATTTTAGATACTTTTATATTGTAGTTTAATTAAAACTGGAACCTAAAACATTTATTACGATATCTATAGTAATTATTTCACATATTTGTACTGTAACTGCACTATTTCTAGATGTGGCTTAATCCTTTGATAAAGACGTGGCTGAAGGCCTGATCAGTAAATTGGATAAGATGCTTCCAAAGGAGTATGTTTCATTGTTAACATCATATATAACAGGCAGAACCTTCAGGAACAAACAGGACGAAGATTATTCCCAAATGAAGGAAATCAAAGCTAGCATCTCAAGCTAGTGCACTCTACCTACTTTACACCTGTGATATTCAAACCGCCCCAGAAGTGACCATAGCAATATTTGCAGATGACACAGTATTATTATCAACTGCCAAAGACATTTACGGACAAAGTCCAGAGAGTAACAAACAAACTCCTAAAATGGACTGATGAGAGGAAAATGATACTGGATGAAGTGAATTTAGTCCACATCAACTTCACAAACAAGTTATTGCAAGATTCTCCGCTATTGGGTGTTAACGGAATTATATAGTTAAGAAAATAATGCTAAATATTAATTTATAAAACTAGATGCTAAACTATGGAAACACTATATCAAGATGAAGAATGTGAAATTAAATATCAAATATCGTAACCACTATTTGCTTTTACTATAATGTAGACATTTTTAAGATGTTCCAAAATAAGGTACAGAAAGATAATATATGGTCCTTATTACCCTTATACCCTTTGGTACATGAAAAAAGTAATATTCACTGCGATCTAAATTTCCCTACGATAACAGAATAAATAAAAAAGCACACAATATGGAAGAAGACGTGTTAAGAGTTCACTTTCATCCAAGTGCAGTGGCTCTTTAACTTCACGATAACCAGTAGGCCTTCATGGTTAGAAGATTAAAAAAGACTAAAACATTGAAGTAAGTTTAGTGTAGTGTCGTGTTGTGCTAGTTCTAATACATGTAATTGACAATGTCCAGACAAGATCTAAAGAGTTAATGGGCACTTTAGTTATATGAGTATTTAGGTTAAAATAATGCAAGAAAAGTTAATGGTTGGCCTAATATGATCAATAATAATAAAATAATAATAATTGGATATATATATATATATATATATATATATATATATGTGTGTGTGTATGTGTCTGTGGTGTGTGTGTGTGTGTGTGTGTGTGTGTGGTGTGTGTGTGTGTGTCTGTGTGTCTGTGGTGTGTGTGTGTGTGTGTGTGTGTGTGTTTGTTAATATTTTACATACTTGACGTAGACGTAAACATTTTTACATGGGGTAGGATTGTTGTATGTTTGTTTACCTTTTAATGGTTTGTGTGTAGTTTTTTCAATTTATTCAAATTCTCGACATTTTTGTACATAATTTTTTTACTTGCATTAAAATTTTATCTAAAATAAAATGTTTCATAGTTTGTAGTTTTAATAGTGAAATAATGGTGACAATTGATTTTAAGTTTTACAATCATAACTAGAAAATATTTTATTTTTGAAAATATAATAAGAAATATATTTTTTTACATTTTATTATGCTAAACGTCTTAGATAATGAATAAGAAAACCAAAAGTTTTATCAAAAGCAGTGGTAGTTCTGGAGGGCTTAGTGTTGAAATGTGTTCACGGCTCTGACAACGAGATCAGTGATAGGTTTAAGTAGATAAATATAGACAAATAGAATCACGAAGACGACAAAATAGGAGAATTTACGCGTTGTGAAGTCGGCTGAAGTTTACGAGACATGAAAGGCAAGTGTAGTGTTACAGTACGAGCTGTGGCGTCCACGCTGACACCGAGGAACTAGGTCACTCTAAAATCCTTGCAATCTCTTGTAGTTTCACCGCGTTTTATTAACGAAATAAGAAAATAATTGGATGTTTCGGTGGTGCAGTAAAAGTGCTTTTCTTATGAAAATTACGGTTTTAGTTCATATTTATAGTTGAATTGAATCCTGAAATATTTTTACTCAAATGCGGTTTACTGTATCTCTTTGTTAATAACAATAAATAGTATCTAATGTCCCTCGTATTAGAATACATAATTTAATTAGAAATATAATATTTTGTTTTATGTTTAAAGTCGAAAAATACACGTAAGCATCAGTGCTTGATAGTAATTTGGGATCGAACAAGGTTAATTGACGGGTGGGTAGGATTGGGAGAAAAGCTTTCATTTTGTGGTAGAAGGGGGACTTATGCAGATGAGGGAGTCCCTTAGTGTGACACATCCCCTGTTGATGTTTCAGGAGCGTGGGTTGTCACTATTAGTAACAATAATACTATTAACCAAACCAAAGCTTGAATCAGTTAATGTAAACACATCGACGACACTAGAATTATTTGAGAACTACGATATCTTATAAATTGATATAATTACGAATATTTGGTTTTAGTATTACGTTTTAGTTTTACACAACACAGCCCTTTGCTCATACATTATAAAACCTTAGATACAGATTATCTTAAATAATTCAGAATAACTTATAAGTTAAATTTGACGACATAAACGATAGTATAAGAAACTTATAAGTTAAAAATTTAGAAATGGTATTAAAAAATTAATGGCGCTCTTTGCCAATAAGAAGAAAAGCATCAGAATATAATGAAATGAATGGCTTGAAGAAAAATAAACAAGTCGGTATGAGGAATCAAAGAGGGAAAACATGATATACGCATGATGCAGTGTAGAAATGTGCATAGTAAATAATCGGTCAATAATAATACAAGCTGTATTCCTTGAGATTTTGTAATAACCCGTTTAATATAATCAAGTAGCATAATAAGTAAACTATGTTCAATCTTATTCAATCAGCATTATTTAGTTTCCTTACCCTTAAACTTTGTAACCTCCTAAATGAGAAACCTAGACGCCAGGGATTACAAGTGACTAGAAATGACGTTCGAGAAAACAATGACCAAAGTTTTTCTGAAACCCATACTTAACAAGCAGTAGCTGATAAACCCATAATTATTGTTAATGTGACACAAGAGTAATGTGACTAAAACAACTTCTAGATTAAAATTTAAGGAACTAACTATGAACAATTTTTGTATAATATAATTCCGTGATTAAAGTCAACTGCTCGAAATCGGGCGGGTATCCAAAGAATGCAGCGTTGCCACAAAGGCGAGAGACTGATAGCCTGGCGCTCGAACTAGGCAACACTGTTCACTCAGGGTTGTCAATTAGTGCTCAGGGGTAAGCGTCTATCGACCATATCTCGCGAGGATGGTTCTATACGTAGCAACGGAGCTAAACAAGCTACCCATCCGATTTCGTGTAGTGGACTTCAGGAACATCACTTCAGGAAGAAGGCTTTTTAGACAAAATATAATTAGAATATGGCTATAACAAAATTCACTAAGCATCAAACAAATTAATAACTGCTTAGGCTTGGATGTCTATGGGTACAAGAGCTTATTGTTTTCTAAGGACAACCGTTGATATTTGAAGTATTACTTGTACCCTACACTAGATCACATCACCTGAGATAAATTTCACTTATCTGGATCCGGGTGGAAAAAAATATATCCCCTTTTGCATGCCTTTTCAGTTTCGAGTAGAAAGTGGAAGAAGAGGTGCCTACTGAATTCACATTATAGCCTCGCTAACAAGGCGTTACAAGGTAATAAATGACCCTTCACATTCCTTATCATAAGGATGTCTTAACTCCCAGAGTTCCTGCATGATCTGTCCCGAGACTTTGCCTGGCAGGGTTTTTTTATTGCCAGTTTTTTTCATTCAGTTCTTAACGGGACACATACCGTACATTTTCATTTCACTATTTCCTGATTCTCCATGGAAAATGCTTATCAGCTGGTACATGGGCAATCAATCAATCCAGTTGACATTATCCACGGTAGGGATGATCCCCTGCGCATGTAAAACGGAAATAGCTTGCTAGAGGTTGGCTGCCACTAGGGCTGGGCGGGTTCTGGGTGCCAACACCCGGTTTAAAAAATAAAAACGTTATATCCCTTTACCACTATATTTTACCATTCCTTAGCAACCATACGTAGCTCCAAAATTTAAAATTTTACAATTGTTCTTCTTGGCGTCTAGTCTCCTCATATAAGAGAGATAAAACAATATCACTCGTATGTTATTTAGCTACTTTAAATTTATAGATGTATAAAAAAACTGAACTCTTTAAATAACATTTTCTTAAATATTAGAATTAAATTCGTATTTATATAATTATCAATTCTAAAGTATATGATTATATAAAACGTTTGAAAAATGTTATTTGGTTTATTATTAGTTAAAAATTATCTTCTTTATTAGTTTCAAAATGGTTTTATATTTTTGTGTTAAAATTTAATTATTTGTATATATATATATACCTGTACCTTATACACTGTACCTTATACAGTGTAGGGTTAAAAACTTATTATTAGGAAAAAAATTTTAATATTTATATTACTGATTATTTGATTTTCACTATCCATCTTTGGGATATGAAGAAATAGAAGTATGTAGAAGTAAATGAGTAACAAGGAGTAGCAGTCATTCTGGACTTGGCACAGAAATGTTTCTGATTCAGAACCAACAAAACCAAGCTCGAGAGGTTATCAAAATTCATTGGAAACTCTGTGAATCGACTTAATTAATTGTTTTATAGACCTTTGATTTATAAACAGGTAATAAAAGCAAAAATTATTTACAGACAACTCCTACTTATGTCAATAAAGAATATTTCTATCATAGTTACTTTTTATCAAATAATTAGTACAAATAAACAAACCTAAGCGTTAAAATAACTGTTCTACCACATACCCTATGCTCTAACATAAAATCAGCTCTTTTATGAAATCAGCTGTTATCACTTATCGCAAGCCAAGTGGGACAAAATAACTATATTGCATAACTTGCCCCTTTTGTAAAATGTTTTTCTCCCATATGAAACTAGAATAATTAATATAACGTATTAATAATTATATAACCTATTTAAAGAATTATTATTAGAAATTTGTATTAACATCAAGTGTCATCCACTATAAGTTAAAAAAAAAATGCATTTGAACTTGAGTGGATGAATATTTTATCAACGATTGAAAATTTGAATAAGATATATATGAGGTAAATATGAACTAATTAAAGGAATTGAAAATGAGAGTGTTTAATAGAATTCACCAACTAATTTTAGCATAGACATTGTAGGTCATGAATGTGTGGAAACATTTTGTACTACAATATGTGAGAGAGGATGATTTGATTAAATAAAGTCGGAAAATAAATAGGATTTTTCGAATCTCTTCGAAACACTGTTCTCAGTAGTTTATCTTGGGTTCGTGCTCTAATTAAATTTCATAGTAAATATTATTTTTAGTTTTATTTGCCTAATATATAACTAATGTTACATAGCAATAAATAAAAACCAGTTTCTTGAGTTTATTTTTCAAAATTGTATGCACAAAATTTTGATTTAAGTAATGTGCGTCATTTACATTATAATTTCAACAGATTTATTAACAATGTGCTTTAATTTCCAATTACCTTAGTGAACATACAAATTCCAATTCCTTTGTCCAGCTCAATCCCGCAGGTCGAACCTGCTTCCACAAATCCAATTATTAGAAAATAAATTGGTAAAAGTGTAGAGTGTGTGATTTTTGGCAAACCAATACAAAAAAAAGAGTTTGTGGTACATGCCTGCTTGATATTGCATCTGACATGGTTCTACACAACAATAGATTGCTTCTGAGACTACGTAATATTCACGCTATAATCCAGGTGGCAGTGTATAAATACGGTACAGCCGTCGATCAAGTAACATTGTTTTGCTAGATCTCGCATTCACACTACCAATTCAGCAACATGTTTAAGGCTCTTCAGGTAAGGAAACATTTTTATGGCCAAGTACTTATTGGTTCAATATATTTTATTATTTTTGAAACGTTAAATTTATTGAACGTCAGAATAATTATTCTGGTACAAATTAACAATCCTTTTTATTAGATTAGCTTTGATTTAAATACAAAAAAAAGATATATCTTTACCTTTTGTATTAGAAATTGCTTATAACAAAAATTAATTTTCAATCAAAATGTATCGGTCTCTAGTAAATATGTTAATATTATATTTTGTTAGGGGAAGGATAAAGTGTTGTGTTATGAAAAAGATAGACTTCAATATGTATATAACATTAAAATTGAGAAGCAAATACTTTAGTATTTTTTAAAAAGCAACATTTCATAATAATAAAACTATCTAAACATGAATTTTAAAACTTCAACAATGAAATTTTAATGAAATTTACTAAATATTCACAGCATCGAAGCTGTAGTTTTTCATTGTAGTATAAATACTTTTCCAAAGGAATGAATAAATATTTTTATGAATGAATTAAAAAGTATTCTTTTAACTTTTCGATGCGTTATATTGATACAAGATTGTCTCAACAGGACAACCATTGAGTTAATATTTTTTTACAGTGTATCAAATAAATTAAACGTGAATAAAACCTTTAGTAACTATATGAAGCTAAAAAGTACTTTTACGTGGAAAATAAGCAAATAGTTTCTGAAATGTAAAATTAAATAAAACCCTGGGAGTGTGAAAAATGAATACTTAAGATCAAACCTAGAGTAATAATTGAAGGGGGGAAGGGGGTTAAAGCGTACTACTGATTCGAATAAAGTGTGGGAAAAATCAATTAATTCTACCTCGTGTCTCATATTTCGTCATAATGGTGTGGTAAAATCATAATAATAATAATTATTATTATTATAACAACAAAAAACAATAATAATTATAGTGGCAGTAGTAGTAGTAAATGTATTATCAATAGTAATAATGATAATAATAATAAAATTAACAACAACAACAATAATAATAATTGTGGTAGTAGTAAAAATAATAATAACAGCAATAATAATAATATCAACAACAGCAATAATAATAATAACAAGAAAAAGAAGAATAGTTATAGTAGTCTAGTAGTAGTAAAAATATTAATAATTGTAATAACAGCAACAACATTAACAACAATAATAATATTAGTGGTAGTAATAGTAGTAGTAAACATAATATTATTAGTAATAATAATAATAATAACAACAACAACAAAATCAATAAAAATAATAATAGTGTTAGTAGTAGTAATAGTTAACATATTATTAATAATAAAAATAATACTAACAACAATAATAATAATAAATACCGTGGTAGTAGCAGTATTAAACAATATTAATAGTTATAATAATAATTAAAAATTAGAATAGCTTGTACATACATTTTGTTACTCATATTATTTCAAGAGTATCAGAAGTGTAAGGTAAGTACTTCAAACAAAAATTTGATAAATAGATTAATTCTATGGAATATGTATATATTAATGATTACATAAAACGATTCTATTAACACTATGAAATATTGATACATATTAACTAGATCTGTGTGTGCATATTCCCTCCATGTACTCTCCTGTTACATAATAATAAAAGCTGAAGTAATGCATAATCTAAGTAACTATTTAACTGAAGAAACTCTTTTTAGCTAATAAAGTTATGTAACACATTTTCTCACTCAGATGATTTTATTATAAACGTAACACTATTTCTGCAACATATTTACAAACTTGTATTACATAACTTTAAACATTTCTTGGTTTCGTTTTATCAATAATTTGTAACCCATACTACTTTATAGCTATACGTTAAAATAATATACAGTACTTACATTTATTTGTATGACTAGGGTTGAAAAAATAAGAGTTTAAAAGTCTTTTTTATTAATTTAAAATTTTTTAACTAATAATTGTTTACAATAGTATTGTTCTTTTATATATAAAAGGAATACCAAAGTTAAGATCTTAAAAACAGTGCTTTACTTAATTTAAAAAATTAATTTTTTAATAAAACAATTCAACACGTAGGGCTAGATAAAGTTACTGTTTGGAAAGTTGAGTGTTAGAGAGTGATGATTAGGTTACAGTGACAACTTTTCCTGTCAGAAAATATACGTGAAAACCGTATTTACAAAAAGATTGACTTAAATGAAAGAACGCTTTTAAATAGGCACCACTGTATTGAGAATCCGATTTTTTTTTGGCAGATATTATAATTTAATTAATTATATCAAAATTAATAAAATTAATTTAATATTAGAATACTTTCTTAAAATAACTATTGTACTGGAAATGTATGGGAAGTACGAAAGCTCAGGTTATAGAAAATAATAAATGGTCTTATAGCTACTATTTTTTTTGTTTTCGAAATTTTTGAGGGATCTCCAACCCCCTCCCCCTCCCCTTCTTATACAGGTCCTTGACTCCCAATGGGACACGACTAAAACTACTTTTGAGAATTATTGGTGGAAAACTCTTGAATGCAATTCTCTCAAGGCCCATTGACATTTTGTCACCGGACGTTGCAGCCACCCAAAAATCACTTTCGTTCTGCGGTCAATGTCTTCACACGGTTGACCGGAGTTGCCTCAAGTCGGATACAAGGATTGTACAAGCCTCATTATGCTGTTGCAGCTTTCAAATCACTAACAAACTTATTGCAACTGATTTGTTGTGGGTAAATTTGCTAATTCAGTCAATTATTATTTCAAAATACGTTCAAAATTGTTTTAAAATACGTTCGATTTGAGTTCAAGGTGAACAGAAAAAGTATTTGGTATTTAGTAATAGATATTGTTCCACGATTTATAGCCAGGGATTACGTATTGTGATAGCTTCTATAGTGACGCATACAAAAACGTATTGGATGAAGATAAACATAATCTCGCATCACTATAATTTCCGCTACAGTTAGGTTACCTCAAAGTGAATTAAATGATAACATATGATTTCATGCAACAGCAGAGTCTGTGTAACATATTATGTTGTAATTAAACTATTTTAACAAGTAGGTTATGTTAAATATGTATTGAAGATTGTTAAGGAAAAAGGTTATTATTAAATATTTTTGATCAGTTAATTTATTTAAATTTTTATAAATATCAAAACAAATAATTCAATATAACGATAATAATAAAATATGTATTTTTAATCCAATTTTTCAAATGAAAACATTCTTAGGCGCGTCTGATAAACGTTCAAGTAATTGCTTTAAAGGCAAAATTAAATATTTTTCTCAATTCAAAATTTTCGTAGACGAGGCTTAAAATGTCGTCTGAGTGTCAGAATCAAAATTATTTTTAAAGTTAAATACATTTTCATGGGGAATTCAGATGTTTACTTTGTAAAATGTGGTATTAAATTGAGACAATTGTTATTAAAATGATCAAAAAATTTAAAAGGCGTTTGTGTAAGCTATTAGTTAATAGGCTGAAATATCCTTCAGTTTATACAAAAATATATAAGATAATGAATTTTTAATTGTTTAAGCTTGTCAACATTTTTTAATCTATTTAGTTATTAAAAATAAAATATTTTTATTTTAATGAGTAATTACGTATAGGCTTTTAACACTTTGTCTTTAAACAACAGCTAGTTTGTTATAAACTAAATGATATTCTAATACAAGTTTAGCTTTAATTTAAGTGACAAATACTCTTGTAGTAAAGGACATTACTTCCCGAAAATTCGTTTTCTATCTTCTACACAACAAATAATAATTAAATATTACATTCCCAGTATTTACCCTTTAAATATTGGTTGATAATATTTACAACTTTATACAAAAATTAATCAAAGTTTTAAAATTTAGTTTAGTTTTGACCTCGTTTTCAAATAAACTGTATGAAAATGCGTTAAAGTTGTAAGGTGATTTTTTTCTTTAATACAGAATACATTAATAATTTCAATATATTTATTATTTTCAAATAAATTTTAATTGAGGGAAAAATATAGAAATGAAAATTTATTTTGTTGTTAAAGAAATATATTGAACAATGGTTTAACAATGATTGCCTTAGTGAACAAAACATACAATACAACGTCTAAAGAACAAGGTTCAGTATTTCTTGTTCACAAGACTCCCTAGGTTTGATATTTTTGTATAGTTACAGCATACGTAACTTTATCTTATATGCTCTACTTTAGATCATTGCGAACGAGCATTTTAAAGCCTGTGTAAGTTTCTTACTTAGTTTGAGAGTTCAACAGCTTACAACATAAGTAATTTATACGTATACATATATCTACATTATAAAGATGTAATTACCCATAGATGTATAAATAGAGAGCACTATTCTTTAGAAAATACAAGAATTAAGATATTGCGTTACAACAGATGATTAAATCAATGATGCATGGTATATATATATATATATATATATATATATATATATATATATATATGTGTGTGTGTGTGTGTGTGTGTGTGTGTATGTGTGTGTGTGTGTGTGTGTGTGTGTGTGTGTTTGTGTGTGTGTGTGTGTATGTGTGTGTGTGTGTGTATATATATATATATATATATATATATATATACACGTGTGGGGGTGGGGGTACACTTCAAGAGTGATGTTTCTGGTAATTACTAGCAATTCTGGCAATTCATTCTAATTCTTAATACTAGGAAAAGATTTATTTTCCTATAGGTACCTATACTTTAAGTATACTTTACTTTCCACAAATCCAGGAGTGTATTTGCTTTTATGCATTTTTCTCTTCAGAACTAAATTGGATTTTTAAAAAACTTAGGCTCCTTTCATTTTAGCCTAAAAATTCGAAACAATTTAAAATAAAGGCGTTCAAAAAAAGCAGAGTAACTAAACGTACCACCGCTTGATAAGGTATTGTAGGACATTTAATTTCTGTATTAGCGTAATCTATCCGCAGAAAGTATTGTGTTAGCAATACATCAGGCTTATCATAATGAAATGACTGGCAATGGATTTCAGTTTTTGCATCTCACTTGTTTCAGCTGACTCTCCTGTTGGTTGCCATCTACTGCATAGCCGCAGCTTTCGGTGATTATGGTCACGGGGGATACGGAGGCGGTGGCGGCGGTGGTGGACACGGACACGGAAAAGCAACCTCCTACCATAACTATGTACTGCACAGTTACCACCCCGTTAAGGTTTTAGTTCATGGAGGCCACGAGGGAGGGCATGGAGGCGGCCATTATTAGTTCTAACGGATCCACACCATCAACGCATCACCAACTTCATTCATTCTCTTTGCTCTTTGAACCTTGTGATACCATTCCTTTTATAAATAAACATCTTCACAAACGTTTTTTGTGTGTTTTTGTTAGTAATTACAAATTCATTTCTGTTATTATCGTGTCCTACTGGTGAATTAACTACATTGAAGGATAAATGAACATACGAATATTTATTTAAATTTTAAAAAGGTCAAATCTAATCAGTATATTAAAAATACCTACATATTTTTTAAAAACAAAGTTAAAGTATATAGGCTATTTTTAAATATTCACAGAAAAATATGTTTATATTACACAAAATATGCTCTGATCTCTCCTCTCTGTATGTCTGTCTTTCTCCCTCTTACTCTCCCTCTCACTATCTCTCTCTTCTCTCTTTGTAATATTAAACGTCCTTAACAAATGAATCCTCTAAACACCATTAATGATGATTGACACTTTGGAAACTACTACAGTCTAGTGATTTATTAATATTTTGAAGCACATTTAATTAAGTTTTACCATTGACTTTTTAAAATCTCTAAAAATTAAATACTACTACACGCTTGTCCAATTTTATAATTAGGCAAGATTATAATAATTTATAAATCTGAAAAATGGTTTATTCTTATGACAGAAAAGGGCGAAGAAATAATTTAC
This sequence comes from Prosapia bicincta, assembly GCA_036971475.1. Classification (NCBI taxonomy): domain Eukaryota; kingdom Metazoa; phylum Arthropoda; class Insecta; order Hemiptera; family Cercopidae; genus Prosapia; species Prosapia bicincta. Next base: position 26,873,612 of record JBAIZL010000003.1, read on the forward strand.
ATCTATAATTAATTTTAAAATCCAAGAACAAAAATAGGAACTTGTGTAACATTGCTTCAATAGTAAAAGAAGAAAAGAAACACAATTTATTGTTCCAGTACAAACAAGGATTTTCTTGTAATCTTTTTGTTACAATAAAACAAACTAAAGGTGCAACCCTTTCAACTAAACTTTAGTCGGAAGTAAATTGCAAGTTTAATATAACTTTGTTGTTGAAAAACAAATTATTACGACCCTAATTCCCAAATTTAATACATCTTTGTTTTTCCAATACAAACTGTATACACAAGCATATCTTACAATAAAAACAAATAAATGTAGCAATTAAACAAAACATTATAATTAATTTTCATGTTATATAATCTTTAAAAAGTACAAGAAGTACAAAAATTAACCTTTTACAATTATATTATTACAAAACAAACAGAAACTTATTACAACTTTTCTTGTCAGAAAAAAACTATTTTATTATCATTTTCTGCTTGTTATATAAAAATATATAAAGACAATAATAATTCGTTTCATACATCTGTTTTTATAAAATAAACAATATACAAATTAAAAGAAGATATTTATGTTAATATCTTGTTACAGTATTCAAAAAAACTTTTATTTTAATTACTTTTCATTGAATAATATAAATATGTATATACATATGACGAAATCACAATAATAAGGGGGAAAATAGAAACCGACATTAATTAATAAATTTAAATAATACATTTTGAAATATTTTCTATCATTGATAATAATACTTTTTATTCAACTATATTCAAATAGATGTTTGTAAGCTTCTAGGGGATGACACTTGATGTTAATAAAGTTTTTCAAATAATAATTTATTAAGTAAATTAAATATATAAATATATATATATATATATATATATATATATATATATATATATATATATATATATGATTTGTACTTATATATAAAGCTATTCACAATGTAGCGAATGCACTAACACATGCAAATACACACGCAAATACACACACACACACACACACACACACATATGTATATGTATATATATATATATATATATATATATATATATATATATATATATATATAACTTACACTACAATTTGTTTTTGTAATGTATTGTTTAAGTACTACTCTAATGTACTTGTTTAAGTGCATTGTAGTGTGAGAGGTAAGTGAATACACTAAAAGAGTGCTGTAAAGTTATACACACACACACGCGCGCACACTCACACACACACACTTATGTGTGTGTATATATATATATATACACACACTTATGTGTGTGTATATATATATATATATATATATATATATATATATAGTGTGTGTGAATAGTTTTAATCACTAAATAAATACTGCGTTAACTTAATGTTAAAAATTTATATTTAAAATTTATAACGTTTTTACGAACACACTTATTAAGATGTTTAATTAAAGTAAATTCTAAATTTCACTCATAGAAAATAGTTTAATAAAAACTTTATTATTATGTAAGCGTTATTTTCAGGACTATTCAGGTCAGTACAACAAGTGTCCTTCAGAGTTGGTTTCGGCTTGGCCAACAATTACATCAGTTTGTAGTATTTATCAAAAATTATTTTGGTAACATTTTCAGAAATGTAAGACATATTTTCTTACTTATGAAAAAAATATGGTCAGCTGATTTATCATTGTAGCACCCAATCTACAATTATTAAGATAAATACATTTTCTAATGGCTGTAAATTTGAATCACAGAGGATTTTCGTATGGGAAAGTGTACATCTACTCTAACCAATACAAGGATCAGGATCACTTTAATTTATCAACGTATTGGCTAAAACAAAAATTTCTGATTTGAAATTCTTACAGTATCGGTTCACAATATAAGGTCACATTATACATTTTATAAAGTTTTATTTTAAATAACAAAAATGTAGAGTTTTTAAGGAACATTTATTAAAATGTTTTGAGGACCTAAAATCATGAGTTTCAGTGCCTCAAGATGCATTTATATTGTTAATAGAACTGACGCCGAGACACAAATTTTTAATAAACATAGCTTCACATAGGTGTTGCTAGTTAACTTATAATATTTAAGAAATATTTAATTAAAGTATATTTAAACATTATCTGGCATTAGATTCAGTGAAATATATTTCAAGCGATGTATATTCCTAGATAAAACACCAATATTATTTGGTGTTCAACATTAGCAAAATAAACAGGCAAAATAATACCTTAAATTTCATTTAATTTTATTAATCCAAATTGTACATAAATACATTTTTATTTGTAATACAGTAGAATGTACTAAATTTCATCTAATAAAACTTAAAATGTTATATAAATGTTTAAATAGTATTTGTATATAGAGTATTATAACTACCCGCCATTCTCAACATCGTTACACTCTAGTTGACGCGTTTCGGAGGACCTCCATCTGTCAGAACTTTTTATGAACTCTTAAAGTTCATAAAAACTTCTGACAGATGGAGGTCCTCCGAAACACGACAACAGGGAGTGTGACGATGCTGGGAAAGACAGGTAATTATGATATTCTAAATTAGAATGTATATCCCAGCGAAAAAGTAGGAAATTATCAAAAGTCTAAATAGTAGTTTATATTTATTTTATAACATTTAAGAAATTTATGCGTAATAAAAAAGTTATCTTTGCGATCTGACTTGGAGCCTTACAGAAATGTCATGTGTACGACCTATTTCAGGTGCGCATTGGACGTTTACGCAACAAAAGACAATATGGGGGAGATTTTGTTTCTGTTTATGTACAACAAATTCGACGTCCGTGTATCTCTGTATAAAAGTGGGTTAAGGTTAATTTCCGTCTGGTGGTGTAGCCGAGATTCTCCTTTTAGTATCATCAGCAAGGTAAAACTATTATTATATAATTAAACTGTAAAAGTTGGTTATTTTCTAAAATTATGTAAACACATTCTTTTAGAGGCTTGAGGCATCTGTGGCGTTTTTTTAAAATTTTGAATAAATAAAAACTATTAACCAGAAACAAAACTCTTAATTTATACCCTTTAGTAAGTTTCCTTTGCAAAACAATCATTTTCAAAATAAAGTATTACAAAAATAACTCAGTTTAAATTAAATTAAAGGGACTTTTTGTGATAATCTTGAATTCTCTGAATAAAGTAGTTATTTCAGTAACTAAGTAAAAATTATAAACTTAGTTGCTGACACGTTTCGAAACAATCGTTACATTGATGAAGCCAACGAGCTAGGTAGGTAGTTATTAAAAAATTAAAGGGTTTAAATATCTTAGTAGAAGAATTATCTGAGTTTAAAGAAGAGTTTAAATTGTAGAATTAAATACTCCGTTCCAAGCGCTTAAATAACAAGTATTATTTGTAGTTGAGGTTTTATTTATTTTAAACAGATTTTTTCTTTGTCGTCGAGCACATTTTGAACTGTAAAGGTCGGTCTTAAGGTTACAACAAACAAATTACAATTTATTAAAATTTTCGTTACTCTACAGAAATGCACAATGCACCATTTTATATATTACATTTAACATACATAATCTAAACAAATTAGAAAATAATATTCTTCTTCGTAGACATTTAATTTATAAAAAAAGGATTTATACAAATTGAGAGCAGAGCATGGCATTATAAGAACCAACAAAGTAGTTGGCTTTGAACTATTTTTAATACTTAATGTTTCAAAGGCAACCCTATTTGCAGACATATCATTAAAGTTTTATTGCGCAGTCCTTAATTAGTTAATGAGTAACTTATTACTACTAACATAGTGCAATATTAAACTTTCTAAATATATAGAAATTTCATTTGACCTTAACGTCTAAGCAAAGAGAAAAATTGCTTTTGTATGAAATTTATTACTTTATGTTAATAAATATAAATATATACTACGGATGGGACGATTAATAAAATTTTCGATTGTAAAATTTTTATTTCGATTCTCGATTCTTTTGTTATATATGCCTAAAAGATATTCTCAATAATGAATTTAGTTAACATTCTAATCATATGGAGAAGCTTTTTAAAAGTCAAGTTATAATGTAAGAGGCTAAACGAAATTTTCAGGCTTCAATTATAAGTCGGAGTTTCAGAAAGCATGACAACTAGATTGGATAAAAGTGTTAATTTATTTAAAATTACAAATGTGAACTTCAGTTCACATTTACAATATATCTTCAGTAATAGCCATTTCAGTTTGTATAACTGGAGAAATTGGATGTTTTGTTTTGCCATCTATGAAGCAGTGGCAGAGTAGTGGCGGGTAGAGACGAGAAGAGACGGAGAGAGAGAGAGAGAGAGAGAGAGAGAGAGAGAGAGAGAGAGAGTCAAGCCCGTCCAAGTGGGAGTGAGGCAGCAGATCTAGAAGAGCGGTGACTAACAAACGGACCAGAAATGCTTATGATCGTCCTTGTTGTTTCGTCATAAATATATTCGGTTGCGCAAATCGGCATTTGCTTTATTCACTTAATTCTTTCAAGGCAACTAATACATAAAAGCAACTAAGACATAGTTGATAATTAATTAGTTTTCAATAAATTACACACGTATTTTAACAGTTAAACAAGTAATAAACAAAAATTGAGTAAATTCCTACTGAAGCTACCAAAGAAAATTTTAGTTACACTAGAGCACTATTTATGATATTGTGTGGTAACCATGGCAACAGTGTTAAGGTTGTACAATGTAAACGATAACCAGATGCGGGGGGGATCATATACATCTTTGAGAAATATATATATCAAGGTATTGGAGAGTTGGATCAGGGCAAAACGATCAGGTGCACTACACTTTGAACATGAAGATTATCAGTTCGAATCAGGTTTGGACCCCACACATTTTATAATTTAATTTTGAATAAATATTCGAAAAAACTGGCCTGTTGGCGGCGGTACGATTCCGATTCTCGATGTCAAGAATAGACGATTCTAGTGGTATCTAGTAACTGTCGATACTCGATTCTCCATCGATTATAGTACCGATTTTGATTCTTGTTTTTTAAATTCCTTCTATTAGCTCACACTCTTCTGATATGTATCTTGTACAAATTTTCAATAGTTAATCAAATGCACTTTTATTCATCCAATCAAGTTGAAATACATTAGATATTATTCAAGTACAAGAATTATTTATTAATTTTTATTCAAAGCATTTCGTTGGTAAATAGTACCAACATCATCAAGAATGAATTGTCATAATACGTTGATTATAATACGATGAATAATGCATTGTATTATTCATTCCTGATGTTGTTGGTAATGTTTTGAATAAAAATTAATAAATAATTCTTGTATTTGAATAGCCTCAGTGGTTTTGATTATTATACATGAAAACACACACACACACACACACAAACCGCGCACGCGCTGCAACGGACAGTTTTCCCGTGTTATCTACAGAAATTAAAATTTTATAAATTTGACAAACGAAAGAATAATTTTTTATAAATTTATTAGAGTGATTTCGACTATAAACCTGGTCATTTTTAATGAGATCAAAGGAGAAAATAAGTATCATAATAGTTTGAATAATTTAGAATATTAAATATTATTAATAATCATGTAATGGTAGTAAAGAATTTTGAAATGATTAACAAATTATTAATATCACAGAATGATATGTTAACACTGAAGCTAAATTAATTCCAGATTTAATATTTATGGAAAGAATCAAAATAAGATATACTGTGAGGTTCAAAATAAAATCCTAATTTATTTTTCAAGAAATGAATATTAAATTCATCATACAAATTTGACGTATGTAAACTACTTTTATTTAATTAAATATGTAATGCTAAATATTGATAAAAGCAGGAGAAATCAACAGGTGTAAATTTATGTTAAATTTTATTATTTCCTTTTACCATTAAAATTAATATACAAAATCTTCTTAATTTATTTAAAAATATCCTGTGTTAATAAATAAATAAAAACAAACAAAGTTTTTCCCAACTATTAAATTAAAACTTGCAGAGTTAAATATCAAATTTGGTTAAATTCATTATATAATAAATTCAATAACATAAAGTCTAATATTACAACAGGAGAGTTACTCCTGAAAGTGAAATAGTTGAGCTATATCAAAAGATAGTTGGTTTTTAAATCCAAGTCCAGGGTCAAGTACCACTGGCAGATGCAAAGTAGCTTAGCTGTATTTATTGGTACAACTTTACATTTTAAAATTTAATTTTTACAGTTTATAGTAGGCTATTTATAAATTTTACTTTTTAAAATTTTTAAATAGACCCTAGTAGATGCATTTAATGATAAATAATAATTCTTATATTACTATCAAATCAGTATATTAAATAAATATATCTACCGTTATGTATTAGAAAATTATTTTATTTTCCTTGAAAACACATTATAATTTATTCCCAATCTACAATACACAAACTAAAACACACTAGGAGTACTCAAAACACCTATTGTATGAAATCATTTGCTATTAATTAATTTAATCATAATGACACATTTTTTAATATGTAAAAAATTATTTTTGAAAACTAAGCATAACCCATAAATAATATTTTAAATAACATTTAAGATTGACGTAAAACGCTGTTAGTATTACTAGAAATTTTGCATCAGCCTAATAAGGTCATCAAAATTTTTTGATTTTCTGATTAAATCACAGTTTCCTAAAAATTCTTAATTTTTGACGTCACGTTTTTCTACCTTAAAGGTTTTAATGTAGTATTGAGGTATGAGATATCGTTCTTACGAAACGGCCAGAATTGTTTGCGTTTTAATTTAGTGCTCAAATATTTTTGTAATAATTTCCTCTGAAGAAGATTGCAATAGAAATGCACATAATGGTTTTAATAAAATGTTGTATTTGGTGTTAGAAGGTTATATATATCTAAAATATCAATTACTCGTATATAGAACATTTTAGTTTAACTAACTACTCCAGTGGAAATTTCTTTTTGGTAAATAGATAAATTTATAATAAAATTTATTAAAATGTTTAAACTTAACAAAACATTGTTTTACATCCTTTAACCTAATTTTGGAGTAATTTTGAATTACAATTTTGGGTTTTCTAAAAAAATTAGATTGTACTTACCTTTTGTATAGATCCGTAGTTCAGATATTGTTTAGTAGGATTAAAATTACAGATAATACAGTAAACAATCATAAATCTTTTATTCTATTAAATATCCACAACTGTAGTTCATGCATACAGTCGAATTTGTTATGCATACACTTCTAAATATAAAATGTTATATGTTTCACAAAATAGATTTTTTAAAAAGATCAGAATATCTATTGATTATTATATTAGGGCCTTCATGAAAATTGTTACAATTTTTCGTATGTTTGAAAGAAATGATAATACACTTTCTGAAATTCTTTTAAAGTTACAAAACAAACGTTGAGTTGAAAAAAATGTATTATATTTTCGCATTTCATAGTTCAAAGTTTGTGTTCTAGGCTACTACATGTATTTTCTATGCATTGCCGTAAGCTGTATTTGACTGACATCTAGTGGGTTGCGACGTAACCTGAGGTTCGAATAGAATCCACGAAGCAGCACTTTCCGCTAGCACTTTGTTCTATATATTATAAACGTAATATGTTTAAAGTTTACACTGTGAATATTTTTACCAACAAGCGAAAAAAATGATGGTAAATTTATATCGATGCATTTACAAATTCAAAGTCAAATAATACCATATTCAGTTTTTTGTTATCATACAATTAAAATAAGTTAATTCTAAGCGAATAAATACCATTACTAAGGCTGTTTTCTGAAACATTATTTTTGAAGTGAGTCTCAAAGATATATTCAGTAGTTAAAATTACAGGGAAAATCCAGATGACCATAATACCAACATATCCAAGTAATTAAAAAAAAAACTATAAGTATCAGCTTTTGATTAATTAATGTTTTTATGGTGAGAGTACTGTCATAAAAAATAGGAGCACTGATTGACAATTAACATTCATTTGAAAAATGTCAGGATTTTAAAAAATAGTTTTAGAGATATGGAACTACTTCCTTTGTATTTCTTCTGTTTTTTTACATTAGGGAGTGATGATGTGTTTTTAGGGTTGAAAATTCAAAGCAATGTAATACAAATAAATTTCTTGACTGCTGTTTTAATTTCAATTATTAGTGTAAACTATCTATATGTATATCTTGTTCAAAATGTCAATCGTTAATAAAATACTTTGTATTCACCTCCTTGAAACACCGCATCTCGAAAATGATCGAAAAGACCGAGAAGACATTTTATAACTGTTTCCAAACACATTTAGCAACCGTGATGAACAATGTATTCCAAAGCAACATTAGTTTATGTAAGTACTGCAATCAATAAAGTTCTACAAACGTATTTTGTGCATTCTTAGGTATAGTATTGGGCTTCATTAGAAACCCTAATTTTTCGCATGCACAGAAACGTATTTCCGTGTAATCCGAGGGGTCTCGGTCCCATCTACCTCAAATCTCTACTGTATATGAAAATATATAGTCTGCAGTACACCAATAAATAGTAATCTATAATTGGAATTATTTAATAAAAAGGAACTGAAACAAAACAGGAATTGACTTCATTTTTTAAATAATAATAATAAATTGTTTTAAATTATATACATTTACTTCTATACAAAAACTAACATACGCCTATATGTACGTATAATGCAAGACAAGTAGGTTAACAAAAAATTTAATAGAACAGAAAATCAGAACTTAACGGTTTTATTTATTGAAGTACAAATTATTAAATGTTATTCAATAAAAAGATTTATAGTTTTAAAAATTATCATTAGCCTGGGTTCTAAGTTAATATAAAAATTTATTTAAAGAAATTTGTATATAAATATGTATATAAATATTTATTACTTAATAATAAGTAACTAAAATAAAATATTTCGTTTTTGACCTAAGTAGTAATTCACATGATTTTTTGTATATTACTTGTTGAACAGAGATCGTCACATAAATTGATTTACACTCACAAGATCCAGACACGAAATCAGACATCAGACTTTAGTCAGGCAACGTTGACTTGAAATAATTTTTTTATAGTAGTTGTTATAAGCTACTAAATATAATTATTTGTATTTTAAAATATTTTACTACAATTAATTCCATATAATAATATGAGTAAGGCCTATATAATTCTTTTCTATTTTTTTAAATAAAAACATTCTTAGGCAAGTCTGACACTCTTCAACAATCGATTTCAATTAAATTCGTAAATATTATTCTAATTTATTCAACATTATAACATAAAATAAAAATATCCTAATAACTACATTATTTTAAGTTTAACTAGATTAACTACACTGTTTTAAAACCTTCAATAGCCCCTAGATATTTTATTTTAGAACAAGTATTTACTTTTCTTGACCGGTCCCACGGACTGCTACTTTGTAGTTTCTTCCAGTGTTATTTAATAATAATGTTGAAAATAGGTGTAATTCTTGTATACTATTTAAATAGGAAGTTTTTTTTAAAATATCTTCAAATGTGTAAGGATAACGATAACATATTTTATCAAGATTTAAAAAAATTCTTTCATCAATACTTCACACATCAAAATGCTACAAGTTTTTGGTGAAACGTTCACATGGCAAATTATGCCACTAAAAAAGTCTAACCTTATAATAGTTTGAAACGTATCCCAGGTTTAAATCAGTAATGGGTTTGTTTACGTTATATAACTTGTGCAAATATTTAAGGAGACCTTATGTTTCCTTTGTATGTTTGTCATTTTTATAATTTCTTTAATCTAATTAATCATCGTTTACGCTAAATATTAGTAACAATATAACCTTTTTATATAGGTAAATAGAAAATATTTTTGTATGATTAAGTCTTAATCAAGCGTCAAAGAATATTAGTAACAATTAAATGTTCATATGACTAATTGTAGTAATAGTAAATACTTAATAAAGGAAATAAATAATACAATCAGAAAGAAAATATGGAATGGGATATTACATAAAAGAATTTATAAAATTATTTCTTTTGATTTAAAACAAATCATCCCTGTGCTACTACGTTGCTTAAAATATTACATTCCTAGTAATTATAAAACAGATTAAACGCCAAACCATTTATAGTGGAGAGAAAATAATGTATTAGAATAAACTTATTGTATATTATTGGAAAACTCTTTTAAATTAGGCTTAACGTTTTTAAAATAATCTGCTGTTTTAACAAATACAAAAATTACAACTGTTGAGAAAAATTAACAGTGTTTGATAATAAAATACAATGTTTTGAAAAAAAATCATATAAATTCAATTCTTATATATAAGAATTCTTATTTACAAGAATAAAAAACTTGTATTTATAAATGAGATTAAATTTATTTATTTCTAATAAGAAGTCTTATTTATGAAAGTTAAAAATAAGTAAAACCACAAAAACCTTTTATTTAAATCCCGATGTACATTTCGATTGCAAAACAATCATCTTCAGAGGAAATTACTACAGGACTTTGGTTCACAATTAAGTATTGTATTAATTTCCTCGGACGATGGCTACTTTGCAATCGAGATGTACATCAGAATTTAAGTAAAACTTATTTTTTTGTTGAGAAGGTTTTATTAATTTATAATAGAAATTAGTCGTTAGAAATTAGAAGTTAGTCGTTCTGAGAAACGGAATTATTAATGCAAATGTTTCTCGTTTTATTTTTCTCCAATAGTACTAAATAATAAGTGAGTAAATTTCTTTAAAGGAACAACACTATTATGTACCACCCCAGATTAAACCATATTTATATTGTCTTTTTTTTAATGTGAACATGCTCTTTATTACCCTCTATAGTCTAAGTGTATTTCAGTTGGTCGTGGAAAGGGTCTTACGAGTTAAATATTTTTTTAAAAAACAATTAGTTATTGCAACAATTTACTGAAAAAGTCATTTAATAAAAATTATGTTTTCTCTTTGAAGTGGAATGTATTGTTATTCAAGATTAGCAAAAGTTTAATACTCTTCAATTTCCATGTGGTAACCACTTACGTACCGGTAATTATTTGTTAAATAAAATTAAAGATAAGGCTTGCACTTTGAAAACAATATATATATATATATATATATATATATATATATATATATATATATATATATACATATTGTAACGGTTGAGCCTTTTTCCTTGGGTAAGTATTTATCAGGGCTTTATTAAAAATATGTGTTAATTACTAATTAACAAATTAATTAACCTTATTACCACGGGCTCCTAGTTCTCCGTTTCAGCCAGGGATAATAATGTCTTTCTGTAAACGATCTTCTGATATCTTCGGAAGATAGAACTAGGTTACTTGAAATGAAAATTGAAAGTTTGTAACATTCTAGTTTACTTGTGAAATAAGAATTTAAATTTTTTAAATACAAAGTCATACAATTTATTAATCAGTGACAAATTACAGTAGAACAAAAGACAGCATTGTGTCGAGTAATTATCTTTTAATTACTGCTAATTATTCCATACATTTTAATTACTTATTAACCTTTAAAATTATATTTATCGAGAAGATAGTAACTTAGGTTTTCCAATTTTAGTAATGAATATTCAAGGGACAATTTCTACCGTTCAGGTGTTAACCGTTTATCATTTAAAATTCAACTTAGTTAACATTAAAATACATTTTCTTTATTATTATCTAAAACGGAACTGGTTGTGCACTTTAAAACATATTAAACATTGCCCATGGCTTTTCGAATCACTAAACACTTAACACATCGCTCTTGCAATCCGCGCACTTAAACAAAAATTATATAAACTTTTATTTATTTGAAACATATGAATAATCACTTCTGACTTTTTCTTTAGTTACGATAATAAAAGTTAGTACCGGCCTTGACATCTTAAATTTTGAATACTGGAAGCTTATAAATTTCTAGGTTAGGTCCGAAAATGCCATCACGTCTGTTCTGTTCAGGAACCTCTGGAGAAGTGGGGATTCTGCAAGGGCACGCCAACGGAATTTCCCACCCTTGATTATTATTTTGAATTTTTTCATTGGTCCTTCAGATCAGGCGATATCAAACCATGCTTACGTCACATGGGGGGATGTCAGTTTTTTAACTTAAGCTACCAACTCGTACGATATTTTACATTTTTACCCGCTAGGGGCGCTACTATCTATGCTAGCTTCACAATGTGCACCAAGAAAACAAAAATTTTCTTTTATATTGGGAAGATATAATTATTAAATAAAAATTAAATATATAAATGAATTTATATGTAACACCTTATTTTTAAGAGTGTTACATTATATATATATATATAGTGTAACTTTCTTAAAAATAAGGTGTTACTTATAAATTCATTTATATATTTAATTTGTATTTAATAATTATATCGTCCTAATGTAAAAGACATTTTTTGTTTTATTGCTGCACATTGTGAATCTAGCGTAGGTGGTGAGCGCTCCTAGCGGGCGAAATAAAATAATATCGTACGAGTTAGTAACTTAGGGTAATAAGCACATCACGCCATGTGACGTAAACATGGTCTGATATCGCCTGATCTGAAGCACCAATCAAAAAATTCAAAATAATAAGTAAGGGTGGGAAATTCTGTTGGCGTATCCTTGCAACGACCCCACTTCTCAAAAAGTCTTTGAACGAGACGGACGTGATGGCATTTTCGGACATAACCTAGAAATTAGTAAGCTTCCAGTATTCAAAATTTAAGATGTCAAGTCCGGTACCAAATTTTATAAAAAGAAGAAGTCAGAAGCGATTATTTATATGTTCCACAAAAGTAAAAGCTTATATAATTATTGTTTAAGAGCGTTGATTTGTAAGAGCCATGTGTTAGGTGATTGGTGTACAACCGGTGTGCAGTAATTAATGATATGTGTTATAGTGTTTTACAAGTAATGTGCACAACCAGGTACGTTCTAGATAATAATAAAGAAAATGTTTTAATGTTAACTAACTTGAGAATTTTAAATAATAAACGGTTAACACATGAACGGTAGAAACTGCATTTTTAATATTGAGTTCTAAAATTAAATTGGAAAACTTAAGTTACCACCTTCTCGATATATATAAATTTTAAAGGTTAATAAGCAATTAAAATGTATGGAATAGTTAACAGTAATTAAAAGTTAATTACTCGACACATTGGCGTCATTTGTTCTTTTGTAATTTGTCATTGATTAATAAATTGTTTAACTTTTTATTTTAAAACTTTAAATTCTTATTTCACAAGTAACGTAGTTCTACCTTCAAAGATTAGAAGACCGTCATAGACAGACAGTAAGTGCCTGAGCTATGACGTTAGAACTAGAAGCCCTGGTAAGTAATTAATTATGTTGGTAATTAACAATTATTAATAATAACTTTTCAATAAAAGATAAACTTACCGAGGTAAAAAGGGCTTGGACTGTTACAATATATATATATATATATATAAAGAGTTAGGTCAAAATACAAATACAAGAATTATAATTGAATTTTTAAATTGTTCTTGTAAATTCAATTATAATTCTTGTATTTGTATTTTGACTTAGTTCTTTATTAATACACAAGAATACAGATTGCGATATATATATATATTTAATATGGTGATATATTTTATATATATATATATATATATATATATATATATATATATATATATAAAGAATTAGGTCAAAATACAAATACAAGAATTATAATTGAATTTTTAAATTGTTTTTGTAAATTCAGTTAAAATTCTTGTATTTGTATTTTGACTTAGTTCTTTATTAATACACAAGAATACATATTGCGATATATATATATATATATATATATATATATATATATATATATATATATTTAATATGGTGATATATTTTCTTGTAATATAGTTCACATATTAAAAATATTTCAAAAACAAGAATACTTTTAATACATGTATTATTTAAAGCTTTTTGCCGATAAAACAGTACCAGCATTTTCAGGGAAAAAAATTATGGTAAGTTTTTGTAACATATTTAATTTTCCTGAAGATGCTGGTACTGTTTAATCAGGAAAAGCTTTGAATAATACATGTATTACAACTATTTTAGTTTTTTAAATATTTTAAATTTATTAATTATATATATATATATATATATATATATATATATATATATATATATATATATATATATATATATAGTACAAATATTAATATCCGGATAATAAGAAATAGAGAGAAACTAACCTTGATAAATAATAATAAAGTTAATAATATTGATAGATGTTTTTGGATAGATTGTAACTTTAACAGTAACATTTTGGTAAACATCAACATTTTTGTAAAATTGTAAATCTATAAATTAAAGAATGGTTAGGTCGCAAGTGCTCAAGCCCTTATTTGTTTAAAATTATTGTCACTCTAATAAATTTTTGCCACTCCAACTGTTTAGAATAAACAGACGATTGTTTTAACGAGTTGAGAATTATAAATTTTGTATGACGTTGTTTTTAAATTCTAATTCGTAGTCCTTTTTTCATCTTACAGCCTAAAGACTTTATCAAATACTAGCAGAGTACCGTACCCGTCCTTCGTACGGGGTTGACGAATATTTGTATTGATTTAATTTGTACTTGGGTTAAATTTAATTTACTGAAATTAAATCCCAATAAATATATCAAACTATAGTTCATAAATCTACCGTTAATGGAGATTCCAATGTCAGTGAGGCGTTTCCCCGATAGTTTTTCTAAATAAAAATAGGCCTATGTGAAAACCAGAGACCCAAAGAATGTCTATTAAAATTTCAGGTATTTTTTTCATGTCCCCACGTGTTTGATAAGGGGAAAACATTTATACCATGTGATGCTGAAAGTCATCAGGGGTACGAAAAAAATAATGAAAACTCTCGCTCAGGAAAATAAATAAATTTTTATCAAATTAAAATTGGTTGAAAAACTCATTGTGGAGTAATAAGAAGTACTACGTCCGCGTATCACGGTACTAGGTATACATATATTTAAATATAGGCCTACCTATAAAGTATCCAGTTACGATAGGTTTGGTTGTAATTTTATACAATACCACATAACTATATTAAAATATACCTATAAAGTGTCCAGTCAGGATATTTGGTTGTAATTTTATACGACATTAAATAATTAAACGTCCACTTCTGCGGAGTAATACTTCGTCACGTGATCCCTATTCTAGCCTTAAATGAGTACCTTTCGTTAAAAGTATAAAATTGCAACCACATCTATCCTGACTGGATACTTCATAGGTATATAAAATTACCCTTCCGTTGCAATAACAAACAATAATTGTCAATATAGCTTCAGGGCATTTTTTATATTTATTTTATATATATATTGTATATGTATATATGGGCTATGTGCATTTTTACCAGCACTATTAGCACCATGTTAGGGAGGAATTAAACTTTTGGAGCTTGAGCGAGGGTTTTCATAATTTTTTTCGTATCTCTGATGACTTTCTTCGTCGCTATTTTTTTCGCTAAAATCGAACACGTGCAAACGGGAAATAAATAGCAAATTTCAGCTCAATGGTTCCAGTGGTTTTACGTGATTGTGTAATACACTCACAGACAGACACTATTAGATTTTTATATAATAGTATAGATTAGTTCCCAAGAAATATATCTAACTATAAACTCACTGTTTATTGTCTTGAAAACCAAGGGAAGGAAAAATGTCTGCTTGTAACATGACATTTGTAAAGTAAACTAACCTACAAAGAAGAATAATAATCAGTTACTAGCAGATGTTTAAATTTGTTTAAAAATGACTGTTACAGGTGATTATCAGCTGCTTAAATCAAGTTAAGTATTACATTGAGTATAGAAAATTGAGTGTTAAGGGGATTTTCAAGACCCATGAGGGTGAATTGACAGAATTTCTAAATACAAAATTTGCCTATGTGTTAACCAGTGACGCTAAGAATGTCTATGTAAAATTTCAGCTCAATGGGTAAATTGAGCACACACACACACTCACACACACACACACACACACACACACACACACACACACACACACACACACACACACACACACACACACACACATAACACACACACACACACACACCATTAGATTTTTATGTGTTACTATAGATATTAGGCCATACATTTATAATACCTTGAAAAGGACAATAAAATAGTTGGGCTGATACATTTAATATTCATGATTCCTTAAATAACATTTTTTGGTTCAAAGGTTAATAGTTTTTGTTCCGTTGTTTTAATTTAACGTTTTATAACTTCTTTAAATATATCACCTATTATATTTAGTCATTTAGGAAATGATGAAATATTGTATTTGAGTTTTAAAATTATGAACTGAAAGTAATATTCTATAAAATAATTTATTTAGTGCCTAATGATAACGATCTTGACCGAAAGAGGAAAATGACTGTGAACTGTTTAGCAAGTGTGTTGAGGAAAGTGTCCATTGGTTTTTTACTTGTTTGCCATAATTCCAAGGTGTATATAGTGTTTCTTTCCACGCCAACTGAGCCGGTAATTGATTGTCTGTGGTTGACAACCATACTCTCACCAAACAAAACAATGATGGAAAATTGTTTTTAAAAAAACCTGGACGTTTTTAAGCTAGAAGTTGGTTTTAAATAATTCAATACGATATTCTTTTAGCATTAAATACAAACATACACACACACATACATACATACACACACATATATAAATGTGTAGGTGAGTTTATGAATGTGTGTGCTCACGCGTATGCATGTATGTTTGTGTATGTGCGTCTGTGTATGCGAGTGTGTTTGTGTGAGCGCTAGAGTGTGTGTTATTGTTATTTCCAGTATTTTTCATATTACTTAATAATTGCCATTGTTCATAAGCTAAACTAAACATTTGTTTATATTTAATAGAATATTTTTTTCTTTTTCAGATCGTCTGCATATATAAGAAAGAGGATAAACAATTATAATCAATGTTTATATAAAATAATAAACAAGCAAGAGAAATAAGAAGCGTGTAAGGATGTAATACGAGTAATTTTGATAGACTGAGAATCGAATTTTAACTTACTGTTGCCTAATAGAACCTAATACGTATTACAAATACCGCCGATGCCTAATACAAATACCTCCATAAGTCTTAAGCAAAAGAGTTTATACAGTGTGGCGTATTAAAAAGCTACACATCCAACAATGTTGTAATTTTTGTAATATATTTAGTTTATTTATGGTAAGATGGTTTTGCTTGTAAAATAACGCCAAATCAAATTATAAAGTCTAAGCCTATCTTTTATAAGGAAAGGTGTCGTGGAGCATGGAAATAGTGAGAAAGGACTGGTTCAGAGAGTTCATAAAACGTAACTGTAGACTAGGGAAAACAGAGGTCCCACAGAACAAGAGGAGTTGAGAGTTTGAGTTGAGAGCTGTTGAGGGATGGGATTTTAAAATAATATGGGCCTAAGTGCACATGGATAATTGTAGCTAATCTTGCCATCGATCTGGCGGGTTTCCCTAACTATATCTTCTAAACATGAAGCTAATGGTCGTGATATAATTAAATTTACATTAGGCGACGCCTGTAACCAAATTAGCCGAAGTGGCAGTATAAGAGCCCCCTAATACAGTGCTTCTGGAGTTTTATTACTTTATACTTTTAGAAGCTCAAATATCTTTAGCCTCATCTTATAGTTTTTGGAATGGAGAAAAACATTCTTTTCATAAGAATAAGATTATCTACTTGTCCTGAATAATTCCAAAAGCTAATCGAGACGCTTTTAATGTAGTTGGTTACTCCAGTACAGGATTACATAGGAATACATATTCAATGTATATTCCTATATAGTCATAAATGTCGTACATTTTGATTTAATTTAGTGAAAATGTACGTATTGATCGTGAAAACGCGTCATTCAATTGTTAATACTTGTTGTAGTTATTAGTTCTTATTGGCTATTGTTAGGTTAACATGTTATTTTTATTCTCATTACAATATTAAATTATATTTACTAAAATAGCCTATTTAGTCCTAATGAATTATACATTTGTATTCCAAATTTAGAAGTAAAAACTTCTTTAGGCCTAAAAAGTTTTTTTTGCATTAGTTTGAATAATTTTTTTTATCAATGAATTTGTTTTTCAGTCACAAGCTTGCTACATATTTTTATCAGTTCATTTCTGAAAATCTCATACTTTGAAGATATAATGATACATTGAAAACATATGAGTAAAATACATTGAAACAGCAACGAAATAGTATTCGCCCCATTTTCCGGGTAATTGTGCCTACGCTCGTTAATAATAATGACGACTCCTTCTTACACCTGTGACGTGTAGCAGAAGAGATGGGGTAGAGTGACCATCTTGAGCTACATTGTATTCAAGATAATTGGCCAGCTAAACCCCATTACTACCCTAGGTAGTCTATTTGAAGGATGAATCGACTTGGATGTTAAAAAGAACAGTTAATGATTTTTTGGCGGTGCAGGGGATCGAACCTGTTACTCTTCATACCATACCTCATACAAAAGTGGTCAACTTGAGGATACGTGCTGCTCTCCAGGTCTAATGGGATGGGTTCATGTCCCGAGTTTGAGTAACAGAGAGTCTATGAAGGTACGAGTGCACTACCTGGACTGAACTTATGAGACAGGGTATTGAAGTGTGGAAAGCTGGCATTTCAGAAAGTTCTACTGATCCCCATTAGTTCTGGAAAAGCAATGTCTGGTTGGAATCAGTCTCGGTTCAGTCGAGGTTGGTGGAACGGTCACCAGTCCAGGACTGACAGAAAAATCGCATGTCCCTAGCCCCTGCCTCGGACCTGATGATATTCACTCGGGGGAGGGGGTATTTACGATTTCGAGTTTGGGTTTGGGGGGAGAATAATGGTTTCAACATGTTGTACTTCAGATTCTCCTTAGTAATCAACTATCTCTGTGTTCTTTGAGAAGGAAATAATCCGGAAGACAGGTACTCCTTGTCAACATTCTTCTTCTTCGCCAACTTTTTCTCTTCTTTCCTCTTTCTTCATCCTTCTTCACTGCCTGAATGTACTTGATTTGTATGACTTCTTTTAATTATGTTTAATAAAGGAAAGGAATTTCAGTCTTTAGGTTAGAAATTACCCCAATGTTAAAACGTCTCATATTAAAATGCCATAGTGAAAATGTGTATAAAATTAATTTTGAAGTATAAGCCTACTACAAATATTAAAATAGGAAAATTAAAATTATTTTCCGAAAGCTAATTTCGTTTATATTTAACCTTGTAAGTAAATAGTGTTACTAGATCATAATTATTAATTCTAGGTTCTCATTATAGAATATCACTTAATCAGGGGTTCCCAAACTGTTGTACGCTTACCCCTTGGGGCAAGTAATGAAATATTAAACGATTTTAATTTTGTTCTGTTTCATGATACAATGTGATCAAATGTAAAAAAAAATATTTCAGTGTTAGATTGTTAGATTTTTGAATCGGTGTTGGAAAGAAGTACCAAGAACTTTCAAATACTGATGAATTGATAATTATTGTGTTTTTAACTACATACGTATGTGATAGACGGCTTTGGAATTCAATATGTATAAAAAGTAAGTACTAAAAGCTTAATGTTGAGGACGATTTAAGGTTGTACTTAACAAAACTTGAGCCAAAAATTGAAAAACTATTTAAAAAGAAGCAAGCTCATCCTCATTAATTTTTCCGTTTCATGCGTTTCAAATATTTTTTCAAATATATTGTGTGTTTTATATGAAAGTATTTTATGTTCAACCGCCTCACCCCAACAACAAGGGGATACGCAAAATTTTAAATTTTATTAAGTACAGTTTTTGAAAAAGATTGAGAACCCCTGCACTAAATAATTGATATTGAAACAATACAATATTTCTGTAGAAGTTTAAGACTTGGCCACTCGCTATGGGAAAAGTATTCACGAATCCAATTCCATTATTAAATTCAATCGCATTAGAAACGCTGTTGCTTGATATTAGACTGTGCAATTTGAATAGCGTGAAAGTGGGATCCATTTCTTCCTATTCGTCCAGTTTTTACGTAACTCTGAAGAGGAAACTCCTACAGTCTAGACTTATTTAGTGTGCATCTGAGTGGCATGAGTGATTTTGTGGTACTTTCTACAAGCTGCGGTTTGCAACAAGGTGTTGGAGGAATGCATTCCTCTATACTTTATACATAATGTTTTTACTTTTTACTCTACCTAAACCTGTAGTACTTCAAATGTTTCGATTTCAACTTAAAATGAAAATAATAACTATTAATAAAATGTAGAAGACTTTAATTGGAATGAAACTCTTTTCTAATCCATACTTACTTAAACCCTCGTAGGAGGTATAGTATGAATGAAAATGCGGTTGGTAACCGTGTAAATAATGTTTCTTCTAATACATCAACTTTTCTGCAACTAGTTACTAGCAATTATCAAGCCTGAAACCTGATTACAATGTATATAAACTGTGTCACTTAGTTTTCGTCGTAAAAGCTAAAATAAAATTTATATTCTTGGTTTTTTGGCAAAAACCCGATAAAGTTTTCATCGTGTTACGAACTCTTATAAGCTAAATATTAACAATACCAAAATCTAAACTACTTCTGCAAACTTAGAACTAAACACAGGACCTACATTAGTTAAAGAAATAGATAAATACTAACATTAAAATGAGAAATGTAAATTAAATTAAACTAATTCTAAATGAAACTAACTAAAAGTGAACAAGATGTTTTTTTTTTAATGTTTTGAATAAATGTAGGCAGGAAATGACAAGCAGGTTGAACAAATATATGAACTGGTGATTGGTAGATTCTAGCTTACAGCGCGTACGTTTGATCCAAATATTCGGAGTGGTTAGGTTTAATACATTATTTAAAAAACTTACGATTTCAAATACATTATTTTAAATGTAATGATTACCCTTAAAAGCCGTTCTTGATAGCATGTTATTTAACATGCTTAGTACATTTTCTTCTTAACTCCAGTAGACAATGTTACGCCTCAGCTACCAGTAACGCCAAGTAACAATATATGATTAAAAATGTGATTGACACCCGAGTGAATAATATTCATTTTAAATCAGTAACGTTTCGACTCATTCGTTGTCTTTATCAAGCCTGGAACCAGATTACAATGTTTTTAAATTGCGTATACAAATAACAAATAAGTAATTTTTAATTACAATCATTAAACATATTTTTACATTCTTAGAACTATTCTAAAACCAAAACAATAACTCAACGAGGTAGCGAAAATCAAAAAGGTACATAAAATAAAAATGTAACGATATTAAAAAAACAAAAAAATGAACATACGAAACATGTCTAAGTAAATACAAAAATAAAACCAACTCCACCAAAGAGATTAAAAATAAAAACAAAAGTAAACACAAAATTATTTCTTGGAGGTTTTAGACCTACATATCAATGGATTATGTGTGTTACAAACTTTATCAAAACAGTTTTTAATGTTAACACCATTTTGTTAGAAATTTATTGGTACTATTTCCTAATATTCCTCTTTCTCCAATTGGACTCATTATGCAGATACAATTTTTAGTATTATATTTATGTCCCAATTTTTTGTTATGCTCAGAAAAAACCAGCAAGGAAAAGATTTTATCCTTATTACTGGTGTTTTCGTGTTCAACTTATGTCTTTGTCTCACCCATGTAGGGAACATCATAGTTCAGACACTTAAATTGTAGAACTCCAATTATCCTAACTCCGATTGACCGAATCGCTTTCAGATTTTCCGAAAACAAATTTTATACAAAAAATTGTCAGAAATAAAGAAAAAAGTTAATAACAGGAATGTATTGGTAATTTCAAAATAACGATTATTTCTACATGTGATTCTGGCGTTTTCTCCTCGAAGCTACTGTAGGAGCAACGCAAACATTATTTGGATGCCGTGTCACCGTCTCAGTGTAGTTCTACATAGTTGACTGTCGTGCGTCGCCAGATGCCTGCCCCGGCTCCACTGTCACTATGGATGCCGTGTCACCGTCTCAGTGTAGTTCTACATAGTTGACTGTCGTCCGTCGCCAGATGCCTGCCCCGGCTCCACTGTCACTATGGATGCCGTGTCACCGTCTCAGTGTAGTTCTACATAGTTGACTGTCGTCCGTCGCCAGGTGCCTGTCCCGGCTCCACTGTCACTATGGATGCCGTGTCACCGTCTCAGTGAAGTTCTACATAGTTGACTGTCGTCCGTCGCCAGATGCCTGCCCCGGCTCCACTGTCACTATGGATGCCGTGTCACCGTCTCAGTGTAGTTCTACATAGTTGACTGTCGTCCGTCGCCAGATGCCTGCCCCGGCTCCACTGTCACTATGGATGCCGTGTCACCGTCTCAGTGTAGTTCTACATACTTGACTGTCGTCCGTCGCCAGGTGCCCACCCCGGCTCCACTGTCACTATGGATGCCGTGTCACCGTCTCTGTGTAGTTCTACATAGTTGACTGTCGTCCGTCGCCAGGTGCCTGTCCCGGCTCCACTGTCACTATGGATGCCGTGTCACCGTCTCAGTGTAGTTCTACATAGTTGACTGTCGTCCGTCGCCAGATGCCTGCCCCGGCTCCACTGTCACTATGGATGCCGTGTCACCGTCTCAGTGTAGTTCCATATAGTTGACTGTCGTCCGTCGCCAGGTGCCTGTCCCGGCTCCACTGTCACTATGGATGCCGTGTCACCGTCTCAGTGAAGTTCTACATAGTTGACTGTCGTCCGTCGCCAGATGCCTGCCCCGGCTCCACTGTCACTATGGATGCCGTGTCACCGTCTCAGTGTAGTTCTACATAGTTGACTGTCGTCCGTCGCCAGATGCCTGCCCCGGCTCCACTGTCACTATGGATACTGTGTCACCGTCTCAGTGTAGTTCTACATAGTTGACTGTCGTCCGTCGCCAGATGCCTGCCCCGGCTCCACTGTCACTATGGATGCTGTGTCACCGTCTCAGTGTAGTTCTACATAGTTGACTGTCGTCCGTCGCCAGATGCCTGCCCCGGCTCCACTATCACTATGGATGCCGTGTCACCGTCTCAGTGTAGTTCTACATAGTTGACTGTCGTCCGTCGCCAGGTGCCCGCCCCGGCTCCACTGTCACTATGGATGCCGTGTCACCGTCTCAGTGTAGTTCTACATAGTTGACTGTCGTTCGTCGCCAGGTGGCCGCCCCGGCTCCACTGTCACTATGGATGCCGTGTCACCGTCTCAGTGTAGTTCTACATAGTTGACTGTCGTCCGTCGCCAGGTGCCCGCCCCGGCTCCACTGTCACTATGGTTGCCGTGTCACCGTCTCACTGTAGTTCTACATAGTTGACTGTCGTCCGTCGCCAGGTGCCCGCCCCAGCTCCACTGTCACTATGGATGCCGTGTCACCGTCTCAGTGTAGTTCTACATACTTGACTGTCGTCCGTCGCCAGGTGCCCACCCCGGCTCCACTGTCACTATGGATGCCGTGTCACCGTCTCAGTGTAGTTCTACATAGTTGACTGTCGTCCGTCGCCAGGTGCCTGTCCCGGCTCCACTGTCACTATGGATGCCGTGTCACCGTCTCAGTGTAGTTCTACATAGTTGACTGTCGTCCGTCGCCAGGTGCCCGCCCCGGTTCCACTGTCACTATGGATGCCGTGTCACCGTCTCAGTGTAGTTCTACATAGTTGACTGTCGTCCGTCGCCAGGTGCCCACCCCGGCTCCACTGTCACTATGGATGCCGTGTCACCGTCTCAGTGTAGTTCTACATAGTTGACTGTCGTCCGTCGCCAGGTGCCCGCCCCGGCTCCACTGTCACTACGGATGCCGTGTCACCGTCTCAGTGTAGTTCTACATAGTTGACTGTCGTCCGTCGCCAGGTGCCTGTCCCGGCTCCACTGTCACTATGGATGCCGTGTCACCGTCTCAGTGTAGTTCTACATAGTTGACTGTCGTCCGTCGCCAGGTGCCCGCCCCGGCTCCACTGTCACTATGGATGCCGTGTCACCGTCTCAGTGTAGTTCTACATAGTTGACTGTCGTCCGTCGCCAGGTGCCCGCCCCGGCTCCACTGTCACTATGGATGCCGTGTCACCGTCTCAGTGTAGTTCTACATAGTTGACTGTCGTCCGTCACCAGATGCCTGCCCCGGCTCCACTGTCACTATGGATGCCGTGTCACCGCCTCAGTGTAGTTCTACATAGTTGACTGTCGTCCGTCGCCAGATGCCTGCCTCGGCTCCACTGTCACTATGGATGCCGTGTCACCGTCTCAGTGTAGTTCTACATAGTTGACTGTCGTCCGTCGCCAGGTGCCTGCCCCGGCTCCACTGTCACTATGGATGCCGTGTCACCGTCTCAGTGTAGTTCTACATAGTTGACTGTCGTCCGTCACCAGATGCCTGCCCCGGCTCCACTGTCACTATGGATGCCGTGTCACCGTCTCAGTGTAGTTCTACATAGTTGACTGTCGTCCGTCGCCAGGTGCCCGCCCCGGCTCCACTGTCACTATGGATGCCGTGTCACCGTCTCAGTGTAGTTCTACATAGTTGACTGTCGTCCGTCGCCATGTGCCTGTCCCAGCTCCATTGTCACTATGGATGCCGTGTCACCGTCTCAGTGTAGTTCTACATAGTTGACTGTCGTTCGTCGCCAGATGCCTGCCCCGGCTCCACTGTCACTATGGATGCTGTGTCACCGTCTCAGTGTAGTTCTACATAGTTGACTGTCGTCCGTCGCCAGATGCCTGCCCCGGCTCCACTGTCACTATGGATGCTGTGTCACCGCCTCAGTGTAGTTCTACATAGTTGACTGTCGTCCGTCGCCAGATGCCTGCCCCGGCTCCACTGTCACTATGGATGCCGTGTCACCGTCTCAGTGTAGTTCTACATAGTTGACTGTCGTCCGTCGCCAGATGCCTGCCCCGGCTCCACTGTCACTATGGATGCCGTGTCACTGTCTCAGTGTGGTTCTACACAGTTGACTGTCGTCCGTTGCCAGGTGCCTCTGGCTCCACTGTCACTATTCGTTTTGATTAGTCACTCAGTGAGTCTTTGATCGGATCGGTCTTTTGTTTTATTTGAGTCCGTTTCATCGTTCACCATAAATATCTTATTTCATTTTAGAAAAAGTTGTCTTCACGGTATCGGATATTCTAAGTATAGATCAATCAAGGAGTTACGGGTAAACAGTTGGCTAGGATATACGGTGTTAGAGAATCAACGATTCAAGGCATTAAAAAGAGCCAACTTACACTTTTAAACTTCGTATCAGCGCTTGAAAATGAAGAAGAAATTTCCTTAAAGAAATCAATGAAGCAACAAAAAACAATAAATTGGATGATGCCGTTTTCAAGTTGGTTTTGCAACAACGTTCTATGAGAACCCAAATTTTTGCGATTTTTGTGGAAAACCTAAGATCTTAGTTGAGAGGCTTATGACAAAATGTAGTTCTTTCCTCCCATTTGCGATATACGTATAGTATTAATTAAAAATATATTTAAAAAGTACTTAACTAAGTGAATAAGTAATGGCTTACTTGCTGACGCATTTCAAAACATTCGTTCCTTTTATGAAGTTAATCCTCTTATGGCGGCATCGGTTAGGTTCAAAGCCTGTAAAGCTTTCGATGCCAGTAGAGGGTTAGCTTCGTAAAAGGAACGAATGTTTTGAACGCGTCAGCAAGTAAACCATTACGTATTATCTTAGTCAAGTACTTTTTAAATAAGGTTTATTCATTTAATTCAAGATGTATACATCAAACAACACAACTACACGACTACGAATTTTAAAATATAAATTATAATAATAAATAAGAAAAAATAAAATTTATTTAAAAACGTTGATATTATATGTTCTTGTAGCCTTTTTCTTTTTAAAATAAATAAGAGTAAAACACATAATTCTAAAAACAGATTTAATGTGTTTAAGATTAATGACAGAACACAGACCAATTCAAGCTACTGCAAATACACTCTACGTTTCGATGAATGTTTAAAACTGCAAATATTAGATTGATAAACATTTAGCTCTAGATAAGGATTTTCTTAAGATAATCGAAACTTAGAGTATTTTGTAGTAGCAAGAATTAGTCTGTTATCTGTCATTAACCTTAAACACAATAAATAGTTGTTATTAACAAAAATTAAAAAAATTTACATACAAAAAATTGTATGTACATAATTTACATACAAAAGGTTTGTTTTTTAAAAAAATGTAAGAGACTCTCTTTTCATGTATTGTAGTTTGTTAATTTTTGACATTTTTCACAATTTTTTCCCCTAGAAGAGAGAGAGAGAAAGATAAAGAAAAAGAAAATTGTTTAGCGTGTTTTGATATCCTTGTTTTGCTTGAAAGAATGTTTCCATTTTTAATCATACATGCTTATATTTGTAGAATAATAAGAAGCAACGTTCTTGGCTCGAATGTAAAAGAAACTAGTACTATCAAGTAAAAAAAAAAAAAATTGGGCTACACGAGGAGAAGCAAGAAACATGATTTTCCAAGAGTTATAATATAGAGTAAATTACAGAGAAAGAGATGAAGAGAAGACCGAACTAAAGTAAAGACATAAGGAATTAGTATATATATGTACCTCGTTGGGAATATTCAGGGAAATGACATCTATAGTAATGATATCAAATGTCGAAGCGTAGAGGTGGTTAAGAACAAGACATTTTGGGAGCCGGTTTTTAAGAGTTTTGCCTGCTTGCCCACAGACCCTGCATTTCAGGTCTTCAGTAGGGTTGAAATAATAAATTCTCCTCTTTTTCAACGATTGATAATTGAGTCAAATCAGTTTTTTTTTTATTGTAACAACAACGTTTCGGCAACTTGTATTGCCCTCATCAAAGCTGAAATTCACTTATTTATAAATACATAATTCGAAGTCATATATATATATTCATTTGAGGAAGAGTTTAAACATTTTTTAATATAGGCCTACCAATAGGTTAGGAATATTTGATTACCTTCCAGAACATTTTTCTGACTTTTCTAACAATAAAATTTATTTATTTGTTGACGCGTTTCGGAATGACTCAATTTTAAAAGCTAGTACTTGTTCTAATGTACATTGAGTACGGTAAATGAGTAAAAAATCAAATGAATATTATTTAAGTTTAAACATTGCTTATAAATATTTTCTAAGCTAGTCTTGGGCAAGACAAGAGCATCAAACAAGTTATAATTAAAGAATAAAAATATGGTACAACTCACAAATATACAAATTTTTATTTCAAACGCGTTTCAACGACTAATTTGTCGTCATCCTCAGTGAAGATACACAAATGAAATTAACTAATATATATATATATATATATATATATATATATATATATATATATATATATTAGTTAATTTCATTTATGTATTTTCACTGAGGATGACGACAAATTAGTTGTTGAAACGCGTTTGAAATAAAAAATTGTATATTTGTGAGTTGTACCATATTTTTATTCTTTAATTATAACTTTCACTCACAAGCCAGCTCGAATATTATTTATCAAACAAGTTGTCGAAACATTGTCGTTCGAATAAATAAATATATTAGACCCGCTTATCAACCGTTATTATCTTTCACAAAAGACTGTCGTGCCAGTGCATATTGGCATGAATTAAAAGCATTTGCGGGTAACAATATGATACATCCGGACTCTGAAGGGTCCGGATTAAAGGGTATGTAGATTGTTTCTGATTAAGAAATACAGACCGCCCAGTTTTTGCTGACGCTCATTCGTATAAGCAGGAATTCAGCTTTTGTTGCGTTCAATTTCCCCTTAATATTTGTCAGTTGCTCGCGTGTTTTTGGAACAAATTCGTGAGAGGTTTTGCTGAATTGGTCTTACTCTTTACCAAGATGACTAAACTAAATTTAAAAGCAATATAAAACACACATTTTATCAACGTCCGAAGCGGCTTGTGGCACTGTATTCATAAACATATGACGTAGATTGTGTAGGTTAGAATCACTATCCTCGAATTAAAAATCGCTTGATTTTAGGTAGGAAGCAATTTTACAAAGAGGAAATCGATTTGATACTTTGTATTGAAGCCGCGGTACATAAACAAGTAAACAATCGAACGGTTTCACGTCCACTTTAGATAATAAATGGCAAATCTGTTTATTATATAAAAAGCTATTCCACCACTCACGATATTGGCGGTGAATGTTTGACGTTATACTGATCGTCTAAGGGACAAACCTTGAAGACAAAATTACTAAATTACTGTATCGCCTACAATACAACAGACAGCAAATATATTTTCCTTAAGATCAATACCTTATTCAACAATACATAACACCTTTGCAACGTAGTTTTATTCGAAATGCAAAACTATTAGTTGTTTTCCTGATTTCTATATTTCTATTACAGTCCTAACTAGTACAATATTTGTAGAGTTGTATACGTCTAGCACAGAAACAGGGAAATATTAATATGTGTTCTAAGTTTTGAGTGTGTGATTTTTCCTGCGTTAAGCCATTGTGATTGGAATTGCAACTCTCGAAAGGTAAAACTGTACGTTTTAGAAACATAAACAGCTTTTAGAGTGTTTTGGCCGTTTATGTATCTCCAGACGGCTGGATGGGAGGTAGAGAAGTATTTCTATGTGATATCGTCACTAGAATTACTTGGTAAAATTAATAGAGAATCTGAAAGAAAGAAAGAAAGAAAGAGAGAGAGAGAGAGAGAGAGAGAGAGAAAGAGAGAGAGAGAGAGTGGTAAAAGCACAGAAATATTAGCCATATATATTTTATTTTATAGGTTAGGTACAAAGCTATAAAATATTGCAATATGAATAAAATTCCTGAAGGCATCGCTGCGTTCTCCTCACTCCATTGTGTTTGACAAAAATAATTTTGTAAAAATGTTTTTAAATTCTGCTAAAAATGATAGAAAGTTAATACATGAAGAATAGTTGTACTACTTTTCAGTCATAATTAAAATATTATTTATATTTTATAATTTTATAAAAACTTTAAGCTATAGGCACAGGTAGGAAATTATTGTAGACATTAAAATTTACCGTAAATATTTTCCCTTTGCTTCTGGGTTTATGGCAACCAACCAGTATTATTTTTTTGTAGTCGATAAAGGATAAAAAAATGAAAATGATAGATTGACTGAGAGTAGGGACTGGAGAGTGTTTTCGTTTCTGAAATTTGGTCTTAGATTAAAATCTAAATAACATTAGATCTCAAAAATTTTAAGTATTTAAAAACTTTTAAATAAACTGTTTTACTTTTAATAAGCTTCGACAGTTTCTAGCTAGGTTTCTCTGCATATAATTAAAAAGACTATTTAACAGATTATCTAAAATATTCATAATTAACTGCTTACTCTGTTAGTTTTTAAATTTACCTCCTAACGATTTGTTTATAAAATCATATATCACAACAATATCTAGTAGAATTTAGGTAGTCGATTTCATATAATGCAGTGCCACAAAGCATTTAATCATTGACAGATTGAGTAAATAATTATATTTCACTGCCTCACCTGAGTGTGTTTCCTAGTTTTGATATATTGCAGGTATAGGACTTCTTAAAGGATTAGCTATTATAAAATTACTAAGATTGGTAGATAATGCCAGACAAAAGTGTTATCAAGTCGGGTGCATGCTTTAACTTAACGGGTGCATTAACTTAACAGTATTAACTTTTCCTGTACTTGTGCATTTCAAAATTGATATTCTGATTTGGAATGTGGAAATGCTTAATTCTGTACTTGTGCAAGAACTTCGCAAATTATCAAAATAAATATTGAAAATAATTATGATTTTATATTATTTTGTATGCCTCGTAGAATGTATTACAATATTTAAAAATATTAGAACCCTTCAATTTGTTTAACTTTCCTGGCCGAGTGGTAGAACGTTTAAAGTCTAAGGTGACTAAAATTATTAAGCACTATAAATTATGAAAAATACTTTTTTCAGTTATAATTATATTAATTTCATAGCTTCTCATGTTCTCGGTCTCCTTCTCTCTGCATTGATCTCATCTTTAGGTTTGTGTGTATCTCTGACTCCCTCTGTGTGTGTGTGTGTGTGTGTGCGCGCGCGAGTCTTCCTTGCGTGTGTGCATCTTTTACAGCCTTACCGGGTAGTGGCTAGACACCTCTATCCGTGGTAGTTGAAAGGTCATCATCATCTTCTTTCCTTAATCTTATATAATTCTGACTACCCTTTCTTGTTCACTTTCCGTGTAACGACGAACACTTCTTTATGACCACGATATAGAGTAAATCTTCTCCCAAACATGACGTCATAATTCCCCAGTTGTTTTGTAGGAAGTGGTTTTATGTCTCTATTTATACTCACAATCTTTTCCTATCCTTCATAGGCGATAACAGTCATATGAACTATAGTATGTTCTTCAGTAAGTTTATGCCATCTTATGTTTGTATTATTTTATTACATTGTTATGTACTAAAATTGTTTTCTATTTTAATTTTTTATTTTTTTTATTTTTGTAATATGTATTGACAGTTATTTTACAGTTTTTTTATTTGTGAAAGTAACTATTAAGAAAAGGTTTGTTACTTTATTAGTGGCCAGTTTTTTCCAACAATGTAAAATTAGGGTTCACTTTAGATTTACATTTAACGAGCTTAACATATACAATCATATTTTATTTCCCCAATACATTTATACATTTAACGAGCTTAACATATACAATCATATTTTATTTCCCCAATACATTTAATGAGCTTAACATATACAATCATATTTTATTTCACCAATACATTTATACATTTAACGAGCTTAACATATACAATCATATTTTATTTCCCCAATACATTTATACATTTAATGAGCTTAACATATACAATCATATTTTATTTCACCAATACATTTATACATTTAACGAGCTTAACATATACAATCATATTTTATTTCACCAATACATTTATACATTTAACGAGCTTAACATATACAATCATATTTTATTTCACCAATACATTTATACATTTAACGAGCTTAACATATACAATCATATTTTATTTCACCAATACATTTATACATTTAACGAGCTTAACATATACAATCATATTTTATTTCACCAATACATTTATACATTTAATGAGCTTAACATTTACAATCATATTTTATTTCACCAATACATTTATACACTTAACGAGCTTAACATTTACAATCATATTTTATTTCACCAATACATTTATACATTTAATCAGCTTAACATTTACAATCATATTTTATTTCACCAATACATTTATACATTTAACGAGCTTAACATATACAATCATATTTTATTTCACCAATACATTTATACATTTAATGAGCTTAACATATACAATCATATTTTATTTCACCAATACATTTATACATTTAACGAGCTTAACATTTACAATCATATTTTATGTCACCAATACATTTATACATTTAACGAGCTTAACATATAGAATAATATTTTATTTCACCAATACATTTATACATTTAATGAGCTTAACATTTACAATCATATTTTATTTCCCCAATACATTTATACATTTAATGAGTTATCCGTTGTACAGGAAATTGTTTAACTCGCCACGTTTTACGCCTCTGTAAAGCTATGTATTATTACTTTCCCTTACAAAAGGCGTCTGACAGGAAAGGATTCAAACTGAACTAAAATAACGACAGTATATTGCTCTTATAAAATCACATCCGCCGTCCTGCTTCAAAAAGTATGTTTAATACAAAGCTTTCCATTGTAATAAAATGTGATAACACTTGACACAATAGACTAAAAGAGTTGTGCTGTACAATGCTTAAACACTGCCAAGAGTCTCGTCTCACGCACATGTAACTGGAGCCATGAATACGAGCGTAATGCAATAATCAACCGTTAAGGTCCGAACTGATCGTTACCCATTGAAATCTTTTTTCGCTTAATATGAACATTGTGTATGTATACACAAGGGTATATACTTTGTTTATTAGCGAAAATATTTGCTATTTAATTATTTATCGTAGCGGTTTTATGTTATTAGATCTTATTTAATATAAATGTGTGTGTATTTGTATTTGTATGTGTGTGTGTGTGTGTGTGTGTGTGTGTGTGTGTGTGTGTGTGTTGGTGTGTGCGTGCGCGCGCGTGTGTGTGTGTGTGTGTGTGTGGTGTGTGTAGGTGGGTGTATGTGTATGTGTTCGTGTGTGTGTGTGTGTGTGTGTGTGTGTGAGTGTGTGTGTGTGTGTGTGTGTAGGTGGGTGTGTGTGCGCGCACGCGCGTGTGTGTGTGTGTGTGTATGTGTATGTGTATGTGTTTGTGTGTGTGTGTGTGTGTGACGGTCAGGACTCACCAGCCAGTCGCATCCTATTGGTGGAAATTTTTCAGTCACAACCACAACCTATCTGTAGGCCAACTGACTGTGCTAAAGGTTTAACAAATATTTCTTTCCCAAGTCAGAACCTGTGCTAATGCTTGCCAAATTCTGCCACAGAACAAGTCACCTGACGTTTTAACTATAAACCAAACTCCCGGAGACTTGACTCTAATGTTTGTAATGTCCCGGGGAATGAGTTTGTTGAAGGCATCACACTTTATTGACAATAGTTTAGGATTATTTAAGGAAATTGATTTAATAAAAACGTTTGTACTCTAATTGCAAGGCAGTAAGAACATAGTTTTTATTTAACTTAAAAATGAAAAGTTTAGCACAGTTTTAACACTTTTTTGAATTATTCATATTTTTATCCAAAATGCAATATATTTTATACAAACAATTTCTTAGTTCTTAGTGAAACATTTAAGACAGCTTGCCCTATTCAGGCCTAACTAATTTTTCAAATACAGTAAACTCCCGATTATCCGTGGGCGGATTAACCGGTTTGCTTATTATCCGGGGTCTGTCATTGTTTTACAAATATCCAATTTTTATTCCAATCAGTTTCATGTGTTTAAATTTCCAAACGGTGAATTACGACGTAAATACATATAAGGCCTAATAGAAGTTAAGATGAAAGGGAATAGATATGTAAATATGTACGTACTAATTTTTACATTGAAAGGGAACCATCCCGACGCGGGCCAGTGAAATAATAGGGGCGAGCAGACTACTGTATATAAGAGACAATGATAAAATGCTTGGACGTCCGAAAACCTAATGTGTATCATAAGATTGTAAACAAATGTCAGCTAATCTGGGCTATAAATAGTCTAGGACGTGACATATGCATTTTTAATATCTGTCATATACACTATCGATCTTTATGGCTTTGTGACACACGTGACACAAGTAGACACTGTGGGACAAAATGGTTTTCAAGAAACTTAGATCGCACATTAAAGGTAAATCAATGCTCACAAAAAACATACGAAAGTGGCAGATTTTTTTGTTAAAAGTGAAAGTATTATGTGTAAAGGAAATTACATATGTACATACATACTTACTTTTGAAATATACTTATGTACGTATTGTAAATAGTTAGACATATAAATGTACAAGTTATAATCCGTCAAATACATCGACATTATAAATTATTTTCCGTATTTATTTTGTCCTCTGAAGATTATATGTAAATTGCATTAATCGGGGTCATTATATGTGTAACTTATGATATAATAATCGATTATCGATCATTTTGCGTATTCTTTGTTCATAGCGGATTATCCGGGGAATTCGTTATCCGGCGTTGCCGGGCCACCCTATTCCACGGATAATCGGGAGTTTACTGTATTTAAAATACATGTCTAAAATAATTTAGTTTGTAATACTCTTTACTTTGTTATACCCTTTAAAACATACATAATGATAGTGTAAACCTGCAAAACGTATACCTTTATGTAATGACAAAATCAATCAAACATACATATTTTAAAAATAATATGAACAATATTTAAATGGACAAACATATTTCAATAACTGTAATATATTCCCCTTATTTTAAAGGAGTGTTCCTTAACTTACACAAGTTCCTTTTTTTCTTTTTCACGCAAAATATCTGAATTAAAATCTTCTTTTATTTTTTTACTTGTGAAGGTTATTAGAAAAAAAATGTTTCTTAATATAGTTCAAACCCCATTAACATTCATGTTTATTGTAATTTTTAAAAACGGCAATGAAAACTCTAACCTAGAGTAAATGTCTAACGTGAATATTAGATAAGTTAAATTTCATAAATAAAATTTAAATCTCAATTTCCACCAGTTCAGTTGCCTTTTTAACATTGATTTAAAATGAGTTAAATTTAAGCAATTTTCTAGTTTAAATGTTTTTTCTTTGTAAAACAATTTTCTATTGTCTCTGTACATAAGTTATATAACCTTAATCTTGGTTTGTTTACTACCTTAATTATCTTAAAATAAATTCATTGCCTGTTATTTAATGCACTAAAACACTACATAATGAACAAATAATCCTAATATTCAAAACCTTACTGAAGGTCTAGAAACCATAGAGTTGTATATTACCTAAACAAATCACTCGTGTATTTATAATTAAAATGTCTACAAAAATAATCTCATAAAGAAATTATTTTTATAATTTTATAATTAATTTCTTATGGCATATTTTATTTCTGAAAACCATCTTCTTGGTTCTAAATTTGTTCAAAAATAATTTATTTCAAGTTTTTTATCTTACTTATAACATTTACTCTCTAATTGAATCACCTTTAAACATTCTTAAGACTTGCTAAATTTGTGTAATTTATCAAAATACCCACATTTTATTTAATAGACTATTCATGTTTAAGTAACTTTACTGTATTACATAACCTAGTTTTAAATACTTCAAATCCCTGTCATCTTTATTCCAAAATGTGCGTGTACCCATTTTCCATTATCAAATAGTCTATTAAAGCCATTTTGAACAATATAATATTTATGTATGAAATTCTGAAGAATTCATTCATACAAGAAATTCTAAAAGAATTTAATTGTTCTAGCAAATTCGCCTAAAAAGAAATTAATTTATTATTTTCATTTGTATGAAATCGAGAAGAGTACCTAACCTTTCCATATCTTGCCGTTCCCAATATTCTCCTTAATCTTTGTCCTTGTCGGTTGACGCCGTGAAATGAACTTCTGGTCTACAGTGGGTCGGCCATCTTTGTCCTTGTCGGTTGACGCCGTGGAATGAACTTCTGGTCTACAGTGGGTCGGCCATCTTTGTCCTTGTCGGTTAACGCCGTGAAATGAACTTCTGGTCTACAGTGGGTCGGCCATCTTTGTCCTTGTCGGTTAACGCCGTTAATTGCACTTCTGGTCTTAATTGGGTCGCCCATCATTGTCCTTGTCGGTTGACGCCGTGAACTGCACTTCTGGTATACAGGGGGTCGGCCATCTTTGTCCTTGTCGGTTGACGCCGTGAACTGCACTTCTGGTCTCCAGGGGGTCGGCCATCATTGTCCTTGTCGGTTGACGCCGTGAACTGCACTTCTGGCCTACAGGGGGTCGGCCATCATTGTCCTTGTCGGTTGACGCCGTGAACGGCACTTCTGGTCTACAGGGGGTCGGCCATCATTGTCCTTGTCGGTTGACGCCGTGAACTGCACTTCTGGTCTACAGGGGGTCGGCCATCTTTGTCCTTGTCGGTTGACGCCGTGAAGGGCACTTCTGGTCTACAGGGGCTCGGCCATCATTGTCCTTGTCGGTTGACTCCGTGAACTGCACTTCTGGTCTACAGGGGGTCGGCCATCTTTGTCCTTGTCGGTTGACGCCGTGAACGGCACTTCTGGTCTACAGGGGGTCGGCCATCATTGTCCTTGTCGGTTGACTCCGTGAACTGCACTTCTGGTCTACAGGGGGTCGGCCATCTTTGTCCTTGTCGGTTGACGCCGTGAACGGCACTTCTGGTCTACAGGGGGTCGGCCATCATTGTCCTTGTCGGTTGACTCCGTGAACTGCCCTTCTGGTCTACAGGGGGTCGGCTATCTTTGTCCTTGTCGGTTGACACCGTGAACTGCACTTCTGGTCTACAGGGGGTCGGCCATCATTGTCCTTATCGGTTGACGCCGTGAACTGCACTTCTGGTCTATAGGAGATCGGTAATCTTTAGACTCTACTGTTTTGCCATCCCTTTCGATCGGATACAGTATTTCAGATTTTCCACATCTTTCTTTACTAATTTTTTTTTTAATGTTCACGTAATTCTTATGAATTAAAAACTTTAGAGCTCTTATTTTAATATAGCGCTTTATTTTATGTTTGATGTTTGTGTGTGTGTGTGTGTGTGTGTGTGTGTGTGTGTGAGAGAGAGAGAGAGAGTATATATATATATATATATATATATATATATATATATATATATATATATATATATATATATATATAATTATATAATTATTTAAACAATAAAAATAACTTCGCAGTGATTATCAATTTTCAAGTACATTCAATGTTTATTAAATTATTCACATTTTATCCACATTTTGTTTGCACTCTGAACATTTATCATTAGATTGAGCTTGTTTAATTGTAGGATTGACAGTGAAAGACTTTGTGGAAGATAAAGTAAACATAATCCGCCTGTAACATAATATTGGAATATTTAACAGAATTAGACTTGCATATTTCA
The DNA here is from genome assembly GCA_036971475.1 of Prosapia bicincta. Classification (NCBI taxonomy): domain Eukaryota; kingdom Metazoa; phylum Arthropoda; class Insecta; order Hemiptera; family Cercopidae; genus Prosapia; species Prosapia bicincta. The sequence continues at coordinate 26,909,993 of JBAIZL010000003.1, forward strand.
ATGTAAAGCTTTCCGCTTTAACAAATAAAATTTGAAATTCATATAAATTTGAAGTATTACTCAATAGTGACGCAGTATTTCTCTGAAAATTAAATCTAACAAAATGAAACCAACAGCGTTCACTGTCGCTTGTCCTAGAAAGTTACAAAAATTATTTCTAGTAATTCTTTAATTTTTAATACAATTTGCATTAATATTTTGAAATAAAAACTCACTGTGTAAATAACGCTGTATCTATTCAAGTATAAATCAGCAATTCAAATTTCTTTAATGTCATTTCAATCTATTCGATATTTATGAGAATCTTACAATTTCGTAGTAAGAGATATCTTTATAAAGTTTATCAAATTTATATTTGAATATTTTTCCACCCTTGTGTTGATTTAAGCCTTATATATTTCAGATGGCATTTCTTTGAAATTTTTTTTAATACTCAAGTTATAAAAAAAACGTTTTAGCTACAATAAATCTCTAAATTGAATTTTTTATAGATCTAGTATTAATACTTCGTATTAATATATATATATATATATATATATATATATATATATATATCCAGCGACTTTATTGCAGCATTATTAGCCATTTGTCGCAATTTGAACCCCACAGTTTATTATTTTGCAATGAACATTCTTCCATATTTGTTACGTTCATACCTGTTCTAATCCCACTATTCATTTGGTCTACCTTTCCTTCTTATTAAAAATAAATTAGAGTTTGCGTGTAGAAACAAAAAGAAGCTGACAGTACTTAGATGACAAAATTGTGTCAAAAATGATAATCGTTTGATTATTGTCTTGTTGTTATTGATGTTATTTCACTTCCCTTCTATCACTTAATGAATAACATCAGAGAGATTTACCGATCTTTCACATAGAAAAATACTCTCTTGATTATAGATTCCATCGAAAGAATAATTTACGTCGCATCCGCCTTACTAATTCAAATGTGTTCTTTTTCATCCTAATAAAACCTCATATAAAGTTTCTTTACAAAAATATAATAATACCTGCTCTAGCCGAGACGATATTTCAACGCAAGTGAGTAGCTTGTACTGTTAAAATAACAATAAAAATACAAGTAAAATTATTAAATAAAATTATATTTTTCTATCTTTAAAAAAACGTATGAATGACAAATTCTAGTCAATGAGTTTTCAATACTGGAAACTCATTACAGGAATATGAGAGTACTTATTGATTTGACTTTACAAGCCAAGATAATAGGCACGTTATTCAGAAACAACCAATGTGGACGAATATTTCCTAAAATAGGAATATAACATCCGACTAGAAAGGGGCGAAGGGTTCGAGAACCGATTTTTTTGAACAATTTGTTTCAACAAACCAAAACTTGAAACGAAAATCCTAAAATTTGCACTTTTTTATTCTTTTTTTTATTGGGAATAAAATGAGATTGACATGGAAGGCTATCCACAGAGATCCTTCTGGTTTGATGACGACTGTACAGCAGCAATGCCAGAAAAAACAGCGTATAAAGATATGATTCAAGAGAGAGAGACGAAAGCAACTCAGTAATACCGACAAAAAAGAAGAGAAGAAGGTGCACAGAACACGGAATACGGCCTGGAAAATGCAGCGGCTTCAATACCTCGAAGAACACCGATCAGCTAATGAGACTCGCAAATTATATAAGCAAATTAATGAGACCAGGGCAGCATTCGAACCGAGAGTTACAGCTTGTAGAAGTGAAAACTGCCAACTCCTTACTAGGGGAAAAGATATCCTTGAGAGGTGAGCACGTCACTATAATGCTGAGCTGAATTATGGAGCTGAGGAAGAGCATCCGAACCAGGTAAACTATAAAGCACCTGGCGAGAATATAGAACTCCCTGTACTCTAAGATGTCATTCAGGCTATTGAAAACATGCAAATGTAAAGCTCCTGGAGAGGATGGAATCCTACAGAAACTTCTGAAAAAAAGAGGAAGCACTCCATAGGGAGCCTGACATTCACTAACTGACCTGAAGAAAATATCCCAAAACTTTGGGAGAAAGGGTAAACTTTCCGCTACATAAAAAGGGCGTTGCTCTGAACTGTAGTAATTTCAGATCCATCACGCTTTTACAGTGCTTATAAAAATCCTCTCAAATATTCTGTTTGATAAACTCCCATTTGCTGAACAAAAATTAGGAAATCTTCAGTCTAACTGTCATCTTTGAGAAAGCTATTGAGAATATGATCACAATGCATCATCTATTCATAGATTTTAAATCTGCTTAGGACAGTATAAAGAGCCCCGAGCTGTATGCCGCATTAAGAGATCTCGAGACACGCTTATACCTTTAATAAGGATGACAATGTGCGATGCCAAACGCATGGCCAAGGTCAAGGGTTACCTCTCACCCCTAATTTCCATCCAATAAAGGACTCATATAAAGGTACGCCTTAGCTTATTTATTGTCAACCTCGCGCTGGATAAGGTCGTACAAGACTCAGAAATTGGAACGCATAGCACAATAGACTGGAGCAGTTACCAGCATAAGCTGATGGTGTAGACCTCATAGCTAGAACTTGCATGGGTTAGAAGAGGCATTTGAAAATCTCATGTGAGCGGCCAATGAGATAGGATTTGAGATTAATAAAGGCAAAACAAAGTATTTACGGTGGGGCAACCCTCAAGTAACCTAACAACCAGGTGGATTTGTTGAGTTTAGTCTCTTCAAATTTGACGTAGTGAATAAATTCACTTACCTGGGATACATTGTCATCTCCAATAACAGGTTCTCGATTGAGGTGAATAAAAAAATAGCCAATGCCAATAAAGCCTACTTTGGATTACGCAAATACCTAAGCAACCAGTGGTTAATAGGAAAACAAAACGCATGCTGTATAAGGCGTAAATCCATTCCCTACTAACTTATGCCTCTGAAGCTTGGGCATTAACGAAGAATGAGGAAAACAACCAGGCTATCTTCGGGAGGATAAGCCTCAGGAGGATTCTTGGTCCTATAAACGTTGGTAGGCAGGGGAAGAGGAGAAGAAATTGCTTTAAGAGTTGTTTTCGGAACCCAATAAAGGCAAAGTAATAATAATTGGAAGACTGCGCTGTGCAGGGCATGTGGCCCGGGTGGAAGAGGGTGATGTAACCAGAAGCTTGTTAGATGGAACTATCCACAAAATGAAAGATAAAGGACGACCTAAACATAAATGGAGTGATTGACTCGAACAGGATGCCAGAACCCTGCTGAATGTTAGGAACTGGAAAACCGCCGCACTGGATCGAGCTACCTGGCGAAAGCTAATTGAGGAGGCCGAGGTCCACAGTGGACTGTAGTGCCACAGAAGAAGAAGAAAATGAGCTTTAGAACCAGTATTGAATTAAAGTAAAGTTCTATTTCTTTCACCGACTTCACAAAAGCAGGAGGTTTTGTGTTCGATCAGTATGTTATTTAATTTTTATGTTTGTTCCATGATATTTTGGAAGTATTGAACCGATCAAATTGATTTTACTTTCAAAAGAAAGGGGAAATCTTCCCGTTGGTCATTATGTTTACATCCCAATCCATCTGATTTGGAGACAATAATACGCTGTTTTAACCTTAAGTAAAAATATTTAATATTTTTAAATAAGTATTAAGAACTATAAAATATCTTATAAGCAAAATATAAGATCACTGCATTTATTATTTGTAATATTCTACCATATATAAAAATAATATAATAATTATTATTAATTATTAAGTTTATTTTATTTCTTGCTTGAGAAAGCAGCTTGGAACGAGCATTATCAGATTCTAATGAATGAATTTTCTTCATGCAAGCTACTCTTTTCTATAGTCTACTCATATGCATATGTACCTTAGTATAACTCGAATGAGATTAGTCAAAATAAATACCAAAACGCCAATAAATGGGAC
>JBAIZL010000003.1:26916372-27053872 GCA_036971475.1 Prosapia bicincta
AGAGTCGAAACTATAAAAGGTATATACTTGAAATGTTCAGGGTATATTCCGTTTTTTAACATAGACGCACACTAAGAAAGGATTTTGCAACATGTTGATTTTAAAGCCTGAAAATTGCAAATTTGCAATAATATACATAATTGCTTTAATAATCTCTGTACAACTGCATTTAATTTTCGTTAAATAAAACGCTATTATAACTTTGTATTCCCATTCCATAATCATTATCAATCATTAGTTACTTTTAAATTTATCAAACAAACATATTAAGTGACAATTTTACACGAGTGAGATCGAAGCCGCCAAGGGCCGCTAGTGATGTTTATGAAGCATTCTTCTTGACTTCCTTACGATGTACATGTTTCCATTAATACAATAATTTGCATATCCTGAATAAATTGGCAATACTGTCATGGTTTAATTTATGATAACACATCGATAAAATTAAATAATAATAAAAAAATTAGTAACAAAGTAAATATTTAACAAATCCTAGGAAGTAAGATATTTAAAGATTGTTTTCATTTAACACCTTTACATTTATAATCAATCTAGTCTATAAAGTTTGAATATATAGCAATAAAATAAATTTTAAGTATCATATTCAAACAAAAAACAATGTATTTGTAAACGTTAATTTTACCAGTTTACCTGTTTTACTTATTTATTGCCTCTACTAAAGTGCAGCTTGAGAAAACAATTTTATAGCTGATTAAAACACCACTTACTCACCTAAGTGGCAACGTGTCTGTTCATTACACGGTCATTAACAATCGGTTTCTTCTCAGGTCGTTAATCCACAACAATTTCGTTTCACACAATCTCTAATCAATGTTAGCGCTAAATTAGCTCAAATATGAAGTAGGTGGAAAGAGTAACATTTTTAATACACGAACTTCCGGAGCGTTAGAAAGTGGAGCGAACTGGTTCCGTTTAGTTAAAACTTAATTGTTAATGTCATAATTTGAACAAGTCTCTCTGTTATTATTATTGTGAATTGGATTTTATATTTTACGGCACAATTTTACAGGAAATGCTTAGATAACACACACAACAGCATCGTAAAAGAAATATATTGAAAGAGTTTAGAAGTTCAATTTATACGTGAAAGTTATGAGGGCACATAATTCAGGAAAAGGTAATACATTTCTATATAGTGAACCAAAGTTTTATTATTTAAAAAAACCTACTTCTAAAAAAGAACCTGAATATATAATTTTTACTTACTAAAGAGTAAAAATTAATTTTTCTATAACGAAAACAGTATTTATCATAAGCTTACAACATTTTGAAGTCGGCAATACTTGGACTCATATTTAACATACTGAAGGTGAAAAATAAAGTGGTTTTACATGATTTTGAAGCGCTTTGTCATATAGATTAACAAATTATGATATAATTTCATAATTTCGTCCGTAAACTTAATTTATATATATATATATATATATATATATATATATATATATATATATATATATCAGATATTGATTAAATTTATAATACAAAAGGTTTAAGGAGATATTATCTCTTACATTTATAAGCCTCTACAGTAACCACATTCTGTGTAAATCATTCAAATAAGGTTGAATTGTCTACAATCTGTATATCTGAACGAAAAATATATATTTATCTGTATTTTTTATAAGACAAAATCTGATATTGGATGGACTTTTCCAAAAACAAAGATCAATTATCGTACCGCATACTCTTATAGTACTGATACCACTAAAAGTTTCGATTCGTGAGAATACTCTATGGTTCACTTTAATTAATCATGGACAATCAAGCAATCAAAAAGCTCATTGTTCAGAAATGTTTGGAATAGATTCGATGGATTAGCAAATACAAGGCATGAGTGTGGTGCTGACTTCAAAATTTTGAGGGTAGGTAGCCTAATAAGTTTATGATAAATTATGTGTTTGTCGTTGGAAAATAATTTATTACATTAGTAAGCAAACATTATATATTCGAGTACTTTTTCTAAAGTCGGTTCTGTTAAAAAAAAATATATACCTCTCTTTATATAGGTATGATTACTAATTTATATCTACATTATCTTCACAATTTATTTAAAAATTCTTTTTCTGTAGTGTAGCTTTCCCTAGTGGAGTGGTGAAGTGTTACGTAACATTCGATGGAAAGAAAAACACATTGACTCTCTTCAGTTTGGAATTCATCTCATGCGGATATGCAGGGCAGTTGTAGAAGAGTGATATTTTCCTTTTCTCTTTAGAGATCAGCTTCAACATCCATTCAATACTAATTTCACCCGTCATTCACGCCTTTTTATTAAACGCGCAATCAACTTCTATGGTGAATCTGAAACATCGCGGAGATTTGCTTTTGCTGATTACAAGCAACTTGGGTTTTTCTGTACCTAACATTTTAGCTGCCACTGATACGGTGTTTCTGTCTTTGCTTCCATTTTCTCCAAAGCAAGAGTCGGTTTTAAAAGTTACTGTCTTGTTGGGCGAACATTTAAAAAACAGACCGGTCTTATAACCATTGAAAATGCCTTTACCGTTGATAATCTAGTAAAACTTTTTTCAACACAATTTCCTTTAAAAACTCACAAGTGGGGAAGGAGCATTTTTACCCGAAATTACTTTTTTAACGATGTTATGCAGTTTTTTGAATTTTTATAACCAACCGTTACTGCGTTAAAGCCACTGTGTCCTAATGATACTGCAAATTCCCAAGCCTTTTCTCTCATAAGATTTCCTGACAATTGAAGATTTTTCCTGCCGCATTAACATATTTAATCATCGCGTTATCGATATTGTCAAATGTACAACGCTTCATTTTCTTTCTTTACAAATCATAAGCAACATTTTGTTTTAGAATTTGATCCCGGATTTCAAGAATCAAACTTTTCTACACCTTCATCAACCTCTCTTATAACACTGACCTTTTCTGCAGCACTTGAACACTTTCTTTTTGACATCTTTTTACAACAGGAATAAAACTAAGTAAATGGGCTAGCAAGATTGAAATGAGTGACAAAAGAAAATGGTAGAAGGATGGTAGAGTACTACAAGCCTGTATCTATAATTAGAACTATATTATTACTAATATACAGTTTATTGCCGACATGTGTTTCACCCACTACCTGTCTACTACCTGAATCGCCTACCTACTGAGAATAAACATATTCGCAATTTATAAAAATTGTGTGCTGCTTATACAATACTACATTTTATCAGTTTAAGTAAAGAATAAACTTAGTTATTGAGAGGTTCGAACTACGTTGCATAGAGGTAAGTAAGCAGTGTAGCTTTGAAAAATGTGTTGGGACATGGAACAAAATTCGTTATGAAGAGGATTTCCATATCTGGAGGTTTGTTATATAGAGATTCGACTGCATTTGTGTTTAGATGTTTATGAGTAGTATGAAAAAAACTTAGAGGATACACTTCTTATATAAGAAGTCACAGAAGGTTAAAAAATTATTTTTACAAAAAGCTTGTATGTACTCCAATATCTTTCTAGTTTGAGATTGTTTAAGTACTCCATCATATCCCAAATATTCATTTAAAATCACCGATCAACTTAATATTTCATATTTTTTATTTTACTCAATATAAAAACTAAATCACTGCAGCTTACAATGCTTTTAAAACTCGTATTACGGTTAATTTATATAAACGTGAATATTTGTATTGGGCGTTATAAGTAGAAACCGTAATTTTACTGCGACTATATTTAGTTGGCTATAATTTTAAATCTAGGTTAATGCCGCTAAACGCGTGCGGCCTTCAAGGATACACAAAAGACTTGAACTTTACATTTTAATCGGTGTAAAGTCCTTCACATTGTCTACAAGTTTCAAAGACACCGATGAAAGTGGTCGGCAATTTTATAAAAGGAAGAAAGTGGTGCACACAACCTGTTGTACACAAAGGACGTGTAAACCCTGACGCGTGCCGACAGTAGAGTATATGAAATCTGGTTTAACTTCATTTTATTACAAATATAAAAAAGGTTTGTTCTTTAAGAAAATGTTTTAAATATATTACCTTCATTTCGTTCATAAATTCATTAAAAGTAAAAAGCTATTATAAATTCAACAAGTAATATTAAAAGAAATTCAAGTCAATTCCTAAGTAGGTCAACAGAGAAAAATTGTATTTTTAGTTACTTTTCATTAAATAATTATAATACGTAATAATATTTATACAACCGTGACAGAAACACAATATGAAGTGGCAAAATAGAAAAGAAAATTAATTACTACAATTAATTAATTAATTTTAATTATTGAAATAATATTAGAGAAAACTTTAGAGTATTAAGTGACATTCACTACAAGTAAAAAAAATTATTTAACTTTGAGTGTATGATTAAAAGTATTTTATTCACAATTGAAACTTTGAACAATATATATAATAAAATATATTGGGATTGTGTGAACTAATAGTTTGAAAATAAATATAAAAATATCATAATATCTATTTAATGTTTAAATCTAAAAATAACCCAACTTACATAATTATAGAAAAATTTAAAAAGCACTTTTGAGTGCACTTTATCAGTATCTAGGACAATTTAATTTATAACCAAGTTTAACGTAAACTTTTCAACTAATGAACAACAAAATCCAAGAATTTGTATTTTGTAATTAGATTAAAAGGCTTAATAAATTTTTAAAACATTCAGATTAAAACTGTTGTATGTGTATAAAGTATTTGAAGGAACAGATAATCGGCGACAATAGTATAGATACATAATACTGATTTAAAAAATATGTAACTTTATTATAATACTGGTATATATATATATATATATATATATATATATATATATATACATATTAAATATGGTGATATTCTACATAGAATGAAAAATAGATAAGGTTATTAAAACATATGATCAAAATGGATACTGGTTTAGATATGTAGATGATGGATTATACATATCAAATAATAATGGTTTAAATATTGACAAATTATTAAAACGTATAAATAATATACATGAAAATATAAAATTTATTCATGAATTTAAATCAAAAAATAAACTAAATTATTTAGATATTACAATTACTAGCAATGATGCATTATTTGAATATAATATATATATTTATAGAAAACCAACGCAGACAAATCAAATAATGCCTAATTATTTAAATCATCTATACAACCAAAAAATTGCAGCGCTTTATAATTTACTACATAGAATACACAAATACCAATGAACTTAAATGATCAAATAAAAGAGAAAAATATAATATATCAAATTGGTTTAGAAAATGGATATAAAAGAAAAACTATAGATAAATTAAATAATAACATAATAAGAAAACAGAAACTCGAAAATAACTTTGTACCTAATAAGAGAGAAAATATTTGGACAACTTTTACATTCACTGGTAACGAAATAAATAAAATTACAAGATTATTTAAAGAAACAAATTTACAAATTACATATAAAACTGATAATAAAATTAAAAATTTAATAAACAGTAACAAAAATCAAAATAATATGCACGAAAGAAATGGAGTATATAATTTAAAATGTCAAACTTGTAATAAATTATAAGTAGGACAAACAAAAAAGAAATTAAAAGAAAGATACAAAGAACATTTAAACGCTTATATCAAACCAAACATATACAAATCAAATTTAGCTACACATTTTATTAATAATGGACACGAGTTTCCGGAAATATAAATTATGAAATTAATAAAAGAATTAAATAAAGGATTAAAAATGGATATATTTGAAACATTGGAAATTTATAAGCATAAAGTTAAAGACAAATTAATTGATGAACAAATTCAAGTGAGATCAAAGCACCAAACTATTTATAAGGTCATTGATTGTTATAGAAAAAATTACATAAAATGCAATACTTATAAACATATGGTCGTTTGTAGCACATATGATTTTATTTTGTAAAAATATTTTATTAGGTAATTGATAATTATTTTCCTGAAGATGCTGGTACTATTTTATCGGCGAAAAGCTTTGAATAAATATATTCATTAAAAGTATTCTTGTTTTTGAAATATTGTTAATTTATTAATTATATATATATATATATATATATATATATATATATATATATATATATATATATATATATATGTGTGTGTGTGTGTGTGTATGTGTGTGTGTATGTATATAAAAATGAATAAACATTAAGGTTATATCTCAAATAAAAACGTTACATTGTTGTTTAAAATACTAAATTATCTCAAACATTCGTGAAAATTTAACTTATTAAATATATTTGGTTGAATATTAAAATCAAAAGTTACCCAAGAAATATATTTCTACTACAATTTGAAGTACTTTTTGTATGTTTGTAGCAGCGAATCACTTCAAAAGCTTTTAAAACATGGGACTGAAAAATGTAAGAATTTAAATTATTATTGGTATTTTTAAACACTTTATTCTAACATTAAAACAAATTAATCCTTTGTAAAATATAAAAAAAATTTCAAATACTTAAGATTTTTTAACAATATTTCTCTCGGTATAAGTAAAATCTAGAGTGAGAAAAAATAATTCTAATTGTAATTTTAAAATTAAATTTAAACAAAAAACTAAGTCTCAAAATAACTTGGTGAATCAAATCAAAGAAATGCATCAATTTGCAAATCATAGAAAAATATACTTCAAAAAAATTTATTGCATAATCATATAATATAAAACCTAATTTTAAACACTGTATTTACATCTAACATTTTAGATTGATAATAAACCTGTTTGAACCTGTAAACATTCAGGCTAAAAGCTTTTATTAATGCTTCAGTAAAAACTTCAGCCAATACAAGACCTACAGCTGAGCCTATATTTCATTTTTATTGTTTTAAATACAGTAGTTTCTTTATTTTAGCCATGTTGCATACGGTCTGTAAAAATATAAAAAGTTATCATTTTGTATACATTTTATTATAAGTTATTAAGTTATATATTTTCTCTCTCTTTCTCTCTCACTCTCTCTCTCTACACACACTCACACTCACTCACACACACACACACACACACACACACACACACACACACACACACACACAGATATATATATATATATATATATACACACACATATATATTTGTAAATTTGAATAATAGCTTGAATATATATTGATAGCATGTAAGAAAGAGAGAAATTATTTTCAGTATAATTTCTGGTTCACTTACCTTTCCACATGATGAATGCAGACATTCTACACTATTGTCCTAGAACATCCTGCTTTCTCCAACAATTCCCAATGTCACAGATAAATTCGTAATAGTTTACGATTGGGTTTTTACAATGTGTAACGTATTTTAAAAATACACAGAGAGCAGTTTTGCTCCATATTTCAAATATTAGTATACATTTTACTTTTGACTAAACACAATAATGAATATTATATTTGATTTTTAAAATTCATGAGGTTCATTTTACGAAATAATTTCCTCTAATTTTTGGTAAAACCAAAAAAGGTATTTATTGTAACCTTTTAATTAGGTCCAATTTAATCCTAATAATAATCACTTTTATAATGTTAATTAATACGTACATAAAGTCACTTGCCGGAATGTACATCAGGTTAGAATAAAAATATTTGTGATTAGATGTTTTTTGTGTTATTTTCGTGATTATTTAATTATAGTTATGTGTTATCAGTGATTTGACTAACAGTGATTTCACTCTAATTCTTTGATTAATACTTTTGAAATAACTGTGATTTTAAATCGTAATGGCGATTTTCAACTGTGATTGTCAGTTGCTATTAGTTATTGAGGTTAGGTAATGGTATGTCAGTCGACCATGTCAGTATGACTGTTTTATATGAAAAAATAGCTGTGTTACCAACTTTGTTAACAAGTTGAAGTTTTTTCGTGGAAAATTTAGCTGTTTTCAGTTTATGTACTTAAATATATTATTAAAATGTTACTAAAAATGTAAATAATATTTATAAAAATTTCTGTTATTTTATTTCACATCGTTTTCCTAATGCCTTTTGATGTCCTATGTTTTATTACATAGAAGAGAAAGTTAGTTTAAAATACCAATACGTAAATTTGTGTCAATTAAGAATATTAGATTTCATAAATGGAAACGACTTTAAATTAGTAATAAAATTATTATAAATGATAAAAATGTTATTTTATTTTATTCCCTGAAAAAAATATTTCCTAATATAATATTTAAAATTTTGGACTAAATTGAAGTATGACTAGATCGTATATCGGGTTCCTGATATTGAATTATTATTTGAAAAAACGGTAATAACATCAATTTAAAATAAAAAGTATTTGAACTAGAATGAATAAATAAAAAGGTATTTTATTAACGATTGAAATTTTGTACAAGATGTATATATATATATATATATATATATATATATATATATATATATAAGTTGTATATGTAAATGTATACATTAAAAACAACTAAGGCTACTCAAATACAAGAATATTTATTAATTTATATTCAAAGCGGATTTGAGTATCATCAATTCATTCCTGATAATGTTGGTACTGTTTACCAATGAAAAGCTATGAATATAAATAATAAATATTCTTGTATTTGAATAACCTTAGTTGTTTTTAATTAATATACAAGAAAACACATTATATATATTAAATATATGTTAAATATATATTTGAGGAGACTGTGAGATAACAGACGGAATTGTGAATAGCGAAAATAATTTATATGTGTTTAAAAAAAGTACGACTGAAAATGTTAAAAATACAGTTTTGTGTTTTCATAAATATTAAAAAAATGAATTTATTATTAGTTTGTACTCTTATTTATTATTTGGTATAATATCATGTACCCTAATACAATTCATATCGCACCATTTGACAAATCAGTGACTGAAAGTCCCAGTCCGACCCTAGTCCCCCCCCCCCCATACACAAAGGATAGTTTATAATCGACGGACGAACTTAGTTCCCTTATCTGGGTGTGACAATTGTAAACAGTTTGGGTCCCGCTTTACGTGTTGGGGTGATTTGCCACTCCGTCGCAGTTTCGTTAGTCAAGAGCCTGCTACTTCATCTCGCTACTTAACTGGTCGAACTATGATATACGAATACCTGTGGCAAAATCACAGGTTTGCAAATCACTCCCCATCACTGTCTGTTATATGGATTTATTCTCAAACAATTTAACAAATTATTTTTCATACTGATCTTCAAACATATAAATGGTGATTTTATTTGCCAAGTTTAAACTGTTTTCACAACTTATAATCATATATACTTAAAATTTCTTTTAGACACAGTCCAAAAATTAACACAAGTTATTGAGTAGGGATAATATGCGATATCATTAGCATAGAATTATAATTATTATTACTTTTATTGTTATTATTATTATTATTATCATTATTGCTACTACTACTACTACTACTACTACAGTTCGTGAGGCTTAACGGTGTCCCTCGTTCTACTCTAGCATTTGACTACTAGCCTAATTGAAAACATTCTACAATACATATATCGTCTCTTTCATAATCACGTTTCTTTCTTTGCAGAAGCAGAGCAACACATTTAACGGTGTTGACATTGTTCACGATAAACTCAAACACCCAGCTAGTTCAATACTTGAAGCTAATAACTGTTATAATTTACCCTAAAAAAGTCAGAATTGAATATAATATTCCCAGTAATAAGAAAATCTGTACAATATTCAGAATTACAAACAGTATTGCCAACCTAACCCCAACCCAAGATGATATTTCTATTGCCCGAACCCACTACTATAGCCAGAGCCATAAATATACCATTAGAGCGTGTCCGTATTTGTACACAGCAGTTAAAAACGTTGCTTGGTTCCGTGTCTAAGAATTGTACACATGGGTCTGAGGGAAAACTCAAAGTGTCCAGATTTTGTACACATGGGAGCCAACGTGTAAATTAAAGACAGTGAAATTGACTACTTTCTTCAGTGCGTTAGTAGTGAATCAGATAACGTTTTCACTGATAATACTGACGAGGAACCAGATTATGAAAGTGATGAGCCTGGACCTAAGAGAAGGAAGACAACATTCACCTCAGATTCATCCCGTGATGAATCAGATAATTCTGATCATCATGAGATTGTAAGACTACCACAGTCTGAGCAACTGATCTGGAGTGACCCAACTGGCAATTTGATTGATTTAGTGTTTGATAGGCAGACAGGAATAAGCTATAATTTCATTTCTAAGAGATCCGGTGATACTCCCCTTAACTTTTTTGAATTATTCATTGATAATGAACTATTGATCAGCATCGTTGATAAAACCAATAGATACGCTTTTCAAAAAACAGTGTTGGGTACATTGAAGGAGAATGTGAAAGACAATTCCATAATTGCACAGTGGAGTGATGTAAATGTTGATGGAATGAAGGTTTTTCTTGGATTTCTACTTTGGATGGAATTGGATAGGAAACCCAAACTTAAATCCTACTGGTCGGCGTTTGTCCTTTATAAAAATGAATTCTCTGTAAATTTTGGCATGTCCAAAAATCGCTTTGAGGTTCTTTTGAGTATGGAGCATTTCAGTGACAATGAACTTTGTGCTGAGGGAGACAGAATGCACAAAATTTCATCCCCAATAGAAACACTGAATAGTCGTTTTATTGAAGCAGTCACACCAGGTGAAACTCTATGCATTGATGAAACAATGGTGCCCTTCCGTGGCAGAGTAGTTTTCCGACAATATATAAAAGGAAAGCGCAATAAATGTGGTATAAAATTGTTCAAATTGTGCACAGAAGGTGGCTATTCATGCAATATAAAAGTATACAGTGGCAAACAAACTAGTGCTGAGAAACGGCCAATGACTATAGCCGTTCTATAGTAGTTATGGATCTGATGGAACCATACCTTGATTCAGGAAGGCAGTTATTCACTGATAATTATTATACCTCAGTAGACTTGGCCCACAAATTGATTGAAAGGAGAACACACCTGAGTGGGACACTGCGTAGTAACAGGAGAAATATACCTAAGGTGCTTGTGAATAAGAAACTGAAGAAAGGCGAGCTTGTAAGTTTACAAAGCAATACAAACGTGATTGTAAGTAAGTGGAAGGACAAAAGATATGTTCTCTTCTTGACCACTAAAGCAGTTCTACAAATGGTCACCGTCACAACCAAACGAGGTAAAGATATACAAAAGCCATCAACTGTTGTGGATTATAATGCCAGTAAGACATTTATCGATTTGTCGGATCAGATAAGTTCATACAATACTCCACTTAGACGTGATTTAAAATGGTACAGAAAACTGGCAATAGAATTATTGCTCAACACTTGTGTAGTAAATTTTTTTTTTTTTTTTTTTTTTTTTTTTTTTTTTTTTTTTTTTTTTTTTTTTTTTTTTTTTTTTTTTTCATTAAAACTGGTCATTTCTGACCAACCATTAATTTACATTTGATAATTAGATTTTAGCTTTTATTACAAAGAATCCATTGATTTCTATTGTATCTTGTTTGATGTTGGAAGCCAACCGGCGTGAGGAAGAGTATTGTTGTCACTCTTGTCGTTCAACGAGTTCAAATGGTTTTGTCCTTTTGAGTCGTCTTGTCAGGTGGTTGTTGTCGAGAAGTCTCAGTGCCTCAGGATTTTCGTGTTGAGTGAGCCGATTTACGTGTTTGATGGCGTTCTGTTTTATGACTTCCTCGACCATGGGTACACCAAGATCGCAATGCAAGTCACTGTTACGCACATACCAAGGAGCGTTGGCGATGTTTCTTAGTACTTTGTTCTGGAAGCGTTGTATCCCTTGTATGTGACATTTGCTGGCACAGCCCCAAAGCTGTATACCATACGTCCAAACCGGTTTGAGGATTTGGTTATATACCAATAGCTTGTTGTATATTGATACCCGTGAATTTCGACCGAGTAGCCAATACATTTGCCTGTAGCGAGTCTGGAGTTCTGTGAGTTTTATTTTGACATGCTCGACCCATTTGGCTTTTGCATCAAGATTCATGCCGAGATATTTAGCTGAATCATGATATGGGATAACACTTCCATTCATTTCGAGCCTCTGCGGGTTTGGGATCCTCTTGTTTGTAAAGTTCACATGGACTGCCTTCTGGTCGTTGAGTTTGATGCGCCATTTCTTGGTCCAAGCCTCAACTGAATCGTTTGATCTTTGTAAGCGTGTTGTCGATTCTTGAACGGTTTTCGCTGTCGCTGCGTTTGCTGTGTCGTCTGCGAAAGTGGCCGTGATGACGTTGGCTGTTTGCGGAAGATCACTGGTGTACAGCAAGTACAGGATTGGTCCCAATACGCTGCCTTGTGGGACTCCAGCTTGTATTTCCTTGAAGTCAGAATACGTAGATTCGTGGTTTACTCGAAACAGTCTGTTCGATATGTACGATTTCAGTAGATTCACAAACTGGGCTGGCAGAATTGTGTAGTAAATGCACACATTTTATTCAAAAAAGTTACAAAATCTCAGATGGACATAACAACATTTAGGGAAAGACCTGTACTTGGTTTGTGCCCAAATAAAATAGGTATGGATGTGATTCCCAAGTCGCATCATCTTGTGGAAGGTAAAAGAGGGAGGTGCACAATATGCTACAACAAAATGACTTCACAATTTGGTCGCTATCATGCATCAAAAAATACTAAAAGAGTTACAACTTCATGTCCTGCTTGTAATGATGTAATGTACATGTGTTCTCCATGTTTTTTCAAGACACATAATGTAACTAGAAAATAGGCAAGAAGATAAATCGTATTCACTTAATTTTAATTTTCAGTTTTAGTAATTAGGTTTGCTTTTATTAGTTGGGGTACTTAGTAACTTTTTTATCATTCAATTTTAGTCATTAGTGTTGCTTTTATGAGTTAGAATTTGTAGTCATTGGGTTGTCATTCAATTTTACGGGTTTTTGTGATAATGAAGTGTATAAAGTGATATAAGAAAAAACATTAGACCACACAAGAATAATTACTTCCACTGTCAAATGTATTAACTTACTGATAAGTACGTAAAAACAACTGTTATAATTATTATAACAATTATTATTAAAATAAATACTAACATTTCAATAGCCTAATACTAGAATCTCCATGTTATAATAATATTTACTAATAATATTGTAATGATTATTGACTATTATGTGATAATAATTTCTATTTGTTGAATTACAAGTGTGTCCAGATTTGGTACACATGGGCCTGAAATGTAATGAATTCAGTTATAACCTTGTCCACAGATGGACACGAATAAATTTATGTAAATTATACATTTTTTTGGTTCACAAACTAAATGATTATACTCTACTAGAGGTATAGAAATGAAATATATGAAAAAAAATTATCTGGGTTCGGGGGAAAGTACAGCACAACTGGTCCGGTAGCCAAAGTGTTAAAGATCATATCTACATCAAGCTATTACAGTATTATCATTTGGTTAATTAGAGCTATTTACACTTTAAGCACGACACTGATGTTTTCTAAAGAGTTGGGTTTTGACCCCGCACTGCAGCCTAGTCCAGCCTAGCTATTTCAAGGTCAGAGACACGCCTAAACTTCACGCACTTTACTACTACTAATACTACTACTACTATTATTATTATTATTATTATTATTACTATGACTATAATCGTAATCAGCACCAACACCACCACCACCATGAATAAAGTACCGTTATCTTTCATCCAGTAGCGTTATCATGAATCCAGTATCGTTATCATGAGTCCGGAACCAATATCTTGAGTCCGGTGCCGTTATCTTGAGAGCAGTGACGTTATTTTGAGTCCAGTAACGTTATCTTGAGTCCAGTCCCAATATCGTGAGTCCAATGCCGTTATCTTGAGTACAGTACCGTTATCTTGAGTCGAGTAACGTTATCTTGAGTCCAGTACCGTTATCTAGTGTACAGTTCCGTTATCATGAGTGCAGTACCTTTATCTTGAGTCGAGTACCGTTATCTAGTGTACAGTTCCGTTATCATGAGTGCAGTACCTTTATCTTGAGTCCAGTCCCAATATCGTGAGTCCAATGCCGTTATCTTGAGTACAGTACCGTTATCTTGAGTCGAGTAACGTTATCTTGAGTCCAGTACCGTTATCTAGTGTACAGTTCCGTTATCATGAGTGCAGTACCTTTATCTTGAGTCCAGTACCAATATCTTGAATCCAGTGTCGTTATCTTGAGTACAGTACCGTTATCTTGAGTCGAGTAACGTTATCTTGAGTCCAGTACCGTTATCTAGTGTACAGTTCCGTTATCATGAGTGCAGTACCTTTATCTTGAGTCCAGTACCAATATCTTGAATCCAGTGTCGTTATCTTGAGTACAGTACCGTTATCTTGAGTCGAGTAACGTTATCTTGAGTCCAGTACCGTTATCTAGTGTACAGTTCCGTTATCATGAGTGCAGTACCTTTATCTTGAGTCGAGTACCGTTATCTAGTGTACAGTTCCGTTATCATGAGTGCAGTACCTTTATCTTGAGTCCAGTCCCAATATCGTGAGACCAATGCCGTTATCTTGAGTACAGTACCGTTATCTTGAGTCGAGTAACGTTATCTTGTGTCCAGTACCGTTATCTAGTGTACAGTTCCGTTATCATGAGTGCAGTACCTTTATCTTGAGTCCAGTACCAATATCTTGAATCCAGTGTCGTTATCTTGAGTACAGTACCGTTATCTTGAGTCGAGTACCGTTATCTTGAGTCCAGTAACGGTATCTTGAGTCCAGTACCAATATCTTGAGTCCAGTGCCGTCATCTTGAGTACAGTACAGTTGTCATGAGTCCAGTACTGTTACCTTGAGTTCAGTGCCGTTTTCTTGAGTCCAGTACCGTTATCTTGAGTCCAGTACTGTCATCTTGAGTCCAGTATCTTTGTCATGGGTTCAATATCAATATCTCGAGTCCAGTACTGTTATCTTGATTCCAGTGCCTTTATAATGAGTCCAGTATCGTTGTCATGAGTCCAGTACCTTTATCTTGAGTCCAGTACTCATCGAGAATATTAATTACATGTATATTGTTAATTAGTGTAAAAGTGATCAGTTAAATTTCCAAAAATTAAATTTAATACTCATTACACTTTGTGTTGTCTAAATTCTTCAAATATATTGGTTTCTCAGCAATATCTTTTATTTAAGCTTTGGAAAAATACAAATCTTTTTCACCTTTGCTCTTCACATATTTGTTATGTAATAACAATTTACAATCTCTTATAACTAAATACAAGATCTCAGAGGGATCTTTATTGGTTATGGGGGCTCTGCCGAAACGGTTTTACTCTATTTATCACGTAAACGAATGACCAAAATTATAGACATGCAACATGTTTTTGTTTTATCTGCCATTATAATAGCACAGTTTTCCTCCGCTCAAGGGGGTTTATTTCCGAAAGCCCTGTGTCGTTAGCAATGACCGCCGGCAGCAGTAAATTGTGATGGATTACCCTATCACTCACTTTATGCATTGTGGCGCAATGCGTACGTGGACGGATGTGTAGCGGCGGTTGTTTATACAAGACATACGGCTCGTATTCTTTACCACCCAAAGAGGGATGTGTACAAAATAGTTTCTCAACAACACAATCTATGAAGCTACTTGTATGAGAATTTGTTTTCTATTGTTGTGGTTGTGTATTGATTTTTTAGTATAAATTAATTTTATATTGTATTAAAAAAAAGGTTTTTCCTATATGAAGTATTTATCTAGCCTTGTAAAAACCTGAACGATGGTATTAATGAAGTGTTCCTAGGAACGTTATAATTATATGTTTAAAATAAAATACTAGATATAATGCACGTGTACTGACAAACAATATTTACAGCAAATGAAAAATGTTTTTAAATACAGCTTTCGTAAAATGTTTAAAAATTTACATGTGTCACTTGACTAACTTTTATGTGTTTTTAAACTTACGATAGTAGGCTACATACTTAATACGAGTAAAAAAAATAATAAAACCAAAATCGAATCCTATTTTATTCAACAGAAAATTTTAGCTACTTTTTAGTAAATAATTACAATCATTACGAATAAAGTAACATAAAATATGCATTAAAACAGCTGTTCTACCATATAACCTATAACATTAAATCAGCTGTTTTACGAAATCATATGTTATATCTTATTTTAAGCCAAATCTAACGAAATAACTATATTGGATTTCTTGACACATTTATGAAAGTTTTCTCCCGTATAAAACTAAATAATAATTAAATTTAATGAATGAATTAATATTTGAAAAAAATATACTAGCAACAAGTGTTAAACACTTTAAATTTGAAAGAATGTATTTGAACTTGATTTGATGATTAAAAATATTTTATGAACGATTGAAAGTTTATACAAGAAATGAATATAGAGAGGGTGTGAACTTATAGAAGGAATTGAAGAAGGCTATTATAAACATTCTTTCATAAATTGAAAAAAAACGTGTTTTGCTATTTGCAAAATATTGCTTGTAAGATGTTAATTAATGTGTAAGAATATTTATATGAAACATTTGTAGTGATACAAATACGTATTAAATTGTTGTATATTTGTATTTGTATATTTACATGCAAAAACACATTTTTGTACCAGTAATTTTGTGAAATTGCAGAGTATCTAGGAAATATTGGTCATTACAACTGTAACGATACATTACAACCGTAATATATTTACAGGAAATTTTCCGAATAGTCCAAAGTTTATTTTCCAAAAATCATCGAATAAGAGTAAAGGAATGGGTCCTTTCACGACCTATACCATTGTTGGCTTAGTAGAAGGGGTTCAGGATGCGGAAGAAGTAGAGCTCCTATATAAATGTTTTAGTTTCTCTCTTGATGCCATCACTTCACGCTTGACTTTCTTGGATATCAAAGCACCACTGGATTCTCCAAGCAAAGAAAATGCGATGTCTATTAGTGAGTAAATATAAGCACTTGATTTAATACATTGTTTCACATTTTTTCAAATATGTTTTTTTCATATATTTAATGATAAATATGCTAAATGTTACTTAATGTATAGTAAAAATATAAATATTTCAATTTAAAAACAACAAAAAATACATTGAACATATCTTTAACATATATTTCCCGATTAGTTTACAACATAATATGATACACATTTAATGCTAGTTCGTACTATCGATATATATTTTTTTATATATTTTTGTGTGTATATATATTATACACATTAGATAATTATTTTCCTGAAGATGCTGATACTATTTTATCGGCGAAAAGCTTTGAATAAATATATTCACTAAAAGTATTCTTGTTTATGAAATATTTTTAATTTATTATATATATATATATATATATGTGTGTGTGTGTGTGTGTGTATTTATGTGTATGTGTGTGAATTTTTAAAATGACTTTATTTCACTCTAAAAAAGTAAAAATAATTGCATACCAAATTATGGGCAACCGGTAAAATAATTTCGTTTATTCTTAACTTGAAGAAATGAAACAAAAATACAACACAGATAACCGACCTTTGAGCTTTATCCGTGGGCACAAACAACAGCTCACCATCATTAATTTATATCTCGAAAGCATTTCAGAGACAAATCTTGAATATCCGTGAGCATAGATGATACATGTTAACTATAACTGAGCAATAACACAAATGTTTATGTAGTAGCTTACCCTATTATTTTTGTGTAAAAACATATTTAAAAAAAACTAGTAGTTTTAAAAATAGAAAGATGAAGATAACATAAATAAAATTTATAATTGCATGCATTGGATTAAAAATACACACACACACAAACAAATATATATATATATATATATATATATATATATATATATATATATATATAAACAAATTAATTATTAATACTTACATTTTTAAAAAAAATTGAATAGGTGTGTTATTTAAGTTTCATAAAATATAACAATAAAGAATGAAAATTAATAGCCAAAAGATCGGAATTAGATACTATAATAACGTTTTTTTTAAATATTATTGAAATAATAAAAGGAACTCTTGATTTGTTTATTGAATTAAATGAAGTATCCCCCCTCTAGTCATCGATAACTATCAACTAATCGATTAGTAGATGTTTTTATTTTATAGGAATAAAACAAAGTTCTTAAATTTCTAGAAAAACAATGATTGGGTTCTCTCAATCAGCTTCTACGCTTATCAGATATCAACGAGTATGCATTTATAATCATAAAAAATATTGTAAAAAAATATTTTTTGTAAAAATATTATATCATGCAATAATTCTATATTTAGGAATGTTAAATATGGTTTTAAAATATTTTTGTTCCTGTGTAAGAAAAAGTCATCTGACACTTATTAACGATATTAAAAAACTGATACAAAAAACAAGTTAGAGATGAGCTCGTAAAAATCATTGTTGAAAAATAAATCATTTTTATTTAAAAAAACGATAATATACACTCATATTTGTGGGTTAATATTGCAATACAAATAAGATTTAATTTTTAAGTTAAACAATATACCTACAGGAAAAACCATACGCAATCGAAAAACCGTTATAAAAGTTATTATATAATTATTATCATAAAAGAAATAATTTTATCACAGTTTTGTTTTTGTTTTAACAGCTCAGGGAGATTATGTATTTATAAATATAACAAAAATAAAAAAACAATTCTTACACGATAATTTTTGCTTCAAAAATAATTCTACAAGTGAAATTAAAGTCTCCAATAAAACTTTGTTTTAATAGAGTACGACTAATAACACTTGTTATTGCAATGGGGGTAATTCCACCTCTCTTAGGCTCAGGCCTAAGTAAAAGTGCTATATTGTAACTAATGTATCATTATGTTTTCCAAGGTGCTTTGTTCTCCTGCTTTTACTACTCAAATATTTAGTTTTATATCGTCTTTATAGATCTGTTTACCGTTACCAGTCGTTCTGGTTTCCTAACTGTCAGAGATTCCTATTTTTCGACTTTTCACAAAAACAGTTTTATTGCTGTGTTTATGCTTTAACATTACAAAAGGAAAATAAACTTTAATTTCGATGTTGCTTTCGAGCAGTGACTTCATTTCACTTGTTTTCGCACCAACTCGTAATGTTTTTAATTGTTTTCAATCAGTTTATCTTCCGCAATACAACTCAAGTTAACGACTTTATTTGCCACAATAAAAACGTTTTCCAATATTTCTGAGGATAAACAAAATGTTAGCGAATTTAGATAGACATAAACAAACTCAATAAGTATAAACAACACTATTTATTAATTAATTAATATTCAACATGTTAATTTAGTTCAGACAAAATCTGCTAAACTTATTTTATAAATTAATTTTGGATTTTTAGAACGTATGTAGTATATAAATATTTTTTTAAAATATCTCTCCATTTCTTTTTTCACTATCTCTCCATCTCCCTTCTTCTTATCTCTCCCGCTTTATCCCCCCTCTCTCTCTCTCTCTCTCTCTCTCTTTATGTCTCTCTGTGTCTGTCGGTCTCTATCTCTCTCTCTGTCTCTTTTCCTTACTCTATCTATCTCTTGCTCTCTCTTTCCCTTCTCTCTCTCTTGTATATTTATCGGAGTCACATATTCTCTGTGTATTTTTGAGTTTGGCTATACAAAATATTATTTAATGAACGTGTGTGTGTGTGTGTGTGTGTGTGTGTGTGTGTGTGTGTGTGTGTGTGTGTGTGTGTGTGTGTGTGTGTGTGTGTTTGTGTGTGTGTGTGTTAGTGTGTGTGTGTTCACGTTCGCGTATATGTTTGTAATTTAACATTTAATGTTTACCAAAAAAAATAATTGTTTTCACTTTATTAACTTCTACTATTAAATTTAATATTTTAATTAAGTTTAAAGTCACATATTAAACATGTTTTTCTGACTGAATTGTGGCACTAGTAAAAAAAATATCAACTAATATAATTTCTGTAGGTTTTTTGTTAATATAGGATGTAAATTTGGATTCTAATAGGCGTATATATGTGTGTATATATTTGTATTATATAAATATATATTATATTTGTAAGTATAAATCATTCATTGTGTACACATTTTTAAAAATACTTTCAACGCGTAATTACACCATTTCAGTAAATTATTATATTGTCATTTAAGGCTGTTGGTCAAAGTAGATTGCAACTCCAGAGCACTGTTCTACGTTTGCAGAAGAAAGTAGATTTATTAAAACTAAATCAATTGATTAAAGACAAGTGTAGCCGAGAGGCGGAGTGGGAATGAAAGCGTGAAAACAGGAATGACCTTGTACATTTGGTCCGCTTTAAGAAAGTGAAGCCGGTACGAGTGAACGTGCTACGGAAGTACCGTAATCAATGCGAGGGCTTTCATTTTCCGTTGGGATTTTCCCATGCAAATCATTTCTTCTATGAAGAATGTTTAGAAAAAATGGTTTATTTGGTGATATACGTTAGAAAAACCAGTTTCATTCTTTAGCAGCAAACGAGATTACACATTGTGTAATCAATTTTAGTTTATTTGCACACACACACACACACAAACACACGCCCGCGGGCGCGTGTGTGATAAGATGAATAAAAACGTATTCAATTAAATTTTGCTCAATATATATATTATAACTTAACTTGCCAACTAGTTGGGCGTCAAATTTATATTTAAATGTTATTTATTTACCTTACCTATTAATTTCACACCTTCAGGTTTATAAAGAATTAACAATCTTATCAATTTTTAAACATCACTTGCATTTATTCTCTTCAATTAACTCTACACATTATTCCAAATTAATATTATTATTTTGCAGTTACAGGATTGATATCTTAACTAATATTACAATGATAAAAGGTGGACTTCTGAGGCTTTAGATTTCTATTAAAATAACATAACAAAAAAAAACAGTAATAAAATTTTATTCTTGCTTTCGTTTCGCTATTACGGGAATATTGCTTTTAAATTAGAAATGGTGAAACTAGAATAATTTTTATAAATTTTGATGTAACTAAAATTTATTCTGAACTAAAAGATAGATGTCAACTACACTTATATTCAAATAATACTTGTGTTCTGAAGAGTCCCTGGAATCCTGGCTTTGGTTATTACCTTCTGCACTTACACTTGACACACAAAAAACTTACTTTATATTTCTAAAAAAAAACTTTTACGTCGCACTTTTAAAATTTTACTTATAAAAAAACTCTTTACGTAATTTAATCAATTTCTCCCTTTACAACACTTCCATCCTGGACCCTACCAATCTGCCTGCCTTTCTCTGAGACTCTCCTCAAACTTCCTAACTTCCCTGATCCTTTAGTTTTTTATTAAAAATCCTTAATTTCTTCCACTACCAATCTTCTTTGTAAGTACCCACAGTTCGTCTCATCTAACGGTACACGGTATTTTCCCAGGCTATATCGGCTGCTGGATTTCCCTGTATTAACCACTTTGGACCCTTCTCTATTGTCTATGGTTGCGGGACTCAACTTATAGCTTTCCTGGAAAAGGATAATAACATTTTACCTGCTTTGTCCGCACTAGAAAAACTATTTGTGTCTTTCCTTGCTTAATTCTACAGATGATTATTTTAGCAACTAACTGAATTTAATCCAAAGCCTCATACTTTATGTTATAATATATATATATATATATATATATATATATATATATATACATATATATATATGTGTCTGTGTGTGTGTGTGTGTGTGTGTGTGTTGTGTGTGTGTGTGTGTGTGTGTGTGTGTGTGTGTGTGTGTGTGTGTGTGTGTGTGTGTGTGTGTGTGTGTGTGTGTGTGTGTGTGTGTGTGTGTAAGGAGAGAGTGTGAGCTAATTTAAGGAATGATGTATAAAATGTATTAGAAAAATTTACCATATCTAAAAAATTACCACACACACACACACACACATATATATATATATATAATTTTATATAAATAAATTATTTTCCTTTCAAACAGATTGCAATTATTGTAGTCAGTAAGCAAATTAGTAAACATAAAAGACTAAAAACTGATTTAATGCGGTATAGTTCAAGCTGTACATCCAAAAGTAATAGAGAGCACATTAGTGTAATTATAATTAATACTAAATAAGCTTGCTACAAATATTTACAAAATCGTTTTTTATTTTCTCTAGCACAGTTGTTCTGTGTTGGCATCATTTACATTACACAGTTACAGCTTGCTAGCATTATAATCAGTTACTCTGTATTTATGACCTGATGATATTAAGTGTTTTTATCGAAATATACATATAGGCTTAGTAAATATTTGTAGCAAGGGTTTATAATTGTTTAGTAAGGCTGTATGTCTTTTGTCCTGTATGATGTCAACCTGAATGACATTTGATTACTGCTATTAGGCTCAATATAATTTCATTCGACGGGTAATAAAAAACATTGTTTTGCATGCGCTGAACCTTTTATAACATTTTAAAAATAATCTCCTAGATTTTGATAAAGTTTTTCTAGCTACCACGCCAATTCAATTTTGTTTACTTTTTATTTTATTTTAAATGAAGTAACTTATATTTATGAATATTTTTTAAATACCACAGGTTTCAAGAAACGTGACAAATATCATATATTATTAACGTGACATCATATTATGATGTGTAATTGTGTGCGAGTGAGCATGCGAAAATAAAATATAAGAATCGTGTGATGCAGAAATAAGAGTCGTATTGTGATTACAGCTTCAATAAGATTGGAATTACCAGTTTTTGTATACTACTAGAGGAATTTAAAATATTTCACGAAATGATAATTTGACAAGGTCGTGTTCTTAGGAATGTTAACTAGAGACGTTTTTTACTATTGTAAACTTTATCTAGCCATTGAAGGGCGAAAAAACGACTAATTTCAAGAGATTATTTTTTACAAAACTAAAATCAATAAATTTTCTCATTCGATTTATTACTATAATGATTTTTTTTTTGCTATTCTTCGTACAATAATACCATAGAAAAAAATATTCTAATTATTTGTTTTTAAACTTTAAGTATGTTTCCATTTTTATTAGGATCAATCTAAAATATATTTGTTTATTAACTTTTGTATGGGGTCAATATGGCACATATATTTTTTAATTTGATATATAAAATACATACATTTTTGTTATGGCTCTATATTATACATAAATTTTGATTTGGGGTGTATAATATACATACATTTTTGTTTGGGGCCTATAAGATACATACATATTTACATACATATTTGTTTGTGGTCTATAAGATACATACATTTTTGTTTGGGGCCTATAGAATACATACATTTTTGTTTCGGGTACATAAGATACATACATTTTTGTTTGGGGCCGATAAGATACATATATTTTTGTTTGGGGCCTATAAGATACATACATTTTTGTTTGGGGCCTATAAGATACATACATTTTTGTTTGGGGCCTATAGGATACATACATTTTTGTTTGGGGTCCATAAGATACATACATTTTTGTTTGGGGCCGATAAGATACATAAATTTTTGTTTTGGGCCTATAAGATACATACATTTTCGTTTGGGGCCGATAAGATACATACATTTTTGTTTGGGGCCTATAGGATACATACATTTTTGGTTGGAGCCTATAGGATACATACATTTTTAAACGGTGTTTATAAGGTACACAAATTGATTCCGAATAATTTACTGTTTGAAAATAAATAATATGTTGAAATTTGTTCTCAGGTTTTACCAGTAACGATTTTATGTGTCAGTTTAGCGACAGCTGAAAACATGAATAAAAAGAGGACCTTAGCCGACAGTAGCTTCGGCAGTCACACTGCTTTACTTGGGGCCTACACAATCCCAACTTTCTACACAGTCCCGGGAGCCATCAACCCTGTCCTGGGAGACTCTTTAGGCAGAAATGGAAACGGTCATGTTCTGTTCGTCGGAGGAAATCATGAACCTGTTTTACCAGGAATACCAGCACGCGGGAGTTACAGAGCAGACGATTCGAGGAAGGTGAGTGAATCGGAGGACGATTCCTATGACGATTCCGAAGAAAAAGAAAATGTAAGCGTCGCATCAGATAGTGGTAAGACAGAAGCCTTTGGTTCTGCTGACAATGTTAAAGAAATGTACAATGATCACAAAATTGGTGGAGTACGAACAGGTGGTCATTCGGGCAGTTTTAGAAGTCATTCTGGTGGCCGGACTGGAGCAACCTTCATAGGACGTGGTCATGGAGGAGCAGCTACCATTGCAAATCACGGACGCAACAGTGGCCATGTTAGTAACGGATATGTAGGGGGATATGAAGGTGGACGTGCTGGAGGATCGCAAGGAGTTGTTGGTGGTGGCCATGGAATCGTAGGGTTAGATGGAAATAAGCCGCAAAACAGTTTTGTTCGACATTTTGTCGGAAGTGATGGTGAAGCGCATAGTCGAGACTCTGGTGTTAATAATGGGGGTAGCAGTGAGGCTGGACACGGCTTTGGTAGTTTTCATGGTTTTAGTGACGCGGAAGAATCTAGTAGTAGTGGTTCATTTTCAGGGCATGGAGATAGTGAAATGAGAACTCATGGAGGCGGAATCGGCGGAGGGCACGTTTCTGGAATAGCAAACCACGATAGTAGTCTTTCAACCTCAGGACGTGGTTATGCAGGAACTATTTCCGCATATACAAGACCAATTGCAGTTCACTCTAGTGGAGGATATGGAGGAAACTATGGAGGATATGGCGGCAACTATGGCGGTGGTTCGAATGCAGACTTTGTTGCAGACCACGGTAATAACGAAGTCATCATTGAAGTAGGTCACGGGGAAGGGATAAGCGGTGGTCATTACGGGGGATCTGGAAGTTATTTTGGTGCCAGTGGAGGGCATGGTGGAAACTCTGGTAGTCATGGAGGATATGGAAGTGGAGGATATGGAAATGGAGGATACGGAGGAGTATCAGGAGGTCACGGAGTTGGATACGGAGGTGGATATGCTAGCGGTGGCTCAGGACATGTTGCCGGAGGAGGTTTTCTTTTTCATAAAGGAGGAGGTTCTACTAACGGATTATCTGGCGGTAGTTACGGATCTTATGGCGGCGGTTCGGCAAGTCACAAAGGTTCTGGAGGAGGTAACGGAGGAGGAAGTGGTAAAGCTACGTCATATCAAACCGTCCATTTGGAAAGCTTTCATGCTGTACCTGTCTATTTTAAGAACGAAGGTAAACACTGATTACACAACTGTGAACTGATCCCGTCCAAAGATGTTAGTTTAAGTATTTCCGTAAGTTATAGACTTGTAAATATTTTTTATGTTTGTAATAAAATTATTTAAACTATTTCGTTATTGGTCCTTTATAAGCCTTTAGCTGTTATATCAATCCCTAGTTATCAATAATTACTACAGGCACATGTGCATTATTCTTTGAAATACTAATAAATAACTCTGCGGTTTAGAACTTAACCAACACTTCTCCCTGTAGTAAATATTGTGTTTTTCCTTTTAATTTCTAATGTTGTATGCCTACGTATATTCACTTTCAGCTTTTAGGATAGTCTATTTTTCAAGAAGTAGTAACCGACCGTATTTAAAACATTTACACTCAGGTTTAACAGTCTTCTGATTATACACGTTAACATGTACACACACACACACATACACACACACACACACACATATATATATATATATATATATATATATATATATATATATATATATATATACTTCCCTATAGAAGCATTTATTTTTTGTCTAGATTAAGGCGGCCTTTTTAATTGTCGATTCGCACGTCTTGTTTTCTAAAACGTTCATCTAAATATATTATTTTATATTTTATTTTCTATGTTACTTTCCTCACTTAAATTACTGTGGAAGGCCTTAAATTTGTAAATCACTAAGTAACAGCAATAAGTATAACATTTCCCTTAATATCAGATTCTTTTCCACAATAAAACCTCCCATTATTTTAAATCCCTGAAACCACAATAACGTCTCAATTGCATTAAAAATCGAACTCGTAGACTAAGAAACTCTAATCGTCAATACCAAAATTTAAAAAAAAAATAAATAATATTTACATAATTACGAAAACCAACTAAAAATAAATAGTTACCTTTTACAAGTGCAGTTCTGATTACATTATGTGAAACTGTTCGTACAGGTGATGCATATATTGCAATTAAAACGCGTAAAAAGAAATAAATATTTGAATCCATGTTTGAGTTTATTTTTGTTTTTCTATTTACTATTAATTAAATTATGAAATTGACCAGAAGTAAGTGCAAATTTAAAAAAAGTTATTTTACGAAAGAAAATGTTAGTGTTATCAAAAACGTATTTTAGCTTGCCTAAGAATCAATAAATTTTATTAAATAATTCTATTAAATTTATTGTTTCAAAAAAAAGTTTTTATTATGTTTTTAATGTCATTTCATATACTAAAACCGTTAAAAGGTTTACATCTATATTAACACCCTTTTACACGTGCAAAGGGGAATCTTAGTTTCTTTAGTTAATTTTGTGATATTTCTAAACGTGCGGATATATTTGCGTGAAACTCAAGGACATCTTTGCTTTCCCCATCATGCACCAGAAAAACCAGATTCAGTTGCTCTTGGGACGATAGTGAACAGACAACAGTTTAGAGTGGTTTGGCGAGGAATCTTACTGCTCATGCGTATAACGGTGTAATTCTTTCAAGCAACAAACACTATTTTTTATTTATTGAGGTATAGGCTATATCTTGTAATTTAAACTATTCGCGTTTTATTTGTTAACATGGACGTTAATTTAAAAGGACTTTATTAATTTAGATAGTATTTAATAAGACTCCACATCGAAGCCCTAAGTGGGTGAGGAATTCCCCGCCTACGCGTGTGACCACGTTACGGATGGTAAACGTCTGCTACTGGAATTTGAGGCATTTGGATAAATGTTTCAACACATTTTTTAATAAACGAGATTTATGGTTTCAATAATGGATGACGACAGTGCTTGATGTTTTATAGATGACGAATGCACAAAATCTACCCAAGTGACAGAAAATAAAATTTAACCAATAAAGTTTTACAGAAAACTCGCCAAGACAGACATCGGAACGATCGTAGACCTATTTCTCTTTGGAAAAACCAGATTTATGAAAGTAAAAATCTTCTAGAGAGAACTACGTACCAAAAATATATAAGAACAAACATTGATGAAAAACTAACAGTTAATTGGATATAATTTAAAACACTAAATGTCCAAATAAAAAATTAGTAACCAATAACTCAGTTAAATAATTCGATTCGGCGATAGCTTAAAAAAACAATTTATTTAGGCCCAAAGAATGTTACAACATACAGCAAATTAATACAAACATGTATGTTACAGAACCTCAGAACAATTGATATCTAAACTAGCATAGCAACAGTATTGAAAGAGCGAATGTGTAAGAAATAAATAATATTAATAGTTATAGTAACAATAACTCTTTAATAATAACATTATTATTAAGAATAATAATAGCTTACAGTAAAAAAAAAAATAATAATAACAATTAAAACTGTTTAAAAATGTTTTTCAAAGTTTTTTTGTTTACAATTTTAATAGGTAATGATTTTATATCTGCTAAATAAATTTTTTTAATGAATATTGCTTGTAACTTGTTTTACTGGTTCTTCTAACATAATAGCAGGACAACTAATATTGCAACTTTATTTTCTTTTAGTGATTTTCCATCAACTTGAATCGGGAAATTGTGAATTTAAAATTTAATGCTAACTTTAAAGCTACCTTCTTAACACCCTTCTAAACGGATAATATAATACAAATGTTATTGCTACTAAATGCAAAAAGAAACTGTTTGTACTTTATTCTTCAATGGAATCACACCCTTCTGAACCAGTCACGAGTCGTACATCTCCCATAACTTGGCAACTTCAACGGCGGAATGCTCTCGCTCGCTTGACAACGAGAAGCGGGGGAGCATATTTGATGAATTCTTTACCCCTTATCCTAAGAAATATGTTAATAACTCAACCAGAAACACGAGCTTTAATATATGCAAATATTTTATATTTTTGGCAATGTTTCATTCTTTTACACTTCGTTCAACTACGCCACAATGATTACGGCCTTTTTCTACGCCTCGGTTTTTGTTAGTTTCAGCGTGAATACACGAACTGCGGAGTAAATATTTCCTAATTCTTTACACTACATTTATTTTGAATAGTAAAAATTAAATCTCACAAAGGCAGACGCAAAACATTTAAAGCACGGATTTGCATTTAAATGAAATATTAAAATAACTGATCATTAATGAAAGAATTGAAAAACAAATTTATTTATTGTAAATAAACCTAATATATCTATAAAGATTACCTTACAAGGCCGAGTCATTTGTTTTATACCGTGGGATATAATATTATCAGTAGCTATAAAAATCTATGTAGAGTATAATTGGTCATTCGTAAGCTGGTGAGCGTTCGATCGGTAGCAAAACCTGTACTAGCCCTATTCAAAAACATTGTTTTTGTAGTGCGTGTTGCATCAAATGGCACGGCTAAGAAATTTCAGGCGTTGCAGTCATTTAGAAAACTGCTAAAAAACTGTTATCAAACTTTTATGTGAATGATCTGATTAATAAGACGAATCACATAATATTTATAGCGGGCTTTCGGGCTTGAAAATATACATTATTTTAGTAAAAAATACTGTACCTCGTATTGTATTACTCATCGTTTAATATTAAACTTCAATATATTACACTCTAATACTTGATCCAGAACGTGTAATAAATAAGTTTCCCCATCAATGATGTAATTGATTTTATAATTCTTCAACCCCAGGCATGGCGTTTTAATCCTCGCCCGATTCTTCGTCATCTTCAATGTCACCATGTTACCAATAACTGGTTCCTCTGCAATATACTCATCTTCTGTCTTTCTAATAGGCTTACATATCTTCTGAAGTTATGGAAGAACATTTTTCTTCACATACTTGTTGCACATCTGATACTTTAAATGTTGTGTTGTGTGAAGCAACATATTTTTTCACTAAGCCAAAACTTATATACGTAAAATATTAATTGGCCGTCTATTACAAACACTATCAGAAAAAACAGTAAAAAATAACAATCTGAATTTACTATAATAACTATACACTAACTAACTTTACAATAGGGAAATGACGACCTTTCTTCAAGCAGTCTAATTGTCGACTGCTTAATAATGTGTCATAGATGACCAGAGCCATCTGGCCCTGGGTCTAGTCAACGAAGGTGAATGTCTGTTGAACGGTCTTTTGCTTCCTCTACTCCCCCCTCCGCCTATGCTCGCCCTTCGAGTTTTCCCGCCAGCTACGAGTGACAGCTATATCTGCTTATTATAGTATCTATAATACTTAATAAAGAACTTTATCTACACGTTATATTATATCGAATTTTATAACTTATTATATATGTTTCTGCTAGTAATATTATGTTTAATTTTTTTAAATAGGTACATGTTTAGTACAGATACACCGTTCTGTGTTACAGAACACTGTTTGTATGTGTAGATGTCTGAACTATGTAAACAAAAGTTAATAATAAACCTTTTCAAAGTTAATAAAGTTTTATGAAATCCAACTCTATATTATCAAAATAATAACATAAATTCAGATACAATATAATTTTTAAACCTAAGTGTACAAATTTCTACTTCCTTAAATGGAGATTTTTAATGTAATATATTTTTTAGAAAATAATTATGTAACTATGTCGCGTAAGAACAAAAAATAATTTTGTTTATAATTACATAAATACATTTCATTTAAACGCAAAACTGATTTCAAAATATAAAAAAATTATTAAAAGATTTTAATGACTAAAACAAAAAAGTAATAGATTTTAAAAAAAATCAATTCCTACTGAAGTCAACTAAGAAAAATTTTATATAAGTTTCTTTTTATTTTATAATTACAACTGGTTAATTAATAGAACTCACTATACGTCTCATAGGAGTGCCCGGTTTATGGAATTTAGGTAAACCATATAACATAGGACATCTAGTAGATTTCTCTTGAGGAACTATCCTGGATTGTGTTTCCTCATCGATAGACGTTTATTTAATCCTCGGCTTGGTAGTTTTTTTCAAATATTTGGTCGGATCGTTCTTTACAACCCTGTAGTTGTCATCATTCAAGATCTCCTGCATCTTGTCGATATAATCTGAAGTGTTTAAAACGGCAGCAGCGTTACCCTTATCAGCTGGCAATATGCTAATGTTTCCATTATTTTTCAGCTTAAAAAGGGCTCTTGTCCCTCCAGGGCTCTTGTTCCTCCAGGGCTCTTGTTCCTCCATTGCTGAAATTAGGTTTAGGAATCCTGCTAGTACGTAAAATACTAGCACCTCTTGACGAATTTCTTCTGCTTCAGTTTCACCCATGTATTCTATAGATGTTTCTACTTCAGATATTATTTCTTCTATAGAAAGCCTGGTAGGATCAATGGCAAAGTTAAACTTTTTACATAGGACAGTGATTTCGGCATCTCTGAGGCTGTAGCTAGAAATATTCTTCACAACACAGTCAAGATCCAAAGTCTGACGATGAATTTCAGAAGTTTTATCAGTAAGGTCATCAAACGTTTTAACCAGTTTCCTAGTTTTCAGTCTTAATTATTGTTTGACGTCAAAGCCACAGGAGTTTCGATTCGATCCCACTTAATACGATGTACAACATTGCTAGGATCAATGTGCAAAATGAAAAGTTCGTTTTCAGTGTCAGCATGGTTCTTCCTAGTACGATAGATTTGTTCTCTAAGTAGAGCTTTACTGGCATTCTGGAGAGCATCTTCAGTTCTTCTAGTTTTGGTGTTATGCGACAATGTAATAAAAGTATGTTAGATGTTGTCACGACTCGAATCAGAAAATGAAGGTCACAGATGAGAGTAGCAACCTCTCATATTGATTGATATATATCAGCATATATGTAAATATATATATATATATATATATATATATATGTGTGTGTGTGTGTGTGTGTGTGTGTGTGTGTGTGTGTATGTATGTGTGTGTGTGTGTGTGTGTGTGTGTGTGTGTGTGTGTGTGTGTGTGTGTGTGTGTGTGTGTGTGTGTGTGTGTCTGTGTGTGTGTGTGTGTGTGTGTGTGTGTGTGTGTGTGTGTGTGTGTGTGTGTGTGTGTGTCTGTGTGTGTGTGTGTGTGTGTGTGTGTGTGTGTGTGTGTGTGTGTGTGTGTGTGTGTGTGTGTGTGTGTGTGTGTGTGTGTGTGTGTGTGTGTGTCTGTGTGTGTGTGTGTGTGTGTGTGTGTGTGTGTGTGTGTGTGTGTGTGTGTGTGTGTCTGTGTGTGTGTGTGTGTGTGTGTGTGTGTGTGTGTGTGTGTGTGTGTGTGTGTGTGTGTGTGTGTGTGTGTGTGTGTGTGTGTGTGTGTGTGTGTGTGTGTGTGTGTGTGTGTGTGTGTGTGTTTAATATTACCCATATTAAAAATTGAATCTTTTTTGAAACCTCAAACATTGATGATGATTTTAACAATCCTTACCATTAGATAAACACATTATTATTTTATATTTATAAATGTTGTAG
Source organism: Prosapia bicincta (assembly GCA_036971475.1). Lineage (NCBI taxonomy): Eukaryota > Metazoa > Arthropoda > Insecta > Hemiptera > Cercopidae > Prosapia > Prosapia bicincta. The sequence goes on from JBAIZL010000003.1 coordinate 26,947,717, forward strand.
ACGTCGTGAAAGTTAATTAATGTAGGTCTGAGGACGACTATACTTCCTATCTTAAGCCTTTGAATCGCGCAGTTTCTCTAAATTAGCCATGACTAAGAGCCCGTTTGGGTGGGTGGTCTGCCCCAAAGTGTAAGTTGGGTGGCCGTCGTAATAACGTGACATGTATTAGAGTAACGTATTTGTGGTATAAGTGATGTATTTAAAGTAAAGTTATTGAAAAATAAATTGTGAGTTATTGGACTTTAATGCAGATTTAAATATAATATAATTCGAGTATTTATGAAATAAATACTGTCTTTTTATTAAAAGGTGATACTTTTTTACATTTGGAATTTGTTAAAGTAACTATTACTTTCAAGCATTAACATCAATTATACAATAATAAAAAAAGGCAATATTTCATACAGAAATTAAGTGAAATAAATGAGAAATAAAAATGTTTATAAATTTAATGTTTAAATGTTTACTGTAAATTTACTAGATTCTTATGTTTACAGATTTACTAGATATTTATTAAATTCTTTTAAAAGTTGAAAACTTAAACAGAAACATATAAATAACACAAAAAAAGTGAATTAAAATTACTTTGATTGTTTTTGTTTTGACTTTAAGTATCAAAATGAAATTATCTATAAAATAACTGCACCGGTGTACTAGAATTTTACGTCCATAATTTCTTATTACTTTGATTGGTTAAGACTAATTATAAATAGAAAATCTATATTTAATTTTAAAAATCGTCTAATTAGTTAAACAATTTTTTACATATCTATTCGAAACAGGAATTAAGGCTAAAATTTAATTTACAATATTTTCTATATTAAAACATCCTTTAAAATCACATATTTCAAAAAAAAAACACAAATTACAAAGTAACATTAACTTTACATCATAATATAAAAGCAATTTCTCAAACATTCCACGTAAAACAGATGAAATCATAGTTACAATATTAAAAGGTTTTGCATGCAATAGTTCACAAGACAGTCCATGGATGACTGTCCAAGCAGAAGGGCGTTCCTGCCCCTGTTCTCTACACCAAAGCTATTCGCCTTCTATTCATCTCGGTTTTGAGTGTGTCTGCCCAGATTTCCGCTCCGTACAGCATTATAGACTGCGCCACGGATATCAGAAGATGGCGTTTGCTCTGAGTAGGGCCCCTAACGTTAGCTAGAAACCTACTCATAGCTGTTGCGTCACTGACCGTTTTCTCAGCTGCGCCTTAAACATGATTTTGAAAAGCTAACTTCCGATATAATAATAATAATAATAATTTCAATAATAATAACAATATTATTCATAATACAATCATATTATTCAATAATGTTATTGATGATTGTTATAATAATAGTATATTAATAGTATTATTATTTTTTTCATAGAAGTACTACACTCATCCTGTAAACAACCAGGAATTTGTTAATACTATTTTAATAAAGGCATTATTACACTCTCATAAGCAGACAAATATTAATTTAGTTTTAGAGTCGGTCCCTATTTGTAAACTGCATTATTAAATTTTCAACCCTTCTTTATCCAGCCCTTTAAAATATTTCAACGCCTTTTATCTTTTCACAATATTGGAGTCTTTATGCTTCTCCGACTGCCAGAGCCTTATTACAAATTTACACTCTTCACGCATTACAAGGGGATATTCATAGCGCACTTTGAGCTTTAAGAAAACTGTTTTGTCAGCTTTGACTGCTTTGAACTTCAGAACATACAGGATTAATAATCCTTAAACAGAGGTTGCTTTATTTTTATTTGTAACTTTCAGTTCAGTTGCAAAAGGTAAGTAAAGTTTAAGAAATATTTTCTTTCTCCCGTTTGCTCCCATAATATTTACTATACTCTTATAAATAATATAACAATTTTCATCTCCGGCTCCGAGCATTACTTCTATTCACCGTTCCATCCTTCAGCAGAGTTAAATCTCCTCTGCTTCATCCCCTCCTTGTTAAAAGTTATTTTCTTTATACTATTATAATTAATTTTCCTTTATTCACTCCCTCTGTATACAAAACTTATTTCCTCATTTTACACATATTTTCATATTCTCAAAATTCGTATGAAAATGGTTTGAATCCTTATATTCATATTGAAGTACATAAGTACAGTTTTACAAAAATAATAGTTTGCTTGCAAATAAAATAATTTTTGAAGGCTAAAATCCAATGGATTAATCTCTTCATCTAAGTTAAAGTTTTTTTCTCAATCTTTTTATAAATTTGCTACTAATTAATTATTTAAAAACGAGTTATTATTATTTTAGTTATTTAAATGTAACCAACAATAAGTGTGAACATGAAAATGTAAACAAAGGATACAGCAGAAAGCTTTAGTTTAGGTCCACATGCGCTGACGTCACACATGGAGCCTGACGTATTGCAAGGCCTGCTATATTAAAAGGTACTGGTAGTGCTCGATAATATCTGATTGATTATAATATAGTAGAGCCTACATTAGCTTGAATTGTTAGACTTATCTGTAACGTACTGTAAATCATTCAATTAACTTTATTGACCAGGAAACAGGTGTGCATACAAACAATAGATAGAGCTAGTGCCGCAGTATAATACTTATTTGCACGCACATTGTTATTCGGCGTAAAAAAGGTCATTTGCTTCATACCTTACCGAATTTCAATTTGTGGCGCTACTATGTATACCATGTTTTGTGGGTTTTTTTCTTATTGATATAGTGTTAACAGCAAGTTTCTTAAAGTCATTGTACTATTTAATATTGAATGTTTTGTGGTTTTTTATGTATTTTTGTGTTAGGTTATGTTTTCTGGATATTTTTAATATGAAAAGGTTTCATTTCACTCTGATTTTAGGCCTTTTTATATCATCAAATAGCAATTTTTATCTTTCAGCACTAAGTCGTGTTTCTCCATAATTAACATTTTTTTATATTATTGGTTTTCATCTTTCTGATTTAGAAAGTCGATTAGAAAAACATATCTAAATGGCCACCTGTACTAAGATGGCAACTTAATATGACAATGAGTTGCAGTTGTTTAGTGTATTTGAAGATGTTTGTTTACTTGTTTTATTAACTGCATTTGTGTTGAGTTTTAAAGGAATTGTACGTTTTAACCTCCGCCTATACAACATCATACGCACTTTTAACACATTTTGTCTTCACATAGAACCACACAAACAGAACCTTTCCACGTTCGTTTCACGTCAAATCTTAGTTCTTGTCAAGGATTGTTAGCATCATCTTCTCCATTTATTCGTATTGTTATTTCCTTTTAGATATTCTCTAAATTTAATACAGATATTCCTGACGCCTACTCCGAGATGCTTTACCTTCAGCAACATATAATCCATTCTTATCAACTCAACAATTTGATAGAACAAATAAGCGAGTCTCTTTATCTAGTTATTGTCCCTTCGGGTCCTGAAAAACAGCTCTTCAATAAATCTTCGTATTTACATCCCTCTTCAATGAGGTTGAGGGCAGGTCTGCTTCAAGTGCGCAACTCAGCACAAATGTAATATCTCCCACGCACTTCATGCTTTTATGACACCGCCTTAATCCTAATTTCACAATTTGTTCACATCCTCCTCATACAATACTTGCCTAAGAATATACATACTTGCCAAACTATGGGAAATTAAAAAAAAATTGATTCACTGTTACACATGCTCATATCTATTCTCCAAATCTTTGATACTTTTTTATTTACATTTTCTTCCAATCTTTATGTTTAGATAACCCATTTACGAAGTTTTGCTTGATGTGTATAGTTTTCTCGTTCACGAAGATTTACCTGCAGATTTTTTTTGATATTTCTTACACTTTCTGTCTGACATGTAATAATTTTACTTTTTTTGTCAGCTTAGGGCCTAATCTTTTAGGTTTTATTTTTTAATTCTTGAACTTTTTCAATTGATTTTTCAGGATTCAACCACTTTTCCCCGACACTCCAGGAAATGTTGCTCGTTGTCCATTAACAATTGTCTTGTTTGGTTAACATTTTTCTGTATGAGTCTCTTATTGTTTATCTTGGATATAAATAATGTTTATATTTTTATTAGCATAACTTTAGACCTTATTACGGTATATATTTCTGTGTTCTTCTTGTTCTTCAATATCTACACATCCTCCTACTTGTCATTCGTTTCTGTACTCACTGTTTTTGTAACATCTTTATTTTTTTAATATTCAAGTAGATCTTTCTGTCTAATGTACAGACAAACTTTACAGTATTTATATTTCTTATACTTTACGGTATTCATTCACTTATACTTTCATGATACGTCTTTATCTCTTTTTATTTAAACATAAACAGCTTTCTATATATTATGCGTTACTTTTGTGCGTTTTCTATACCAACGGATCTAAGTTCTTTTAACGCACTTTGATTTCATCTTTAGCCTGAGCTGATAGTTTACTGTTATAAACAGTAATATGTATAGAAATACTTAAACACTTGGCTATGGTAGATTTGTTATATTTGTACCAATTAGGACTGCCTTTTCGGGGGATGAGTCCCTTTGCCAACCTAAACCGGTATTGACCTATTGCTTTAAAGGATACCTTTTGAATTAAACTTTGTTGAATATCATATCGCCAAATTACATACAACAATCTTTCTATACACTTATTGCTTCACAATTCACTCATGCCGATTGATATAATCATCCCCAAAACTCTCACAAGACATCCACTATACTTCCACTTTATCATTTAAGAAACCGAAAGGCCATTTACAAACAAAAGAGTACATCCGGAACGGTCAGCGTCATTTACACAATATTCAAATATTTACATATACCTGTAAATTGTTAATGTGTATACGAACTAAAAAATATAATAAAATATACATTTAAGTAAAGTAGACATGAGAAAGACTTTCTACACACAAGAAGAACGATCGATTTTACCTCGAGGGTTGCTAAGACCAATTTTGTAGAATGATTGTACTTTGCTTTATTACTCAATAATTTTTATTTCCTTTATTGTCTCCAATAAAAGCAGCCCTCTCATCTATTCGTTTTATCGACAATTTACAATGCGAGCAATAAATAAACGGTTTTCTTTTCCGTTTACATCACATTTTGTAATAAAGGAATGTTATACGATGGTGATCAAACTTTCCGGTCATAGAAATTACGCAAAGTTTACAATTTGCAGCGACATCGTCATGTGTAAAGAGGAAAAAAAAACCAGCGATAAAAACATTATGAAATTTTGTGCCATGATAAAGCCTAAATAGGCAATATATAAAATTACCAATTTTATTGCTGCAAAGGCAAAGATAAAGCATGTTAATACGTTTATTTGTGTGTCACATTATATTGCAGTAGATTCAGGTCACTACACCTGAACTGAATAGGCTACGTTATTTAGGTAGAACAGGTCTCCTCCTTCCTGGCTTCACAAACGTACACTCAATGTGGACGATATGTTGGAATATTGAAAAACGTTTTGATAAATACTTTGAAACAAAATACTGTACATTTAATATTTCAATCACAGAATATCCTTGTCATAGTAAATTGTATACTTAATTTACCTTTTGTTATAGATATATTATATATGTATTTAATATACCTATACTAGAGAGTCGACATCTTAACGGAAGGTGCAAGGAAACCCTATTATCCAGAAGGGGTAACAGAGGATAATATAGATTTCAAAACCATTTCAAGAACAGTGCTTAAGGTTTTATTTGCTGTGTTTGCTCCTTACATTTAGAGTATATTTCTACATTTTAGGTTTTCTAGACAAGCTGATTTGAAGAGAAAAGGGCGTTAGTGCATAATAATACTTTCAGGATATGGGATCAACCCGAAATGCGTCAAGTAGAAATATGTTGACGAGGAATATAAGAATGGAAGCCGAACAAATTATTTAGTGACCTTTAACATTAAAACAAGTAGACCTAACATAAAAACAAATATAGGTCAATCCATACTGAATTCAACCACATAAATTTTATATTAGCTACTTTTCATTTTATAATTACAATTAATAACAATATTAGGTGGCAAAAAAGCAAAAGCAAATTTCTTGCCAATTTCCCATTTTCTCTCGATAAAGTATAAATGATGTTATACTATTATTTTTGTTGGTTGATATTCAATAGCTGTCTTTTTCTCGTTTCTAATTTATAAAGGTGATGGTGGTTTATAATTTCTCATTCTATACACCTCATGTAATACTTCATTATTGCGACGAACCTTTCTCTCATAATCTCATATACATCTTTAAGTAATAGATTTTTAGCAATGAGAAATTTGACTCAGTGTCAAAGTGCTGGATTTAAAACAAGTAGTAACTCTGTTCAATTCCAATCGGGACAACAGCTTTTTAAAATTTAAATAATGAATAAATATTTGAACAAATTATATGTATCCACTACAGGTTAATACAAATATATTTCAACTTTATTGGATGAATAATAATGTATTTTACGAACGATAGAACATTTGTACAAGGTATATATAAGCAGTGTGTGAGCTAATAGTAGGAATTGAATAAAGTAGGTGTTTAGAATAACCCTTCATGCTAACGGAACAATTTTTTATTTTGAGCATTTGTTTTAATTATCTTGTTTACAAAACAAAACAAAAAATGGTTAGAGAAACCATTTAGGTAACTAATAAGCTTTTCAATCGTTTTGTACTGATTGAGTGAAATTACATATTTACTTTTAGAGTTCGAAAATAATTTCCGAAAAAACTTATGTTTATGCATTTAGAAGATATATTTTAGACACTTGTAAGAAAAAACAATTTTGAAAATATTAATTTAAACTCTTTAGAAAAAAAAGAACTTAAAGTGATGAACAAATTTAAATTTCTAAATGTATCGAAGAAATAATTTAGTGGTTAGTTGTTTAAGTAGAGGGTAAATTGTTGAGAATTAATTTAAAAAAATAAATATTTGTTTAGTGCCAAATTATCACAGCTGAATTACGGAGAACAATTTCGAAAGCTGAGAGAACTCTTGAAAGTCATCATCCTTTTTGTAAAATTTTTATTTAATTGGTAATTCCCAGTAATGGTGCTATTTACATAAGATAGCAAAATTGGAAACAGTATTCAGGCTCATTCTGGTAGCGAACAGCTGAACTAACGATGAATCATGTTACGATCTTTGAGTCATTTCGCTTGTTCTGTACTTGTTAGAATGTTCATTTAAAATCAAGTAGCTATAAGCATCCTTTTTGGGCCAGATAAATGATTTTAATATGCACAAATGTTCTAACCCGTCTAGAATCCTTTTCTCAAGTGGGAATAATTAGTTATTTTAATATTATTATACATTTACTACATTATCTTAATTTAATATCGCATTTACTGTTACATTTTCATGATGTTTTTAATACCACTACTTTCTACTATTCCTTGCTTCCTATAGTTAATTTTAAAATTTTTGACGCGTTCTATTAACTCCAAGTGTTTGTTACTTTACTTTTAGTAGGCCTATTTTTAGATTTGAATAATTTATAAATAGTAAACAGATTATATTAATTAGAATTGTTTGAAAAAGTTCAAAAAAATATATCCCAAAGAACATTGTATCTCAATACAAAATTATGCAAAAAATTAATAAGAATTATACTATCACAAGAGATTATGTTCAATTTTTAGTGCCTTCTTGAGATTATGTTCATTCGGAAATTGCATCTCTAGACTCCTGTTAGATAATGTTTATAATACATTTATTATACTCCGTTTATGTTACCATTTATTCGTATAAATTTATTTATATATGAGACATTTTTTAATCGCAGCTTCTTTGAGGCATTAAATGACCACTGCAAGTCTAAATTTTATTTCCAGGAATCTAAGTCGGAAACCCCTTGCATACCAAAGAAGTTATTAACACTAAAATTAGCAAAGTCTTGACTCTATTAAGTCAAAGTCTATTCTAGTTCCCCTTGTGAGGTCTTTTGATAAATCCTTTGCTCCTATATTTAGACCGCGAAACGAACAGCTGACATCTTTGTTGTCCAACAGACGTCGAGGTAAATTTAGATTATATGTTACTAGTTTTCACCACATCTAAGAAAAGCCATTCTTTTTATCTTCAGGATAAAGAGGAAGTTGTCTTTTATCCGTGATTTTTTATCCTAAAGTAGACTGTACATTCGTTGAGGTCAGTCTCAGTTTAAGAGGTTCAAGAAGATTTCGACAAAACTACCTGATTGTTGGAAACTATTCAAATATCAGGAGATATTCAAATAAAATATATTTTTATCAATATAAACGGTAAAACGGGTTTTAGAAGCGATGATTCGTCAGTGGAAATTGTTTTAATCAAGAGTAAAAATTTCAAAATAGAACTACCCTACATAAATATAAACATGCCAATATATTTAAGAATCCGTAGTAAATCTTAATTTCGAAAAAAATCAGATTCAGCCTATCTTATCTATTAAATCAAACGGGTATTATATACTTTTAACTATAATAATCATTTTCCAATTTAAGATTTGAATATGGTTTTAATTTTCTACAAGTCAAGGTATAAAATTTTCACGAAGCTAAGTAAAAGACATACAATTTCCTACTTTTTATTGTTTTTAAAATAAACCAATTTTATGATACGTAAAAGAAAAAAAAATTACGCGTTGTATTTAAGCAAATGTTATTATACCGCTGATTAACGAATACACCTATTTTACTGTATAATTGACTGTTTACTGGTAGATTGTTCAACATAGTGACAAAAATATTTTTAAGTATCAAAACTAAAATTCAATCATTACAAAAACAACCTAATGATCCAAAGATCTTCAAGTCATTATCACGTTCAGTGGCATCTTTTGCGGCACGAGCTCGTATGGGACACATTGTCACCAATACATATTTGAAAAGGTTTCATATTACTAACGACTCTATCTGTGGAGTGTGCAAGCAAGAAGAGGAAACATTAGAGCACATACTTTTGAAGTGTCCTGTAACAGCAGCAACAAGGAGTCCCTTGATAAAGCAACTAGGACGGGAATGTACCCTGGACAGAATCTTGAAAGAAAGTTGTTTCTGGCCATTGGCAGAGTGTGTGTATAGGAGACATCGAGCCATCGAGGCCAACCTTGGAAGCTCGTAATAAGAAGTAAGAAGTAAGTAAACTAAAATTCAAAAAAATTAAATCTTCAAATAACATACAAAAGTTTAGAAATTTTTAAAACTAAAAAAAAAAATATCATAAAAAATTAATTATTTGCTTAGAAATAAAATCCCAGATATAAACACACTAAGACCATAAAAAACAATAGAAGATATTGATTAAAAATAACATTGCTTAGAACCGTATTGTCGAGTATTGCAGTAAAAGCTAATGACGTTTGGCCAATACAAGCTGTACTCATTCTGACAGAACAATCAGGGTAATAAAATTTAATAGCCACGACTTTATTAACACTTAATGTTTAATGTTTATAGGAACAGCAATGGCACAATTCTGAAGTGTTTATAAACAGGGTTGGTAAATTTATTTTTGTTATGTTGTCTATAAAGTGCAAATATTGTAGAAACTAAGTTCGCCGAAAGTGGAAATTGTATATAATCGTAAAGGGTTCAGTCTGTAAGTCTTAAACAGCTGACATGGAGAAGTAGAAACGAAACATAATGTGGTATTTCCTAAATAATATACCCACTTTATCAATCGCACACTGTAAATGTAAAAAGGTTTAAAAGCATATTTTCCGTATGATATGTATTATATAGGGTGATTTTTATAAAATTCATAATTTTCATTTTATGTTTATTTTAAGATGAAAACTACAAGTAACGTGTTAATGTGTCTTACAGGTACAGGATATCTTGCCAAAAAAGGGCTGCAGATTGATAGCCATCCATTAGTAGATGCTGCTACATGAGTAGGCGAACCGTCATTTAGCAGACATGAGTCCATTCTGTTCTTACACTCTTCACAAGTTGACATCGAGAGTTGCTAGTCGGAGATCTCCAAAAGAAATGGTGGGCAATAAAATCTCCTACCAATAAGAACGGAATCGGTAACTGGTTTATTAAGTTCACTAAGTCACTGTGTTGCAGATTTTCTTGTGGTGGCAAGTAGACACAACACACAGTGATTTTATACAGGACAGGTGTTTGAACGGTTACTGCTTGTAAAGAAGCAAGTTTAAAGAAACAGCGCCGATAAAGTCACTGGCCAAGATGGCTACGCCACCTCTAGCTCGATTTTCTGTAACGAAGTCCGATCTAAAAACTGAATACTCCTTTTAAAGGAAATTATGCGATTCGGGGAGAAGTGTCACCTGTGGACATACAAGAAATGGATACACATCTCGCACGAGTACTTTAAGATCTTCTATGTGACTGCGAATGCTGTTGACGTTCCTTTGTATCACTGACTTGCCAAGCAAAGACATCTGGCATTGGATTTCTCTGACAACCATTGGTTCTCTCTCGTTTGCCCGTGACGTTAGAAGACGTCTCAGGCTTACATTTCTCAGACTCCATATCCACCCGTTCAGGGATTGCATCTGAGGAAGTTTTGGATTTAGGACGGCTGGTTTTTGCATTTCCTTCTTTGTTAACATTGTTTTTAGTAATCGATAACGACGGTGGAGAGGTGGTCCAATGTACCACTGGTCTATGTGTCTCGTTTCTTTTCAATGTCTTGGAGACAGAAGGTTTATTACCAGTTGGTAATGTATTCTCCACAGAAACACAAGGCTCACTCAATGATTTATTTAGTGCTCCAATCACCCCAGTTGAAGGGATTGGTACAGGAGGTAAATCACGTTTCATCGTTGCAGGTTGTACCAAATTCAAGGCAGGGCCATTGGTAACTAGTGACAATTGGCGAGTCACCTGCTCTGTTAGAATTTCAGTTTTCTTTGTCAGCTCGGCATAGTTATTATAAGACGTTTTGGAGGCAGAGCTTATATGTCCGAAACGCTGACACTTGAAGCAGCGCCTAGGGTTAGTCACATATGATCTCACTGAGAGCCTCTGGTACCCCGCATGTAAGTATTCGGGTATCACCGGTTTTCCAAAGGTGACAATAAAAGAGGCTTTTGCTACTTTCTCACCTTTGTATTTTTTCATTATAAGCACAACATCTGTAACTGACTAAGACTACTTTCGGACTCAATTTAATCAATTGGGATGTACATTAAATCCCTACATGTGATGATCCCCTTTGGGTAATTCAAGGATCTGTGGGAAGTCACAGATACCTTGACCATATCAGAAATGAGGTCATTTTTAAAAGCGAACGCGTTTGCCTCTCATTAGTCGTTTAAACAAGCAATGTCCCATTTCTTAATTTTTTAACAGACGAATCTGGACCTCATGTACAGGCTGTAAAGGCCTTGTTATTAAGGAAAGGTGAAACTGTCGAAAGATCACACCCCTCTTCAGCACTAGAAAACGTTAAATACTTTAACAATGGCAATGCTGGTGTAATTGCCACCTCTAACTTCTTACTCCGATCTACATTACTAGGCTCGTAAGGTGAATCCTGACGTGACCTCCATCAACTCGAAATATTGGAGAGGTTAGTGGAATCCATAAATTGTATAAAGCCAGCCAACGTGGAGGGTGTTACGGACGAGACTATAGGAACGGGTACACCCTCGGATTACATAAAGATCATTTCCAACACTCAGAACTCTGAGGACTATAGTATTCTCCTTCGCTCGATAGGGGGGGGGGCAAATAACTATTGCTTGGCTTCACCAAATATTTCATTGACTCAACATCATGGAGCAATTCGAACCTAGGTACATCTATTACCAACGGAACGAAGGAAACGATTTAACAAGGACTCAACATCATGGACCAAAGGTGAGCCTATGTATTTCTATTCCAAACTGAACGAATGGAAATGATCGTAACCAAGACTTATCATAATAGAACAATGGTGAGCTTACGTATTTCTATTGCCAACTGAACGAAGAGAAACTATCGTAACAAGGACTCAACGTAATGGAGCAATGGTAAGCTTACGTACTTCTATTGCCAACTGAACGAAGGGAAACTATCGTAACAAAGACTCAACGTAATGGAACAATGATGAGATTACGTACTTCTATTTCCAACGGAATGAAGGGAAGTGATCGTAACAAGGACTCAACATCATGGAGCAATGGTGAGCTTAAGTACGTCTATTGCCAACTGAACGAAGGGAAACTATCGTAACAAAGACTCAACGTAATGGAACAATGATGAGATTACGTACTTCTATTTCCAACGGAATGAAGGGAAGTGATCGTAACAAGGACTCAACATCATGGAGCAATGGTGAGCTTAGGTACGTCTATTGCCAACTGAACGAAGGGAAACTATCGTAACAAAGACTCAAAGTAATGGAACAATGATGAGCTTACGTACTTCTATTTCCAACGGAATGAAGGGAAGTGATCGTAACAAGGACTCAACATCATGGAGCAATGGTGAGCTTGGGTACGTCTATTGCCAACTGAACGAAGGGAAACTATCGTAACAAAGACTCAACGTAATGGAACAATGATGAGCTTACGTACTTCTATTTCCAACGGAACGCAGGGAAATGATCGTAACAAGGACTCAATATCATGGAGCAATGGTGAGCTTAAGTACGTCTATTGCCAACTGAACGAAGGGAAACTATCGTAACAAAGACTCAACTAAATGGAACAATGATGAGATTACGTACTTCTATTTCCAATGGAACGCAGGGAAATGATCGTAACAAGGACTTAATATCATGGAGCAATGGTGAGCTTAAGTACGTCTATTGCCAACTGAACGAAGGGAAACTATCGTAACAAAGGCTCAAAGTAATGGAACAATGATGAGCTTACGTACTTCTATTTCCAACGGAATGAAGGGAAGTGATCGTAACAAGGACTCAACATCATGGAGCAATGGTGAGCTTAAGTACGTCTATTGCCAACTGAATGAAGGGAAACTATCGTAACAAAGACACAACGTAATGGAACAATGATGAGATTACGTACTTCTATTTCCAACGGAATGAAGGGAAGTGATCGTAACAAGGACTCAACATCATGGAGCAATGGTGAGCTTAGGTACGTCTATTGCCAACTGAACGAAGGGAAACTATCGTAACAAAGACTCAACGTAATGGAACAATGATGAGCTTACGTACTTCTATTTCCAACGGAACGCAGGGAAATGATCGTAACAAGGACTCAATATCATGGAGCAATGGTGAGCTTAAGTACGTCTATTGCCAACTGAACGAAGGGAAACTATCGTAACAAAGACTCAACTAAATGGAACAATGATGAGATTACGTACTTCTATTTCCAATGGAACGCAGGGAAATGATCGTAACAAGGACTTAATATCATGGAGCAATGGTGAGCTTAAGTACGTCTATTGCCAACTGAATGAAGCGATACTATCGTAACAAAGGCTCAACGAAATGGAACAATGATGAGCTTACGTACTTCTATTTCCAACGGAATGAAGGGAAGTGATCGTAACAAGGACTCAACATCATGAAGCAATGGTGAGCTTAGGTACGTCTATTGCCAACTGAACGAAGGGAAACTATCGTAACAAAGACTCAAAGTAATGGAACAATGATGAGCTTACGTACTTCTATTTCCAACGGTATGAAGGGAAGTGATCGTAACAAGGACTCAACATCATGGAGCAATGGTGAGCTTAGGTACGTCTATTGCCAACTGAAAGAAAGGAAACTATCGTAACAAAGACTCAACGAAATGGAACAATGACGAGATTACGTACTTCTATTTCCAAAGGAACGCAGGGAAATGATCGTAACAAGGACTCAATATCATGGAGCAATGGTGAGCTTAAGTACGTCTATTGCCAACTGAACGAAGGGAAACTATCGTTACAAAGACTCAACGAAATGGAACAATGATGAGATTACGTACTTCTATTTCCAACGGAATGAAGGGAAGTGATCGTAACAAGGACTCAACATCATGGAGCAATGGTGAGCTTAGGTACGTCTATTGCCAACTGAACGAAGGGAAACTATCGTAACAAAGACTCAAAGTAATGGAACAATGATGAGCTTACGTACTTCTATTTCCAACGGGATGAAGGGAAGTGATCGTAACAAGGACTCAACATCATGGAGCAATGGTGAGCTTAGGTACGTCTATTGCCAACTGAAAGAAAGGAAACTATCGTAACAAAGACTCAACGAAATGGAACAATGATGAGATTACGTACTTCTATTTCCAACGGAATGAAGGGAAGTGATCGTAACAAGGACTCAACATCATGGAGCAATGGTGAGCTTAGGTACGTCTATTGCCAACTGAACGAAGGGAAACTATCGTAACAAAGACTCAAAGTAATGGAACAATGATGAGCTTACGTACTTCTATTTCCAACGGTATGAAGGGAAGTGATCGTAACAAGGACTCAACATCATGGAGCAATGGTGAGCTTAAGTACGTCTATTGCCAACTGAAAGAAAGGAAACTATCGTAACAAAGACTCAACGAAATGGAACAATGACGAGATTACGTACTTCTATTTCCAAAGGAACGCAGGGAAATGATCGTAACAAGGACTCAATATCATGGAGCAATGGTGAGCTTAAGTACGTCTATTGCCAACTGAACGAAGGGGAACTATCGTTACAAAGACTCAACGAAATGGAACAATGATGAGATTAGGTACTTCTATTTCCAACGGAATGAAGGGAAGTGATCGTAACAAGGACTCAACATCATGGAGCAATGGTGAGCTTAAGTACGTCTATTGCCAACTGAACGAAGGGAAACTATCGTTACAAAGACTCAACGTAATGGAACAATGATGAGATTACGTACTTCTATTTCCTACGGAACGCAGAGAAATGATCGTAACAAGGACTCAATATCATGGAGCAATGGTGAGCTTAAGTACGTCTATTGCCAACTGAACGAAGGGAAACTATCGTAACAAAGACTCAACGAAATGGAACAATGATGAGCTTACGTACTTCTATTTCCAACGGAACGGTATTTTTTTCCAGGCGAAAAATCAATCATGGTTATCATCGCCTAAAACAAACTTACCGAAGTGAAACCTTCGTAACAAGGATTATATATCATATAGCAATGGTGAGCTTACGCAGTTCTGTTGCCAACCGAACGGAGGATAACAATCGTAAAAAGGACTCGACGTCATGAAGCAATGATGAGCTTACGTACTTCTATTGCCAACTGAATGAAGAAAAACGATCGTAAAAAGAACTCAATGTAGTTGAGCAATGGTGAGCTTACTTATTTCTATTTGTAACGGAACGAAGGGAAACGAACGTTCCAAGGACGGAATGCAATGGTAGGTTTACGTATTTCTATTGCCAACTGAACGAAAGAAAACGATTGTAACAAGGACTCGACATCATTGAGCAATGGTGAGCTGACATACTTCTATTTCCAACTCAACAAAGGGAAAAGATCTTAACAAGGATTCAACATCATGGAACAATGGTGTGTTTACTTATTTGTATTGCCAACTGAACGAAAGAAATCGATTGTAACAAGGACTCAACGTAATGGACCAATGGTGAACTTACGTACTTCTATTGGCAACTGAACGAAGATAAACGATCGTAACAAGAACTCAACATCATGAAGCAATGGTGAGCTTACGTACTTCTACTGAAAACTGAACGAAGAAAAACGATCTTAACAAGAACTCAACGTAGTTTAGCAATGGTGAGCTTACCTATATCTATTTGTAACGGAACGTAGGGAAACGAAAGTACCAAGGACTCAATGTAATGGAGCAATGGTAGGTTTGCGTACTTCTATTGCCAACTGAACGAAAGAAAACGATTGTAACTAGGAATCAACATCATAGAGCAATGGTGAGCTGACATACGTCTATTTCCAACTCAACGAAGGGAAAAGATCTTAACAAGGACTTAACATCAGGTACAATGGTGTGCTTACGTATTTCTATTGCCAACTGAACGAAAGAAAACGATCAAAACAAGGACTTAACATCATGGAGCACCAGTGGTGTTTTTTTTAAATAAATAAAACCTCCTAATTACAAACAATTCGTAATTAAATTCCTAATTTAAGATTTAAACAAATGTTTTTGTGGTTAATAGATTTTATTTATGTAAAATAAAAAGGGACTGCTTTAGTTTTAAATCCTGAAATCATAATTTTCCTTTTTAGGTTAAATAAATTTATAACAAAATTAATAATTGGAATATTTACATATACAATATAATATTGTAATGATTTATTACTATAAATGTAGAAGATTAAATGTCACAACCATAAGAATACTAGTTGAAATAAAACTAACTGCAGCTAACACCTAGTTTAAATATAAGTAAAGGGTGAAGTGTAACTCAATCCGTTGACAATTTGTACCTAACTACATCCGATAATGCCACATAAACAAGATAGGCCATGTTTTATATTTTTTAATAATTTGTTCAGAAAATGTTTTAAAGCATACGGGTAATAAATACCTATTATCACCCTCCACAACCCTCGAAAAAATTAATGCCACTAAAAACACTCGTCGATAGTACTTTTTACGAGCCAGAGGATGCGGGACTCGTAAAAATGTCATTATTTTACAGCCACACTGAATCGCGCCCCCTCCCCTGTACCGCACTGTAAACACTGTGCGACCGGTTTGACTGTCTTATATAACTGCATTGACAGGTAACACGCCCATGGGATGTTTGTTTTAACATCATAAAAATATATTTTTAGAAGAACTTCCAACAGCGAGAGGTTTTTGTGTCCTTTTTGAAAACTATTACGGAAGGTTTTCTTTCAGCTTTAGATTATCGTACAATAAAATTCTCGATTTCTGTCGCAATCGTACGACAATCAAATGTTGTGAGGAGTTCTCAATATGTGAAGTTCTCTGATAGAAGGTGCTTGCATTTGGTGTAAATGCGATTCCTGTACAACACGAAAATCCTACTCTTGAATATAGGGACGAGCATGTAGGTCCATGTAAATAAGGCCCAGAAGTTACTATAACATATTATCTTTTTATTCAGGTCTTTAAAAATGTTTAAAAATGTGCTACCATTTAGGCAAGCACATCACAGGAGAGGGGATAAAAAAGGTGAACTGATATTTTAAATTTTAGCAACTGTGTTGTAATTTTTTATTGTAAACGAATAAAACCCCTTAAACCAAAAAATATTTTTTTTAAAATTTATGTCCTGATGTACTTTTTAATTACTACAAAAAAATAATGCAAGACTTGAAATTCTACAGGGGAAACACATTTGGAAATGATTGCTTTGCATTTGAAATTTAAATCAGAATATATAAAGAGGTGTTTATGGTTTAAGAAGTTTTGTTTATTTATAATACAAAAAAAACAATAATATTATTACTGTTGAAATGGTATTGGTGAAACCATTGTCTAAAGTGTTAATAAAAATATACGATTTTCTGTATGAGCTAACACTTTTTATACGATTTTCTGTATGAGCTAACACTTTTTATACGATTTTCTGTATGAGCTAACACTTTTTATACGATTTTCTGTATGAGCTAACACTTTTTATACGATTTTCTGTATGAGCTAACACTTTTTATACGATTTTCTGTATGAGCTAACACTTTTTATACGATTTTCTGTATGAGCTAACACTTTGTATACGATTTTCTGTATGAGCTAACACTTTCTATACGATTTTCTGTATGAGCTAACACTTTTTATACGATTTTCTGTATGAGCTAACACTTTTTATACGATTTTCTGTATGAGCTAACACTTTTTATACGATTTTCTGTATGAGCTAACACTTTTTATACGATTTTCTGTATGAGCTAACACTTTTTATACGATTTTCTGTATGAGCTAACACTTTTTATACGATTTTCTGTATGAGCTAACACTTTTTATACGATTTTCTGTATGAGGTAACACTTTTTATACGATTTTCTGTATGAGCTAACACTTTTTATACGATTTTCTGTATGAGCTAACACTTTTTATACGATTTTCTGTATGAGCTAACACTTTGTATACGATTTTCTGTATGAGCTAACACTTTCTATACGATTTTCTGTATGAGCTAACACTTTTTATACGATTTTCTGTATGAGCTAACACTTTTTATACGATTTTCTGTATGAGCTAACACTTTTTATACGATTTTCTGTATGAGCTAACACTTTTTATACGATTTTCTGTATGAGCTAACACTTTTTATACGATTTTCTGTATGAGCTAACACTTTTTATACGATTTTCTGTATGAGCTAACACTTTTTATACGATTTTCTGTATGAGCTAACACTTTTTATACGATTTTCTGTATGAGCTAACAATTTTTATACGATTTTCTGTATGAGCTAACACTTTTTATACGATTTTCTGTATGAGCTAACACTTTTTATACGATTTTCTGTATGAGCTAACACTTTTTATACGATTTTCTGTATGAGCTAACAATTTTTATACGATTTTCTGTATGAGCTGACACTTTTTATACGATTTTGTATGAAATTTATTAAAACCCTTCATTGGTTCCTTTTTTGATTCTATATAGTATCACTGTTTAGCCAGTTCTTAGATGAAATTTGGGGGCCATTAATTTAAGGTTTTTATTATTAGGTTTTTTTAAAATTTTGCTCTTATATTTGCTGCTCAAGAAGTGCACCTATCCTCTGGCCCTATGTTTCATTAACAGTCATAGGCCTCTGCAAATTTCCAAGCCCTAACAGATGATTTAAACAATTTCATGGACTATGTTTGGACAGGTGAACAGGTTAAAGAATTTATTATGTGTTATACCACGGGCCTACCATTTTTTAGACAACGGCAAATAACCAACCTATATATATATATATATATATATATATATATATATATAGAGAGAGAGAGAGAGAGAGAGAGAGAGAGAGAGAGAGAGATATGCAAGTTGGCCAATCGTTGGGCAACATGGGAAAAAATCAAAAATTAATTAGCTAATAATTACAACTGGTTTTATTATTAATATCAATTGCTCAAATATCAGTCCACAATGATAATAAAGGTTTAAGTGTGAGTTATTTTTATTTTTTATTGTTTTTTTAAAGATTTTTAAAACATTTCTATAGTAGAACAGATATTTTGTGGGGTATCTGAGGCAGCTTTGGTTACCAAATAAACCTCTATTATTATTATTATTATTATTATTATTAATTTAATTATTGACAGTAAATTTGTTTTAATTATTCAATTATATATATATATATATATATATATATATATATATATATATATATCGATATTAAATAATATAAAGTCAATATTATTCAGGCACTTAGTTGTATATAAAGGCTACAGGTTTATTGTAAAAACTATTTTCTTAAACTGAACTACCAAGCCTGGTGCTTTGGTTACCAAATAAACCTACATTCTTATTAATATTATTAATTTAATTATTGAAAGTAAATTTGTTTTAATTATTCAATTATATATATCTGTATTAAATAATATAAAGTCAATATTATTCAGGCACTTAGTTGTATATTAAGGCTACTGGTTTACTCTAAAAACTATTTTCTTAAACTGAAATACCAGGCCTACGATTACTTGTTTAGACAGAATTTAAAAACGTCACAAAGCTATTGGATTACAGAGATATATTTTCAAACTAGATGTTTATTTTGTTCATGAAGTTGAAGGTATTCTACATTACAAACAGGAAAACTCAATTTACCTTGCCGCCACACAACGTGGGGTGCCACCTGTCTGTCCAAGTGTCAGTTAGTAGCTCGGCGGAACCGAGTTTTGCGTCTAAGTTAATCAGCCATTCCCATTTAGGTTTAATTGGCAACTTCGCATTTGTTATTTTACCAACTAAATTTCGCAAAGTTAATTTAGCTTTAAAGCTGTTCGTTGACATTGGTCTGCTAAAACTTTTCAGCGTTCAATATACATCTTTAATTATATTTCTTCTAGCACTTTAGAAATTAATTGAAAACAAAAGACATATTTTATTATTCTTATTTAAAATCTTATTTATAAAAAATAATTTGTATCATATAATTAAAATCAAATTTAAATTTCTTCTTATTTGGTATATTTGGTGGAATTGTATATTTTCCTTTTTAAAATTACCGCTGTATAATTTAGCCAATTATACTGAGTATGTGAAGAATAATGCGCCCAGTAACATGAAGAAGTTCAGTGATGCTCTTTAAACCAAAACAAAAATTAGATAGCAAGATTCTTGTTCAATTTATATGACGAAGGCATTTTTGAAGCCGTAGTCCTTTACTTTCCGGTAAGAGTGCATTCTTTTTTACAGAGACTTTGGGTCCATTAAACGGATGATTAAAAAAGTGGACAGGGTCTATACTACAGATTAGTATGCAAAAATGGTTTGGGGGGATAGGACTGTGAGCCAGAGGCGGTTTATGACCACCCTCCTGTCAAGATGCAAGTGCGACAGCCGCAGCAACTTTTGGTGTTGTTGTGTGGGAGAGGGTTGCGAGTTAGGTTGAAAAACGGTGATTTTTTTATCCTATCAGGATAATTGGGGAGTCTTTTAATCGACAATTATAATAGACTTGGTTCATGTCAAGATTAATTTCTGGCATACTTTTATAAATAATAATAAAATTAGACCTACTAAATTACCTACGTTTCGACATGGAATACAAAGGTTTCACTACTGTTTGAGCCACTTCGGCATTGCGTAGTAGATGAGGCAAAGTAGCGTCATCCGGCTAACGAGTTAGAAGGGTGAGTTGGTTTCCCAAGAACCTCTTGAACTCTACGTCTACACGCTGGAGTGGAAAGACGTAGAGAGTCTCTTTAGATGTAGAGAAGTCTCCGTCTCTTTATCTCACTTGCCCTTTTTCCGAGAGTAAAAGAGAAAGATGGGCCTGATTAGTACTCAGTCTACAGGTCAGGAAACTACCTGGCTACCCGCTTCAAACTAAGGGGTTAACTGGCTCACAGTCATGCACCTCAATTAATTTTCCCAAGAAGATTTTCTACGTGTCTTAATGTTCACTATATGTTTTAAATTATATATTTAGGTGTTTTCATTTGAAAAGGAAACATTTAGAATGTCTAGTGCTAGTGAATTTAAGCTAAATCTAGTTCTGTGTCAAAAAAAATATATTTTTTTTATAAAAAATAATGATGCACGAGGAATAACCAGTGCTACTGATTGCAAAATTAGGGTATGTAATAGAATAATTTATTTCATACGAATATCATTACACACTAAGAATCAAAATGGTTTTTGTTGTTTTCCGAAAATTTGAAATTGTGCACATTGCGGGTGTCAAATGAAGCATTAAATTTGAATTTAACCGGCACTTGATCATCAATGTTTCATCCTTTTCCTACAACAACAAGATAACTGTTTTAGATAACTGTATAAATTATTTTATAATTTTTTTAAAATTACAAACTATTTTGAAAAGATGCTGGATTTGAACACTTACTCAAAAAGTTTAACTTAATCTAATTCTAGTACAAAAGTGAAAATAAAAAGTTGTTTCAAAATAGTAGTTTAGTTGACTGAAATTTGAAAGGAACCAAATTTTGACAATTTTAAAAACACATTTTAAATTGCAGAAAATTTACGTTATATTTTGAATTTTGGGAACGTTTCCAGAGTTAAAATCATACTTTACAGAAAATGATAGACTGTATACCTAATATTATAACAAGGTCCACAGCGAACAGGTAATCTGACAACTCCAGGTAATTGTATTATCAAAATACTGATTTCCTTATATACACCGTCTACAGGCCCGAGAGACTTATTATTCAAAATTCTGTTTAGGGGGGAGCTCTAAATTCTTGTTTCGGTGACATTTTCGGAGATTAACCCTCCTACAGACAGTGGGACTACTGAATAGTATTGCAATTATAGAATATATCCGTGGCAGTAACGTAATGTAATTTATACGTTTTGATGAACACTATAGGTTTTTTTAAACTGACACATTACATAAAAATTTAATTTAACTATAAATACTACCACTTCTGGAAACATATTACATACTCAGAATGTTCTATACATCAACATACATACCTGCATTCTATGCATCCGATATGTCTACACATATTTAAAGATTGTTTATTCTTTCATACCGCTAATTTATCATCGAAGTTATCTAATATTGACTCTCATGCAGTCCTTATCGTGTTCGTAGGAAAGTATTTATACTTACCCTCTACCTCCCGTCTCGTCTATTGCGATACCTCAAGGCCAAGTCAACGGTTACGTGGTCAGCACTATATCTTTATAAGCAGGAACTAATTACTGTGCGTACGACTAAACAAAAATTATTCCCTTGGAGAATGTTATTCTCTCATATTATCTACAACTTATTATTTTATGTGTTTACTGCGAATTTCCACTGCCAGGGTGGGGATGCACGCGGAGAAACAAAATAGTTTGCCAAATAATTCCTCAAACCAGTTGCTGAAGAACCTTCGTGTATTGACAGGTTTCGTATTATAATATTTCCTGGTACTTCTGCTGCCCCCCCTCAAGTCTTCTGTGCCATGCAGCATATACTCAATCCCCTCTCATTTCCGTAAAAAGTTGTGAAGAATGCAAGCCGCTTTTATTATGTTATTCACAGTTGCTGGATCACGACATCGTATGGAAACATTCAACACCGCAAACTTTTCTGCTGACATCCCCTCATATTTGTGTCCATCTTATCAACATGAGGTGCAACTAGCCTTGATAATTCTAAGTAAGAATCTTTGGACATTATATAGAAAGCCATATTCTTTCTATCGCTCAGCGACAGTTCTTCTGCTGTTATGAACAACCTTGAGTTTTTATTTTCCTTTATGTAAGGATGGATCCAATGCTTCCTTTGATACTGCGAAGTCTCCGATATTTCAAATAATCTAAAACATCTTCCTCGTCAGAACTTGACATCGCAAACGCTCCACTGCACGAAATGAAATCAACTGATTTCACGTTCTTGTGCGGACAATAGTTTCATTTTGATTTCAAACTGGTTGCAAGTAAAACCAGTTTGCAACTAAGGTCTCGAAACAATTGCTCCGTGTGCGCAGGGCCTAAGTAGGCGTACGGGAGAGCTGTGTATAGGCCTACACTGCAGGAGCAAAGACTCATTGTGTATAACAGGTGACTAATCGTGAGAATTATAATATATTAGACTCAATTAAACAGAAAAAAAAAACTTAATTGGTTTCTATATTGTAATATTACAAAGTAAATGCAACAAAATAATAAATATTATAAGAGAAATATAAATAAAGCTACTTTGGTTTACCAAAATCATATTAAAATAATTCAAACACATGTTATTAAGGGTAATACGTGACCAAATATGGCTTCGTTTATTTTAGTTTTCATTTATGTTGCCAAACATCAGTTACGCAATATGTGCTTAAAATTTGAAACAAAACTAGAAAATTGCCTAAAAGTACTAACACTTACAACATTTTATTAATTGAAAGTTTCTTGGTGAAACCGAGTACTATTTCATACTTTATTAAAACAGCTATTTTACAACATGCTAACAAAGTATACGGTTAGGTTTGATTTGGCTATAAAACAAATAGAATCCACTATAGGTAACCTTTAAACTAACGTTTAATATTGTCAAGTACGATATAGTTTTGCTTAACTCTATATCAGCTGTATAAGTTCCTCATACAACTCTTCTCTATATTATAAAATACTAGCTTTACCCACAGGAGTGAGGAGTTAGGTTCTTAGAGCCAGATAAGGGAGCCCAACACTGAAAGTCGGAGGTGAAGAAGTCTGTAGCTGGGAGACGAAGATGAATGCGGAAACGTAGTAATGTTGAAGTGAATCAAGATATGGGAGACAAAGGTTCATGTAATGGAGGAGTCGGACAACTACAAACTCCTAAAGGAACGATATTCGACCGACCAAGAAGGGAGATCGCTGAGGATCGACCACTCGTACTCAAATTTAATCAAATACAATTTAACTAAAATTGAAAAATACACATTGATATTAGGTTCTTAAAGCCAAAGAAGTAGATTCAGGGAACGGGCATAATAACTAAATTTATAACACAAGTAATCACACAGTAACCCCACGCCTATATATATATATATATATATATATATATATATATATATATATATATATATATAGTGAATTAATTTTACGTTGTTGGCTACGATAATGTTATACTTAAGACTAAACATGTGGTAATTTTGAAACTAATTTTATCTAGGTAAATTTTAAGTTCAATTAAGTAAACAACCAGTGACATTTTTTGTTACCTCCAAAAATTTTATTAAGCTTTCACTAAATTTAATCTGTTGAAATACAGGTTTGGAAACAAAATTATATTTTTGGTTTTAATACTAGCTGTATTCTTTGTGTGTGTATACACGCTTTGCTGTGGAGCATTGTGGTTGCATGGATGAGAAGTGAGGAACAAAACCAAGTATACGTTTCATAGAAGTTTAACTTTGCAATAATTCAGGGAATACAGCAATACTGAGCTAAGGCTGTTATTTTATGTTCGAATCGTTGCCAGAATCAATCTTTTCCCAGTTCATCCTGGCGCATTCAAGAAGTCACCCACCACTCCACTAATTCTCATTTACATTATCCGATCATAAAAGCCCTTATTTTCACGCGTTAGTTTGAGAATGCTTGATTGGGCATATTACTGGAGATCACCGGTTATGTAACCTACCTCTGTTCTCGGTGCAAATTCACATAAAATGAAGTGGTCGCTGCTCGGGTTCCCAAATAACCGAACGGCGCAACTAGATCACGACATGATTCACACAATAATGGCTCTATTAAGGTTATTATATAATAAGGATTGTATATTAATCTGAATGAGGTGTAACTGGATTCGTATGTTTTTGTTAGTAAACAAAATAATTGGGAACAGGTAATGTTTCACATGTGACTGGTTTCGTTAACTAGTGAGGGGAATATTCCCCTCGCTTCCGGCACATATCACAGTTACTGTACACAGCTGACCGTTAGGAAGCTGTTTTCTCGATACTGCAGGGATGTTACTCACGAGAAAAAATAGACAAAATCAAACTTTGGAGCAAGTTATATGTCATGACCAAATTTGAGCTCAATCTGTACAGAAATTTATAAAAGTTTTATATATTTTTAATATAATACTTTTAATAATATTTTTTATAATATTTTTATATATATTTATACAATAAATAGTTACAGAGTATCTGGTTGGATCAGGTTGGGTTCTAAAATTAAATCAAATAATTGCTAATTAATGTTAAATTTTACAGTCTTCAAGTAAATTATTTCGCCGCCAATGCCTTACGTATATTATTAAACATTGACCTCATAAATATCCTTATATCAAATTATGATTGATCTGCCTATGTATAGTTTATTATATCTTCCTACATAAATCGATAAAGTCAGCTGCAACGACCTATTATTGTATGTTACTATAAATGATATTACGTATACATTTAGGAATGTATTTGCCATTTATCATTTACAGGTTTATATAACTGCGGTGGCAAAATGTTGAATAAAATCGCGTTATCACAATATAATATATAAATAAATTGTACATAAAATTAATACATATATTATATTTTATTAAATTTTCTCTATTCATCGCAATTGAAACAGACTCGAAATATTGTTTTTACTTCATTAATCTCTTGTTCTAAACAAAATTTTAATATAAATATGTTTAATGAATTTCCTCTGTATCTACAAACTTTAACATGTTGATAGTCTTACTTTTTGTATCTAAAATAAAAATAAAACACTTCTTGAATGTATATGTAATAAACTTGTGGTAGCATCAAGTTTAATTTTCATATGTAAGAAAGATTCCTACCTTAAAGTAAGTTCGTAGGCAAAACACAAATTACTTAATAATAACTAATGTAACTCAAATTATTTTTCGTGTAATCTACAATTTAAGTTTAAGAATTTTAGGGGTCCTAGTCAATATAGTGACCGATGAGGGGTCCTTGAAAAACGTTTTTTGGGAACTAGTGCTATGCAGTAACAAATAAAATTAATAAGCTGTTAAGTACCTTTAAATCCGTTTCAAAGCAAGCGTGCTTGAAGTTTAAACAGCCAAACTTAGTATTAGAAAATCATTATGTTTTTTGAACAATTAATGCCTTTCCTAATCCAATATTTTAGAAGAAGCTGTAGCAGGCAGCAATATTAAAGAGTAGGTGTATTTTAGGTATGTAATCCTGCCACACGACCCGCCATAATATCCCATCTGTATTTGTATCAGAGTATTTTAAATCCTTAACATATTCTTACTAATACTCATAACTCTTTCTACGCTTCGGTGAAAATAAAGTCACGCTGTAGCCTTTAATCTACAAAAGAGCCTAATATGTTTAGGGTCTATATTAAAACCGTAACAACAATAAAGTCTAGAGTTTTGTAGTCCATTACGTTCGGTGAATCTTAATTAATCACTTTAAACTTACTAAACAATAAAGTTTTCTTGAAACATACAAATGAGGTTGTTTCTAAGCTACATTCATATATAAGCTTCTAACACTTAGACCCTATATACTGTCTACAAAATAATAACCAAACCGATGTCTATAAGGCTATGTATGACAACATAAAACAAATACGTTGTTCCTGCGACAAAGCAGATTATTCAATTAACTGTACAAAAGTATTTGCAACGACTACGCTCAATGGCAAGTGTCTTAAGCAAACACAAAGACTCTAGTCACCAAGTCTAATCAATGCGTTAACATCTCCTCTTTGAACTTTACCGATTGCTTAACACACTCCCGCCAAACAACCCCGTGTTTATTGCCCGCATGACAGTGTATCCTTGGCGTCTCTATGTCTGCCCGTTCATTCTAGTTCCAGAATAACTTCAGAGAGTTCAACACTTACTCTTCTTTTAAACACTGTTGACAGAACAGTGAAATTTGACTCTAAAAAAATGAAATCTTAATAAAGAAATTATATTTTTACTAAAAGTCAAGGATAAAATTGTTTCCTCAGGATAAAAATGGAGAAAAGTAAAAGATACAAACATTTAATATGTGAGGTACTTGATTCGAAATTTTGACATATAGAGATTGAAATTTTACAACCAGAAACAAATTATGAAGAAGTATTAAAAATATAAACAAAAAATCAAAGTAAAAAAAAGAAAATTTTTATTTTAGTTACTTTTTATTAAATGCAGAAAAGCTCTAATATCCGGCACCCTCGTGGTAGGTATATGGCCTGTTATCATATTTCCGGATAATAGAGCCTAGCCTATATAAAGTAAATAGGCCTACTGTGATTAACGTTGTGCTATCTATCAAGGAAAATTGAGTGTACTGTTGAAATCTTACCTTCCGTATTTCTTTGTATCCAATTACTGTATCTCCCTAAAAATAAATAAAAGCACCAACTCGAGCACACAAAATAAAAAAAATAAAAAATTGAAGAAGAAAAGAAATTTATCCTTATAACGCTTTTTTGTTAAAATAAAACATCCACCAGTACACTTGACTACACAAATATTAATGATTTTATAATGTTTTAATGATTTTTAAAATAATCCCTGCCACGTGATAAGTATTTTTAACAAATTTTTAATAAAGCATATGCAGTTGCAAAACTTCCTGAGCCGAGTAGCATTTTTCACTTTCAACAAACGTTAACAGCGTTGTAAAAGCACCTGCAGCATTACTCCATGAAACGTTTAATTTTCTAGTACTATTTCTTGGTTTGGTAGGTTAATTGATTCACACCTGTTTTTACTGTACGTAATTCCGATCAATCACATTTTATAACAACAATAAAAGGTACTGTACTAATTTGATTTGTTTTAAAATTGTGCCGGTTAATAGAACGTTCCGGAGGATAGAATGCTGTATAAAGAAACTATTACTGTAATTACAATTATTATAAATATGTGTGTACATACGACAGAATCACAATATTAAGAGGCAAAATAGAAAACTAAATAATTATTAATATTAAATTATATTTTGGAAGAAACAATTAACAACAAATGTAATCCACTAAGTTTTAAAAATGTATTTCAGCTTGAGTGGATGAATGAAAAGTATTTTATTATTGATTGAAAATTTGAACAAGTCTCTCTCTCTCTCTCTCTCTCTCTTTCTCTCTCTCTCTCTCTCTCTCTCTCTCTCTCTCTCTCTGTATATATACTAAAAACAACTAAGGTTATTCAAATACAAGAATATTTATTAATTTATATTCATTAATAGATAATGAACATAAATTAATAAATATCCCTGTGTTTGAATGAACTTAGTTGTTTTAAATTATTATACAAGAAAACATATATATATATATATATATATATATATATATATATATATATATATATGTGTGTGTGTGTGTGTGTGTGTGTGTGTGTGTGTGTGTGTGTGTGTGTGTGTACAGAGAGAGAGAACTACTAGTTGGAATTGATTAAAATTAAGACAAGCAATGATTCTACAGAATGTAAAATTTTTTGACAAATTTTATGGCGAACAGCCAGTCTATTACAACTTAAGAAAGGATGGTGAATATAGGGTAGAGGCACATACAATTACTTAATACAGGATATATGGGAGGCATTATAGAACCACGTGTATTGTTATAAGCCAAGAGCCTGAAATAGATATAGCCTACGTCCTGCAGGACTTAGTTTCTACCTGTTACAGTAAGATGTGAAAAAAAAAGATAAAGAAGTGAAGATGAAATTATACGTAACTAAGGAAAATATATAACAATCCCTGTGCCCTGGAATTAGGTGGAATTATACATTGTGTTTAGATGGTCGCTTACCTGAAGTAGACTTGTTTTCAACTGGGGTAGAGATAGCTACTCGCTACCGTAAACAGTAAACAATACAGTTCATCAAATGTAATGAATTTTGAAAGTAGTATTCATGTATCACTGTAAACCATGTAGCTTTTCTGTCTAAATAAATATGTATATCAAGTAGGGTTATGCACATGGCTATGAGTATATCATTTAATTTTTTACCATCGTATATCTAAAACCAATGTGTTTTTGTTTATCCCGTTTGCGTTTCAATTCAACAGTCACCTCCCAATCATTAAAAAATTATTAACATAGTTTTCTTCTAACTGCTCTGGTAATTCACCTGGGATCTTTATTGAAAACGTTTTTCACATTTAGATCTTTTTCCATAAAACGCATCTGGTGAAATGTTAAACATTAATTAGTATTTTACCCAACTTCTTTAGGCCAATGGTTCTCAACTTATGGGGGGTTGTAATGGGTTGTTAGGGGGTTCGTGGAGAGAAACGTGTAATGGCGGATATGTATAATGAATTGTTTGAACTCAGGTATAAAGTGTAGTTGTTTTTTCGACTTACAACTTGCCGCCTGTCGTACAGGCTAAGTGACGGCGATTGACAATGTTTAGCTCACTTATCTGTCATTTTTCAACAAATCACTAAGGTCACTCTGAGTCACACCAGTTATCTTTTGAGTATCTGAGAAGATAGAATCTATGAATGAAAAGATTGGCTTTTGTAGGTCTTAATTAACATATTCACTGAATTGAAAATCCTTTTTCTTAGGAAAATTGTCAATCACAGTTAGATACTGCACACAAATAAAGTCTGATTGTAAAGTCTACTGACTATACACCGAACTCATTTGTTAACATAAATCCTCCCATAAAAATTTGGATGGACCTCAACGTTAAATATTACCATCGATCTGAAGGTTTTGTTTGCTTTAGCGTCCTCTGTATTAACGGAAAGAGCATTTTCATCCCATTCTTTTTCTCAAAAACTAATATATAAACAAGCTTGATGCAGCCCTAGATATGAAACTGTACTTGACTTCTTTCTAAACAAACTTCACAAAAAACTCTGTTTAGCAAAACAAAGACAGGGATCCTATTAATCTGCAATAGGCCTAAAGTTTGCTATATAAAAAACAAAACTAATAGACGAGTTAACTAAACAATTTTTTAGTTTTGATCGTATTTTCTTTTAAAATTGTAATGCAATGCTAAGAAATCACAAAGTATAGTAAGCCTAATCATATTATGGCCTAATTTAATTTGTTTTTAATGTTACCCCTAATTTGATTAGACTATAATCTAATCCAGGGGTACAATTTATGATAATAATTTGTTAAGTGGTATACAACTGGAGTAAGGTTGAGAACCGCTGCTTTAGGGTGAAGTTGAGAAAATGGGTGAATTATATTTTCCTTCATATTTCAAATTCAAAGGCTATAGTTGACAACAAATTAAGTACATGTACCGGTTGGTATTTATTTAAAAACTAATTTTAAATATTTGAAGAAATGACAAAATCTTAAAGTAAACCTAAAGTTTTCACTTCAACAAACTACCGAAGTACAATGACATATTAAGTAATGTTTTAGCTAATTTTTTAAAACCTTCATGCTCCATTACAGTGGCTCCCCCATAAGGAAGTAAATCGTTTAGACGGGCTTTGGAGAATTTATCAGATAAGTTATTTGGCCAAGCTTTGTTACTTACATTGATTGCCTTAATTATATTGAATTCTCTTTTTATTAACAATTATATATTGATTGTCAACTCTATTTTTATAACATTAAAATAATTAAATGCTAATATTTGAATGCTCTTAGGAGATAAATTATTATGCAATTTGTGGAATAGATGGCCAGTTCGGAGTACATATTTTGTAAACCGATAAAAGATTAAAACAAGTAATAGGCATATAAACTAATATTTTATATTCTACCTCTACTTTGTTCAACAAACAAAAATTCTATTTTAGTTACTTTTTATTAAATAATTACAATTAATATAAATAAAGTATAATAACCTGTGCCTTAAAACAGCTGTTCTACCACTTAACATATAGCATACAATCAGCTGTTTCAATGAAATCATATGTTATCACTTACTTTAGCTAAAATTGGCGAAGTAAAATTGTCCTTTGAGAAAAGTATTTGTCACATATAAAACTAAAGTCAATCCATTAAATTTAAATAATGAAATAATATTTGAAAAAACTGTATTAAAAGCAAGTGTCATTCAACACAATTTAAAAAAAATGTATTTGAATTTGATTAGATGAAATAAATTATTTTATTAACAATTGTAAATTGGAATACCATATAAAAATATATGTTTATAGAGAGTTACAACTAGAATTGAATAAAACATTAACATTATCCTCGCGGTGTGTTCGCCTTCCAAACATCCCTCAAGATTCCTTGACATTTCATTTTTAGTTATTATACGTCTCATTTGAATAGAATTAAAGACTAGAGCCAAAAAATACTAAATTTAAAAATAATAAATAGAAGGTTTAAATAATCTATTTCAGCGGTAAAAAGGAATAAATAATAATTAACGTTTATATTCAAAGTGAAAGGGTAAATAAAAGCATAAACCAGATCGGTAATGTCCAGTTACTATTTAGCTATAAATATATTCCCTCTATAATCCAGAGATTATTGATAAGCTTGCATATTTGAATCATTTGCATATTAGACTAAATTCAATTATTGTACCATCGTAATTGTTTTACAGACTAACAACTTAATTAAAATTACAAACATGAATAATTAATATGGCGAGAGAAACCGACTGTTAATTAGACCATAAATGGGAATGTTCAAACATCAAACGCTCTGTGGTTATTGTCTATTAGTGCCAAATGTTGTCCCGATAATAACCACCTAATTATGTATTTATTACAGGCCTGGACTTGTAGTTGTGCCTCGCAGAATGGTAATTGTAACAGAAGTGTATTCAAAACTTTAGCATTTTAAAAAGCCGAAATACGTAATTAGTGTGAAATTAATGTTAAAATATATAGCCAAAAACGTTTTTTTAACAATGTATTACCATTACAATTCCATTTGAAATTTATACTCAAGAAATTTTAACAGAGATTCAACCTAACCTAGAAATAAATTAGAAAAGCTATGCACATTGTTGCTCAACATGAATTTAAGTCGTTACGTAAAGCCTAAACCATAATAATTTTCATGTGCAATACAGCTAATAAGCATTTCTATAAACTTCCAGGAAACATTATCTCACTGTTGATCGTGTAGTTAAACTGAGAAACTTTAGTAAAATTTGACTTAAAAATTCGCTAAACGTTTGCTCGTACAAGGCACATGCCCCATTATTACCTTAAATTTGTAGGCGTTTTGACACTAGGTAAGTAATAGAGACAAAGTTTTTTTAAAGTTAATTCCTAACTTAGGTCAAGAGAGAAAACATTTATTTTTGTTACTTTTTATTAATTAATTACAATAAATATAAATAAAGTAACATAGCCTACGCCTTAAAACAGCTGTTCTATCATATAACTTATAAAATAAAATCAGCTGTTTTATAAAATCATATGTTATAACTTATTTTAAGCCAAATGGGAAGAAATAACTATATTGCATATCATGTCACTTTTGTGAAAAGCTTTTTCCCATATAAAACTAAAATTAAATATAATCAATGAATTAATATTTTGAAAATAAAAACTGTATTAACATCAAGTGTCATCCACTACAAGTTTTAAAAAAAGAATTTGATCCTGAGTGGATGAATAAATAGTATTTTATTACCCATTGAAAATTTGAACAAAGTGTATATATATATATATATATATATATATATATATATATATATATATATATATATATATATATAGGGGAGACCGGGGCAAGATAAAGAGCGGGGCAAGATGACGAATGTATTATTTTTTTAGTTTTCAAGTAGGTGGCACCATCAATCGGAGACTACTGGCTCTCCTATTGGTCATTCGGTAAATAATAGTATAGAGACCCTGAAATCGCCGTTTTTGAGTTAGTTGTGAAGCTTTGATTGTTTATCGCCGAAACGCTATAACTTTTATGCATGTGTAAATAAGCTCTGTTACATATACAAGTAAGATATTTCGTTTCTCAATAATATTTATCAGTAGCATATTTTAAACACTACCTATTGCCATAAATGAATGTCATTTAATCGCATTTCTTCATGGTAATGAAGAAAAAAACATTTTTTAAACAAACAGTTTTGGGGCAAGATGAAGGCGAGTTCGTCATCTTGCCCCGTGTTTCGGAACTTTTAAAACTAACTATGATTATGATGCTGTAGCTGTTGTGTTAGGCTTAATTAAGTATTAATTAACTATAAACATCATATAATATATAATTATAGTATAAATATATACATATACGATAATTATATTTAAGATATGGCTAGACACTATTAGAAGAAATCCTCAAGAGGAGAACTGAGCAAAGAAACTATAGCTTCTGCTTTAGAAAATGTTAAAAAGGACGTATAAGCTGCTTGGCCACTGCAAATACGTTTAACGTACCTGAAGCTACACTTGTATAAAGAGCTCCAACAGAAACTGTAAGGCACTGTACACTGTAGGGACCTTTTTTCGAAGCACTTTTACCTTCACGTGAAACCAAGCAAAGACTCTCCTGCTCTGTTGATTATTGACAATCACAAAATTCACATAACTTTGGAGGCTATCTTATATTGAGGAGAGAAAAAAATCGTCATGGTTGTATTGCCGCTACACACATCACATCGCCTCCAGCCTCTCGATGTGTCATTTTTCTGCCCATTAAAAACTTACTATAGCCAAGCATGTGACAACTTTACGGTCACTCATCCATTAAAACCTATCAAAGACAAAAATATTGATGAGCTTTTCATCCCCGCTTACTTCAAAGCAGCTACAGTTTTAAATGCCGTTAACGGCTTTAAAGGATGTGAAATCGAGCCTCATATTCCCCTTGAGTTTAGGGAACATGACTTAGCTGCTGCAAAAACTACTGACTATGATGTTGTTAGCGATGAAATTGAGAATAAAAGTGCTAATCCGCAATCCTTGGTAGTAGAAAACCAACATATAAACCCTCCAGAAGAACCAGAACCTTTGGTAAATGCTGATTCCGATGCACCAAAGAAGCCCGTTAGTGTTTTTTATTTCAAACCATTACCTAAAGCAAAACCATGTGAAAAAAAGATTAAGCAAAAAACTAAGCAGAAGCAATCTTACAACCACACCCATCAAAGAAATGTTAGAACAGAAGGAAAAGCAGAAGGAAGAACAGAAAAGTTAAAAACAACAGAGAAAAGAAGCTGGTGAAGCTAAAAAGGGAGTAAAAAAACTCAAACTAAGTTCCTCTAGGCCCAAGTCTATAAACTCCAAGACAAACAGTCCAATTGCATCAACTTCAAAGGATGGGTTTATGTAAGATGTCCTGCTTCTGAAGAGGAATATTATGACCCTCCAACAGAATAATGAACCCGGTACTGTAAATGCCAAGAATGTTGGCATGAGCAATGTTCCAGTTATGAAAATAGCATTTTTATTTGTGACTACGGTTTGCTTCACAACTGAACACTTTAACATTACGTTACAATGCATTACGCTTAGTTTGATACTTTGTAAGATGTGAAAACACAGTTATCATTTGTTAAACCATGTAACATATTCAAACGATAAAATATGTTAAACCCTTTTCAGTGCTGTCATCTTGCTTCAAGGCCAAAGTCATTTTGCGCCAGTACTGGGGCAAGATGACAATTTGTTAAGGCTATGAAAAATAAAAAGTTATCCTATATTTTTTTTATTTGAAAAATTAAACGGTAATAAGTTTATTACCACAAAGGATTGTTATAACAGTTCACGTTCAATTAATTTTACTATCCTTAAAAATAAACCAATAATTAACAAAAATTGTTAATATAGTCATCTTGCCCCGGTCTCCCCTATATATATATGTGTGTGTGTGTGTGTGTAAGGAGAGTGAACTAATGGAAGAAATCGAAAAAGAAAACGTCGAAAATCATTATTTTGGCAATAAATTAAGAGGTTGTCACTCTCTAAAATTAGTTATCGATTCAACGAGTGAATGAATCCCACCAACTACAATCTAAAAACAAAGTTGTTGCAAGAATAAAAAGCGTTTGTTTCAATTTATCGTCTTGACAGGAATCCTGAACTTGAAAGGAACATTATTAATAATAAAGTTCATAAAAGTTGTTTTTGCCTTACTTTTCTTTATAAGTAATTCCAAAAGTATAACCTGTTTACAAAAAACTAAACGCATGTACGTGGAACATTCAATCATAACTTGAAGACAGTGGCGGATATAGAAAATAATTTTTGGAGTTGAAAGGGGGAAATGTGAAATATTACGAAAATATTAAGAAAATGTGGTAGCTATAGTGTAAACTCTAAGCGTCTTCTACCTGAAGGAAATATACCTGCTCTGGTATATTACACCATCTTTGATTTAGCTTAATTTATCATATATCCAAATATATTACATTTTCAAACTTACTAGTATTTTTTCATTATGAATTTAAGAAAGATTATTATAATAACTGTATTCGCCTTGGGAGTAATTGTGAAAAATTATCTATAACATCAACTTTGATGGTTGTCTTGTGCTTGTTCAAGAAGAGAAGCCCATCAAGCCTGTTTTCCGTCATGGAAGGCCTTGAATATGTCTTAATGAGTATCATTGTAGAAAAGCTTCTCTCCCCGGAGCAGGATGCCACTTGCAAAATACAGACTAACTGTAGCTGTATATTTGGGTAAAACTGTGTAACTGATCGATGTCTGTTGTAGGAGTATTCTTTTCTACTCTCCACTGCTCCCGCCATATCACTGCTTCGTTCCTTCACTTGAATTCACTGACATCTTCACAGAACTTTGCAGCTCTTATCAAGGCCATTTCACTACACTGCCCTGCAAAGGCTAATAGATTAATATTGGAGGGGCCCCATTTCAATTTACACCACGTGTTTATGACTTTCTTTGTGGGCGTATTTATTAATGATTATAATATGGTATTATAGTGATTAATATGGGATTGTAAACATAATTTACAAATTAATAAGTAAATTTAAAGTAAAGACGAACGGCCGAATGCAACCATCGGAAAGTATATTTTATTTTACATTTAGTGTTATTCTATAGCTTAAAAACTTTCACCTTTTAATATTTTTTGGGAGCTTGAGTGCCAAAGCTCCCCCTCTTAAATCCGCCACTGCTTATAGGTCTTATTTGTAATACGTATCTACACACACATTTTTTAATCAGTTAAGCTTCATTTCGTACAAGAAACAAAAGGCTCAATAAAAATATCCGAAGTATTCAAGTTAAATGTGTTTAAAATTGTTATAACAACCATGACTTTTAGAAGTCACAGATATTTCGACATTTATTAACTTTATTGATATTTAGTTTAGGAAAGTTACTTTAGCAGAATGAAATACAGAGGAAATGCATAAAGTAGAGACAACCAGGTCTAGAAGTAGACGAGATATATTTTCCATTTTACCCTGGTTCAAATAAATAGGCTCAAATAGGTTTTAATACCTTTTACGATTCAGAAGGCAGAACTCCATAAATGTAGAGTTTAGAATACCACATTTTCAAAACGGACTAAAATGTATAAAATACTTTGCAAGACCCTTCTACAATTTTGAGGCAGAATTGTCAGAGGCTATGGATATATTTTGTAATAATTGGAGAGTAAAACGTGGAAAAGCGCAGGAAATTCATGATAGTTAAGGAGGAGTAAATGAATTAAATTACAGTGAATCACATTTTCAATTCACTGAAATCAGCTGTGAATTCATCCAGATTGTCTACTTATATTATTTACTGACAGTGATCCACAAATATATACATAGCCACTGACAATTCTGCCTCAAAATTTTAGAAGGAACATGCAAAACTTTTTTATGCTTTTTTAATCAGTTTTAAAAACGTGGTATATTATAATTTTTTTAAAATTTAATTTATTATTTTCTGTTTTTTTGTCTTATGTCCGGGTGAAAAATTTCAATCTATTCTGTATATACTGATGGAACTCTAACAGGGACGTATACTCTAGGCCTAGTAAATTACCATTTCACATCCTGCTTATTAACCTGCCAATGTCTGAAATTAAAAATATTACCTCTTACTACCTATAATAGTTAAAACTCTATAAATCTTATAAACCTGAACAACAAATTAAAAAAGTAAACAAAATTTACGTTATTTTTTCATATTCATGAATTAAAACAATACAATGTCAAATCCTTTAATGTACACATCACCACAATTTGATTTGTTTAAATAACTGTTGTAGAGACAAGAAACCGAATGAGTATTGCATTGTCATCTATTTCTGACCTATGTTTAAAGTTTCAAGTCTCTAGCTCATGGCGACGTTAGTTTAAACTCGATCGCAAAATTCCACACTGACAGACAGATGGATATGATGGTAAAATAGATATAACAATCGCAAAATTAATGTATTGTTTCGTTATTTCATTGTTGAAATTATGAATGTTCTGATATAATGATTACATTACGTATTTCACTGTAATCGCAAATAAACAATTTTCTTTAAATAAATAATTCTACAAATATTATATAATCACGTTAAAACATATTTGTAAATAAAAAGGGTGAAATATGTAAATACAAATTTGAATTTATTAACAAGGAAAATAGTTTTTCATAACATTAACTTTTATGGAGTCAATAATGATGTATAAATTTTTCATAACAATATGAATGAAAGATAACGTTTTTTTATAAACTAAAAAAAACCTAAATAAAATTCGAGCCTGGTTTTTTCATCCGTAAAGCCACTATTAATTACAAGATATGAATATCATGTCGCTGAAGGTTTATAGAGGCGTTTGGCCGGTCGCCCGTTTGGCAAGATGCCAGCAGAGCTGGAGTTGATTTAATAACTCCAGTGGAGTTTAGGTTTCCATGTCATTGCTCTGCTTTGTGAAGGCGTTTGTAATAAAACGCTACTAAATCATTTTTTATACTGTTTCACTTCAATTTCAAAGTAATTCACGTATTTCGAGCGCAATTCACTTACGCAGAGTCAAAGAAACACATTAAAGGGGTTTTATTTGTGAAAATAATGAAGCACTGGAATTACAAAACCAGTTTAAAATTAGTTTACAAATAGAATAAATTGAAACAGAAATTTTAACATTAATAATAATTATTTCAAATAATCAGGAATAATACTCATGATGGATAATTTTATTGTTCTTGGCGATCGCCAAACCTTGAAGTTTTTTTAAACAAATTACAAAGTGTTAGTATTAAGATAACTAGAGCTTATCTAGTGAATAAAAATTAACAACGGTAAAAATTAAAACAGTTGACTCTAAATTTCACTACACATTACTTTATTAAAACAACCAGACTAGTTTCGATGACGATGTCGCCTTTATCAGTGCTTGGCTACCACAAAAGTAGCCAAGCATTGATGAAGGCGACATCGTCGTCGAAACTAGTCTGCTTGTTCTATTAAACTAGTGTGTTTGTTTTAATAAGCTGATGTGTAGTGAGATTTAGAGTTATTAGTTTTAATTTTTACCGTTGTAAATTACAAAGTACTGATATGGGATAGCTTAGTAAATCTAAAAATGTTTGTCTCAATTTGTTTTTTATAAATATTAGATACACATTTCTTTAATTTGTTTGTTAAAAATGTTATTAAAATAGTTACTTTTATAAAATCAATATTTTCTTTTGTACTTATAACTTATAAGTCTTATACATTGTAACGTTTTTCTTTTATATTACCACCAAACCTATATAACCATAATCGAAATATAGTAAATAGTTTCAATTGTCGCCGCGGGAGACCGGCACTCTACAACGGACATATAATAAACAGCTGTTTGTGCTAAACATGAATTTTCCGATCCCTTTTTAAATTAAAAGAATCAAGGCGTATAATAGGAGTCTTATAGCGAGAGTTGAATAGAAAGGGTCTTCAACGTCTACCTGGTTAATGAGGGAGCGGTGGATTACCCGGAAACCCAAAAGCGGATGAAACGGCGAAGATTGCTACACGATTGGGACTAACTACATAAGTGTTATGGCATCAGACTATGTGTGTCTTACGTTATATCTATTGCCCGCTTCTTGAAATTACTAGTGGCAATGAGCGAATTACAATAAGCTGAGGGAAATTAAGGATACCGCCCTTGAATAAAGGAGAAGTGGCCACAACTTTTCCTTTGATCTCATGGATATTTGATGGGTCGTGAAGATCCGACATTGTGTCAGTTCTTTACAATCAGGCATATAAGGAGGGATTGTATTGGTTTAACCAATATTTGTGGCGTTTTCAATAAAAAAAAGGTTGTTTAAAGGTGGTGTTGAGAGGCGTCATTGCTTTCTTGCGCCATCTACACAAGTTTAATATTTAACTTTTCCCATAATTTATTCACATATTTCTTTGTGTGCGTGATCGTGTGTGTGTTTTGTCTATAGATATTTATTTAGTGTTAATTTTATTACTATTTTTTTATTATTCGTTCATTGTTTCTGATTTATGTTTTTATATTTTTTAATGTTGAAAACTTATGGTTTTAATCTTATATTGTAGTTTATTTACTGGTATGATGTTATTAACTATTGTATTATTTAAATTCATGTTTTTATTTATTGTTATTATATTATTTATTACATTTTTAATTGTTATATTTGTGCTTTTATTTTTGTTTTCAGTTTAAAACTTGTTTTGAATTGATAACCAAAATTGGTTTTCACCAGGGAAAATTGTTTCGTGCTAAAACGTTACACGTGATAATACATCAATAAAGATAACCCTTTTTTTTATATCTCTTTATGACACGATTTGGGAATAGTAGTTTAGTGATTCAATCTTTTTATAGACCTGCTGGAGTTGGTAAACACTCTTTTTCATATTATTTTTATCTTTTTCAACTATTAGGTATTCCAAAGTTAAAATAAATTTTAAAATGTTTAGTAAATTATTGTTAGATATTGGTTCATTAGAATTATGAATATGCCTGTTTTACTTTTGTTACTAATATAGCAGAATTTTGTGTATCTTTATTACGTACTAAATAGCCAAGAACATTTATGGAACGTTCAAGAAAATGTTAAGAACCACTTTATCGCCAAAACCAAAAAATGTCAAATTTGTCTCGTCTTCTCCTTCTGGATTTAGAGGTTGACTCGAACCTTTTCAGCCCTTCAAAAATATTTCACACGGGTTTCAAACTTTCGGCGAAACCTTCACCCCTGGTAGTGTGAGTCTCGAGGATGTTGACGTCACTGCTGACTCTTTCACTGATTCCAGCTCCTCT
Organism: Prosapia bicincta; assembly: GCA_036971475.1. Lineage (NCBI taxonomy): Eukaryota > Metazoa > Arthropoda > Insecta > Hemiptera > Cercopidae > Prosapia > Prosapia bicincta. The sequence goes on from JBAIZL010000003.1 coordinate 26,987,725, forward strand.
AGATGCAGGACACTCGTTCCTCATTCACTCTGTGTGAGATATCATGGAGTGCTAGCTCCTAGAGGAGCGTTCACCCAATTATCCTTTACAACAGTTCCACTTAATTATAAATTCAGAGCTGTGCCTTCAAACCGGCGCCAGTCTTCCATTCGAACACAATAACAATGTAGGCAGACACTATTTTCCCTGGATTAATGTAACCCAGGTGTTCAGGAATTAGCTGTGTTTGCTATGTGTTTGGCATCTCTTGGGTAAACCCTGTGCTAACAAAACACAGGGTACCCTTTACTGTGCTAACAAAACATACTACTCACACTAAATAATTACCACCCTCTATTGGCACACATTAACAAAATTTACTACTCACACTAAATAATTACAACCCTCTATTGGCACACACTAACAAAACTTACTACTCACACTAAATAATTACAACCCTCTATTGGCACACACTAACAAAACTTACTACTCACATTACATAATTACAACCCTCTATTGGCACACACTAACAAAAATTACTACTCACACTAAATAATTACAACCCTCTATTGGCACACACTAACAAAACTTACTACGCACACTAAATAATTACCCCCCTCTATTGGCACACACTAACAAAACTTACTACTCACACTAAATAATTACCACCCTCTATTTGCACACACTAACAAAACTTACTACTCACACTAAATAAATACAACCCTCTATTGGCACACACTAACAAAACTTACTACTCACACTAAATAATTACCACCCTCTATTGGCCCACACTAACAAAACTTACTACTAACACTAAATAATTACAACCCTCTATTGGCCCACACTAACAAAACTTACTACTCACACTAAATAATTACCACCCTCTATTGGCACACACTAACAAAACTTACTACTCACACTAAATAATTACAACCCTCTATTGGCACACACTAACAAAACTTACTACTCACACTAAATAAATACAACCCTCTATTGGCACACACTAACAAAACTTACTACTCACACTACATAATTACCACCCTCTATTGGCACACACTAACAAAACTTACTACTCACATTACATAATTACAACCCTCTATTGGCACACACTAACAAAAATTACTACTCACACTAAATAATTACAACCCTCTATTGGCACACACTAACAAAACTTACTACGCACACTAAATAATTACCACCCTCTATTGGCACACACTAACAAAACTTACTACTCACACTAAATAATTACCACCCTCTATTGGCACACACTAACAAAACTTACTACTCACACTACATAATTACCACCCTCTATTGGCACACACTAACAAAACTTACTACTCACACTACATAATTACCACCCTCTATTGGCACACACTAACAAAACTTACTACTCACACTAAATAATTACAACCCTCTATTGGCACACACTAACAAAACTTACTACTCACACTAAATAAATACAACCCTCTATTGGCACACACTAACAAAACTTACTACTCACACTAAATAAATACAACCCTCTATCGGCACACACTAACAAAACTTACTACTCACACTACATAATTACCACCCTCTATTGGCACACACTAACAAAACTTACTACTCACACTAAATAATTACAACCCTCTATTGGCACACACTAACAAAACTTACTACTCACACTAAATAATTACCACCCTCTATTGGCACACACTAACAAAACTTACTACTCACACTAAATAATTACAACCCTCTATTGGCACACACTAACAAAACTTACTACTCACACTAAATAATTACAACCCTCTATTGGCACACACTAACAAAACTTACTACTCACACTAAATAATTACCACCCTCTATTGGCACACACTAACAAAACTTACTACTCACACTAAATAATTATCTCCCTCTATTGGCACACACTAACAAAACTTACTACTCACACTAAATAATTACAACCCTCTATTGGCACACACTAACAAAACTTACTACTCACACTAAATAATTACAACCCTCTATTGGCACACACTAACAAAACTTACTACTCACACTAAATAATTACCACCCTCTATTGGCACACACTCTATTGGCACACACTAACAAAACTTACTACTCACACTAAATAATTACAACCCTTTATTGGCCCACACTAACAAAACTTACTACTCACACTAAATAATTACCACCCTCTATTGGCACACACTAACAAAGCTTACTACTCACACTAAATAATTACAACACTCTATTGGCACACACTAACAAAAATTAATTAGCATTATTCAGGAAGTAAGAAGTATTTTCCCTCATACTTAGCTCTGACTATTAGTTACAGTCACTCAACAATAATCATCGTTGTATCTATAACATAACCACAATAAAATGAAACGATTTTCACTAAATACAACGGGAGTTAAACCCTTATAACTTTTATCAGTTTTGATGTACAAGAGAAATGGCAAGGTTATCTAATAATTAGAAAAGCAATCCGTTTAATAAGCCTCTCAAAATATTCAAAAGAGATCCAATTCCTCCAATGACAGTAAAGTAGTAGGTGTGACACTGTTACAGTTTTCATTAGACTTTTTTTAAACTTGTTATGGAATGATACGGAAAGTCTGCGAAACATTTCCGTAATACCGGGTTAATAATGGCCTCAGGATATCCTTTAGGATTCGTGAGCTCAAGGAATACGGCTTCAGTAAAAGAAAGGAAAATAATATTATAAAATAAAATTGTTTTTTATTGTGGTGACCATTAAGCTTATCATCTTTACAACCTACCATCCGCAGAAAATTGTCTCCCTAAATTTACCCAGGAAGTTCACAAGCACTGATGAGGTTAGCAGTAGCACTGATGATGGCGACATCGTCGTCCAAACTAGTTTGTTTTAATATACTAGTGTGTTTGTTTTAATAAACTAATGTGTAATGAGGTTTAGATTAAATTGTATTAATTTTTACTTTTAAAGATTATTAATTTGTAAAATTGTATAAACCAATAAGTTACTCCAAAACAAAAGTATTAATAGTTATTGACCTTGAAATATTTGGGGAGATAATTAAATCCAAGTGTATTATGTGCTTAGTATAAGAGTTTGGTTTCTATTTTGTGTTTTATATGTATCAAAGTATTTTAAATTTGTAAAGAGTAAAATAAGAGTGTAAAATTACAGTATTAAGAAAGTGTTAAAAACCGAAAAGAACATATTTTTTTGTTAAGTAATAAATATTGAGAGGTGATACAACTTTAAAAGTAATAAAGTTTGTAATTACTTAAAAGGTATTAATATTGGAATTTTTAAAAAAACTAAGAATGAAGTAGGAGGAACGAAATTATTTTAAAATAGTAATAAAAAGGTAATAAATTAAGTTTAGAAATAAAACAAGAGGCATTATGCAGTAAAGGTATAAGAAGATATAAAGAATTTTGCAAAATAAACAATAATAATATTATTAATCGTGTTTAGATTCGCAGAAATTATTGTTAAATAAAAAAGTTGACTTCCGAGTCAGGTACAACTATTTATTTACACAGGCAACGTGACAATAATAGATACGTTATCGTCTTAGGGCCTACAATACATAAGTACACAATTAAAAATAATAACAGAGTTCACAAATAACCACTGCACAATGAAATTACTATAATTATAAAACATACATATACCACTAAAATTGGTGACGTCAAGAAGAAAAGTTATGTTGTTATTGTTAACTGTGTATTTATGTGTTGTAGCCCGGAAGACGATAACGCACCCATTATTGAAACGTCGCCTGTATAAATAAATAGTTGTACCTGACTGGTAAGTCAACTTCTTTTATTTAACAATAATAATATTGTTTGAATAAAATAAAGTTATCTTTTGGAGATAAATTAAGAAATTTAATAAATATAATATAACTGTTTGTAATTAACAAAACTGTTTAAATAATAAAGGAAAACTTCAATGAAGCGTAAAGTGTATAAACAGGTAATAACATAATAAGAATAAATATAATCAAATATAATCTTCATCGAATGAGAAATGAAAAAATAATTATTTAAAGAAGTAGATATTTACAATATAAATATAAACAAGTATTTTTATTTATAATGGAAGGAAAGGCACTTAAGTTGTATATAGCAAGAAAAATAATTATTATTTCATGGGTAAATATTAAAAATACAAAATATGAGTGAACAAATGAAATATAATTAAAACCTAATAAAAAGGTTTGAAATATACATATAGGTACATATATTAGAAATAACAACTAATACTCCTTATCCCTTTGAAAATAACGTACTATTAAGTTTCTTTTAAATCTTATATTATAAATTTAAAGCGTTTATAATACCTACAACCGCACCTTTAGGTACCTAAATAAATAAAACAAGCGTGATAAACTTAATAACGTCTGATTTATTTCAAATTAGCTTAAGCAAATTACGACGTATGCCTTGAAATAGACATTTGAAGATTCAACAGCAATTTATAATTTAATAGCTAACACAAAATTCTAATACAAAGGTAAACTCTTGAGGCGTTGTCTTATTTTAATAAAGATTATTAAAAACAATGTTATGTAGCCTTAGAACTCACGGGTCGTTATTTGGGATATTTCAATAGCGTATAGTGGTATAATATTTAATCGTGATTGAATTTTATAAAGAGAGAAATTAAAATTTATTAGTAATTGACTAAACTATTACTAAATCTTTCAATTTGTTAATACAATCTACCAAGTAAAACTTGTTTTACTTATTTGGTTAAAGTCTCCTGGATTCCACCCGTTGCTTTTGGGATTTAACTGTAAGCAGAATCACTTCTGCACAATGACATTTTTTTATCTTTTCGTAGCTCACTTCTCTTAATTAATTTTATTTAATCACTCGTAACATCTTTTATTGATTATTAATATAAAACTCTTACAGCTCTTTTTAATTTAGTTTTAACTTTCTCAACTATTCCTCTTATAAGAAAAACGTCGAAATTAAAAGCAATTCCTTGCAACTTGAATCTTTTACTACCCCCACCCCTCAACACGTCGGTACTCCCTTGAAGATTAAAATTTAGTCCCCGTTTCTCTCGACTACCTTCCTTTTTGAAAAAACATTCATTTTATCACCCATTATGGCATTTCAGCCAGAGTTAATTTTTTTAAATATTTGAACGTTCCGCCAACGAGTTTTACTGATTGATTTTTTCTCGTTACTTTGCCTCGACAACCTACTTCTATTGGTTTTTGACTCCTCCAAAATCAAACCTACCCTTAAACTTGTTAACGGAATTTGTTTAACTTAGATCTATAACCTTATTTAACTACGTGTTCCCTAGACTAATTTATGTCACTAAACTGGCATTTACAATATTTATACTTCATTTGTCGAAGGTAGGTTCTTTTATAATATGTCTCATATCTTTATGTCATGGTATTTGAAGATAGGACAGGAATAACTATACTCCACACATATACTTTGGCGTAAGTAGTGTAATCAGGACACACGGCTGTTAATTCAAAAGGTTTGCCAATAACGCCTGCTATGTAATAGATTATGTGAAACACACGTTATGAAAATAAAAATGTTATATAATATATAAAAATAAAATGTAGGATACATTACAATGTTAGATCAAGAAATAATAGAAACTAAATTCTTAGTAGTTATCAAGTTTTTTCCTCTCGAACCATCCTCTCGACTTACATCTCAGCAACAAAATACCTTGCAATCCCTCCAAACCACCTTGGCCACCCCTGATATAAATAAGGGATGTCAGGCAGGTTCATTGATGCAATCATCCTTATTCTATGGAATGAAAGTGGGGCATTTTGTTTTATAGGAAACGCATTACCACTTTGGATTGATTTGGAGACTGACTTTGCAAATGACCACTGTAAAGTAACTGACGGTAAAAAACAATGGATACCTAAACACACACATACATATTTAAATATACACATGCATACCTCAATATACACATATATACTGTACTCTAATATACGCATATATTCTTAAATATACCACTATATACCTAAATATACATATTTATATTGAAATATGTAATTTACAAATACAATGTAATGTACATTGTAATGTACATTGTAATGTACATTTGTATACACTCAAATGTAAATAAAAATACGAATATACACATACATACTTCATTACATACACATTTATACTAAAATACACGCAATGCACACCTTAATATACAAAAATGTACTTAAACACACACAAACACACACACACACACACGCGCGCGCGAGCGCGCGCGGAAAGCAAAAAGAGCCATCCTTAAACGAACAGAAAAATCCATTGAAGTCGGCGGAGACACTTGAAAATTTACTGTAAATTGGTTGAATAGGTTTAGATTAATGTTTCAGTGTAATGTTACTTTGTCCTGTTATGAATAGAAATTAATTTAGTCAAACATCGATTCGCTTCCTGTGTTCTTTATTTACACCATTTTGTTCAGAGTAAATATTTTTCAAGTTTTATAACAAATGTTTTATCTGTTTCTTGGTGAAATAACAATGTCATTGTTGCCCAAAGATGAAAAAATGTGTTTTTCACCCATTTTTTCTATTTGACACGGGTTTTCTCAAAAAATACTTCTAGAACTTGTTTTAATTAATTTATCATATCCAAAACAATAAGATACAATTGAATTCGTCTCTTAATCTAACTTAACAGAATTTCAGGAACATCTAGTTTCACATGGTGAGGTGAAATCCGGGCTAAATCTTTCGCTAACAGTAACTCGCTAACAAAGCGTTTCCGGACCCATGTTTATATAAACTTTTTTCATTATTTTTACATGTAGAATGTGCTCCAAAAGTTTCTGCATATCTTTGTGAATCACCCTGTATACACATATATTTTTCAATATTGACATTTGTACTCAAATATATATATACTTAAATAGAACCAAATATACTGAAATAGACCCCATATATACTAATTATACAAATATGGCATATGTACACATTGTACAAGACGACTGGTTTCGGAATTAGAATCAGCATTTCGTCGAGATGGTTATGAATTTTCTACGCAGTGGGCGTGAGGAAAACAGTAACGAATATGTGTACAAGCTAGCAGAAGGTGGAGCAAGAAAGGTTTCAGCAGCTGAAACATAAACATTGGTAGCCACTGAATCTTTTATACGTTATATTATAGGTGATTTTATTTGAATTTTAATTTATTTACAAAAATGAAACTGGTCGTCTTGAAGGGTCGACGGCTCCGGAATTCTAATGGTAAGGCCTTTTCACTAAATTCACTGGCATAACATAACTACCATACGTAATTCGTGAGTGTAAACAGCATAGCAATATCTATGAATAAAGGTATATTTATGTTTATAAATATTTTTAAACAATTTGTCACGGTAAATGTATATCTGATCTTTAAAGCATCTGTGTCTATTCCAGCATTTAATTTCCCTTGTAGTTTTCAAATTTCTAATCAATTAAGAGAGATATATATCACGAAATGATGAATCTGCCTAAGGGAAATTTCCCTCACCATTGGAGCCTGTCATTCAAATGCGATGCCTCCGTAGGTCACAAGGGAAATTTAACTTTCAGTGCGGCAACGTTAAGTGCTTTCAAAGGGGAAGTTCTGATGGATAACGACGAGAAAATTTTAAACATACCTGATACGATGTTACAAAAGTTGGTATCTTTAAAAACTATTACAGTTTTCACCTGAGAAACTTTCGGACATCTCCGATAAAGAAGTTAAAACTTTACTTATTCTGAAAGAGCAAATAATGAAATGTGACTATTTCGTTATTTGTAAATAAAGTATGTTATAAAGACTGCTAAATATAAATAAAATATTTCGATGTAAAACTAATTTTATAAAAGTTACAGATATTGCGTATTTTGAACTCAAGAAAGTAGGCTACATTGTATTTTACTAAAGTTATATTCTGTCTTAGATCAATACAAAAAATAGGTTAAAAAAATAGTAGAATACAACTTCCATGACATAATATAATTTGGCAATTTTCAATCAATATTATTTTGTATGTCATGTAACAGAAACATCTGTTTTAATGTGAATAAATGCGAAAGTATGCCTTATTATGCATCAAAGAGTCTTGAAATTTCACACCACTGAGTAAATATTAAATACAATTCATAATGCTACTCAATAACTCTACTACAATGACACAACCTTTGCTACATTTTTGACAAAATGAAAAAGGACTTTAAAGCAAAACAATAAATATTAAACCAAACATAAAAATGGTAAATTTAAATATTTTAATCCTGAATTTGCAAAAACCTTAATCGAATACAAAACATTTTAAAGTTGTAGAATATTATTTTGTTATACTGTATTTCTTTTCTTTAAGTATTGGCTTCTAATATTCAATATAACAACAGTGCTTTTGTGCAAAATATATAACATTCTCCTACACATTTTGAATGGTTTAACAATTGACACTCTAAAATTGATCTACTATATAACGTCTATAAAAATTTTACTAAAAAAATATTCCATGTTAAGAAATGTATTTAAAATATGTGGTTTTTGAAACTTGAAATTAATCAACAAACACTGTGTATAGTGTACATTTGTATGAAAATGTATTGTTTTATTTTTTTTTTTTTTGTAATTAGGTTGAAAACAGAATTATAACGTAGTATGTCAGTAATGATTAATTTTCTTCAAACATGCTAGTTTACAGTTCAACAGTGAGGAATAACAGCGTCATTTGAAGGTAATTTAACCAATCAGAGCAGTATTTGTACTGGTGTTAAATTTCTACCAACGGATTGATCACTTCCTTTACCTACTTAACAAATTATAAACAAATTAAAGAAACTATACCTGATATGGCATATAATATTTATCATTTATGTCACAAATAATATTATATTTAAAATACTTTATTCATGAAATCTAAATGTTGTGTAGCCTTATGTATGCCTTGGCCTTTTGATAATATATACCTAGATATTCTATAAACACATATGTGTACACATACTAGAATATATAGAAAGGAATATCTAATTAAGATAAGTTTTTATCAATTGTAGCTCTTACATTTTAATAACTGTTCTCATGTTATTATTTAATAATTATACAATAATGGCTTTAAATTTTACTAGTTTCAAATTGCTTAAAAAAGCAACAATAATCAACAATATTAAAGTGTATAAAATAATTTACATATGCTATAATAGAATTTGATGCCCTGAGAATTACCTTGAATTTCAGTGGTAAAATTAGCGAAATAAATTTGCAAATAATAATTGTTCCGTCTTAAAAGTGTACTATCTTATCTAAGAACTTAAATTTGACTGTATTTCTATGTACGATATCACTGTGCGATAGCTTGTAGGTCTACATATGTTTAGTTATTAAAGTCCGGTCCCTGAATCTACTCTATTGGTTTTAATTTAAAATATTTAAACGGTAATTAAGTGAAATTGAGTAAGAATCGATTCTCGTGCACTGGCTCGGGGATGGCGTGGTCCACCTGGTTTCCAAGGTATCGAAGAAATGGCTTCCGTTTTGGTTTTTCGACCATCGCTCCTTTGGAACTTGTGAAACGTGCACGTCTTTTCGATTCTACTTAATCAACCTTCACTCACTCCTCCATTATCTTTTTACCCATTTCATCTTTTTATTACAGCACTAGACCTCTCCTCCTCCGACTCCCAAGGTTAGATTGCCTTCAACGGTTTCCAGAATATGACCGTCTTCTCCGGTTCCCAAAACGTAACTGCCCTTTACGGCTCCTAAAACGTAACTCCCTCTCTCTTTTATTCTAAGTCCTTTCTTCCATGTGTGGTCCACCAATGTATCAATTTTTAATTACATCCAATTCTGGCTTGTCGTTTTTCTGTTGCCAAACATCATTTTGTTAATGCTTTCCCGCACATCTGGTTTAGGCATTCACGTCCTAGTTTTGCACAAAAGTCTCGTTTGAGAACTGTACTTGGAGATCGTGACTTCAAATCCTTTCTATAAATAAGCCCTTCTTGTACTTACCTGTCTGATATATCTCACTTTTGGAGTTTCCATCCATATTTTGCTAAATACCGTATGCGTCAAAATAAACAGTACTGAAACTGAATCAGCTGTAATGGAATGGTCGATTTAGGGTAATTCTTGGTAGTTTTATATTAGACCTCAGGAGATTTTGTTGTGCCCGAAACAAGTCTTTTCATTCACAGTGGTTCCAGCAAGATGGCGCAACCAGCCACACTGCTTTAGACAACATGGCTTTAAAAAAAACTTTTGACAACCGACTCATCTCCCTTAGAACAAACATCCCTTACTCAGCCCACTTCCCCGATTTTACACCACCTGACGCTTGGTTCTGGCGAATGACGAAGGAGCAGATTTTTCGTGATGACACAACCATCATCATCCAACTAAAAGAATAAATAACCATGTGTATAAGAGCATCAAACAACCTCTCTTCACCAAAGTGATGCAAATCATTCAAGAACGATACGAGTGTTGCCTGAAATTGAATGGAGGTCATATAAAACATGTTTATATCCTAGTCTAACCGATTTAGCTTCCTATTACGTAAATAAAATAACGTGAAATAAAATAGAATAAAATTTGTTTCAGTACTGTTTATTTTGGTGCATAAGTACTTAAGAATGTTCCTTTTAAAAAGAAATTACCCACAAACCTCACAAAACAATCCCTTGCTTACATATTTACATCCTTTTCCCTTTTATCCATCTGCTATCTTTGTTCGTTTACAGAATTCCAATTCGTTACTAGCATTACAGTAATAATTGTCGTTTTGCTACTTAAGTCATCTTATATGTATATATATATATATATATATATATATATATATAGATAGATTTTTTTAAATATTTTACAAAATAACAAATCACTAATAACAATAATATCCGAAAAGCAACTTTGTAAAACCTTTAAATAAAGATTCCAGAGGGACTTAAAGCTAGCCAATTACAAACACTATGGTACTGTGTTCCACGATAAGGCTACTCTTCTAATCCACAATAGGCGCTCGTATTGTGATCTGTCCACACCTACTAATCCTAGGATTATACTAAGCTCGAACATTAACATTCAAGACAAATTACAATCCTGGACTTGATTGTCATAATAAATCTTGGACTTGTATAATCCTTAGGATTTGCATTCTGTGCTCAGGTGAATTTCTGTCGTTTCATGATATGGACTTTGCTCTCGAATGGAAGTCGTACAGTGTTTACTCTTATGGGCGAAAATAATTTTATTCCAACTCTACAGACTGTCTTCATTTTAGATTTCGGAGTTGAAGATAAAAATCTGTTTTTAGTTTTTGTTTCACTGTCGGACAGATAATAAAACTGTTTGTTTTGTTTCGCAGTAAATATTGTATAGGTACAATAAGACACACACACACGCACACACACACACACACACACACACACACACATCTATATATACTACATCTTGTTAGTTTTAAATCCATCACTACTCCTGCTTCATTTATGATAAGCAATAATTAAATAACAATAACCTATCTTTTATGTATAATCATTTATTACAACGGACGTTACATTCAAAGAACTTTTAAAATTCCTCCTCGATTTCCCCAAAACAAATCCTCCTGGATTCCCTCCTCGATTGTTTCTCTGTAATTCACGTTTCGATAAACCATTCCCTTCATATACACCACAGCAGTAAGTGGCACTTGCATGGATTGTTATACGTTACGAGTAGACCGAGTGGGAAGTATTCTTAGCAATAATTAGAGGCTGATGCTCTGAGTACTGCTGATATACTTTTTGAACCCATTTCTTCACGCAAAGTATTTTATAGAAAGCCTGAGAAATGACAGTATGTGGTAATAAGATCGGATGGACGGAAATATCTTACCAAAATAATTTTCAAATGATAGTATCAAAGAGGAAAATGATGATGAGGGAAAAATGGAACCAGATAAAAAAAACCATGAGACAAAAATTGAAATAAGATGATTTCAGAGTGGAGTCCCAGTGAAAAATGGGTATCTCAAGGCATCGCAAATGCTTCGTAAGCGGTGCTATATAGAATTATTCTTGAACAAACGGAGAATTTTCAGAAAGATCAATCTACATTGAAAAACAAGTAATATATATAATTGTTTTTTAAAGCCAATTCCTACTTACGTCAAGAAAGAAAATTTGTATTTTAGTTACTTTAAATTAAATAATTGGAATTAATATAAATAGTAATATACCCTATACAATGAAACCGCTGTTCTACCACATAACCTGTAACTTGCCCATTTTGTGAAACGTTTTCTCCCATATAAAACAAAAATTAATTCATTATTAAATTTAATTAGTGAATTAATGTTTGAAAAAAATCTGTAATAACATCAAGTGTCATCCACTAGAAGTTTTAAAAAAAATGTATTTGAACTTGTGTTGACGAAAATAAGGTATTTTATTAACGATTGAAATTTTGAACTATATATATATATATATATATATATATATATATATATATATATATATATATATATTTGTAGTTATGCAACACCGTTTTCTTGTATACACTTATCACTTTCACTTATGTACTTAAACAAGAATCTTACTTGGTATTTATGCGAGTTAACTTTCAATGACTGGCCTTGCCATTATCTTCGGGCATACTGAACAGGGTTGTTGTAGACTGCGAGCTGAGTGGATATTCCATTGACCTTGGTGTACCGTTATGTTCTATTTTTATGTTCTAATTATTGGACAATCTAATAGACAATATTAACCACAAAACAAACTTTAAAAACTCGCACAGTGCAGTGAATCTACACTATATATATATATATATATATATATATATATATATATATATATATATATATATATATATATATATATATATATATATATATATAATATCAAATGTGTTTTCCTGTTAGAATATTTTTAAAATCAAATAATACACACAAATACAGGAATATTTAATTTATTGAACAATAAACTCAAAGCTTTTCGTTGGTTTACATTACCAACATCTTTAGGAGTTACAATAGTAAGAATGATAAAAGAACTTACTTTTATCATTCTTACTATTGTAACTCCTAAAGATGTTGGTAATGTAAACCAATGAAAAGCTTTGAGTTTATTGTTCAATAAATTAAATATTCCTGTATTTGTGTGTATTATTTGATCTTAAATATATATATATATATATATATATATATATATATATATATATATATATATATATATATATAATGAGAGTGTGAACCGATAGAAAGAATTAAGTAAACGGTAGTTGAAGAAATACAATGGGGCACATAACTGATTTGTTAGCTTATTATGCTTAGCACAAGATTTTGATCGAATCTACCCCATCCCATAAAATAGATTGAAAATGAAATTAATAGTTCTTAATTAAGAACAATAAACTGTGGTTTTTATGATTTCTGACCTAATAAAGTAAATAAAACCGCTAAGTAGGCCTAGTTTGTTTTTTAATGTTGGCCAAAAAAGGAACAACTTGGAGTATATAACCTTGTTTTTAGTTTAATCTACAATAATTTTGATAAACGGCGAATAAACGCATACTTATTTTAAATAAATTTAATCAAATATAATTATGAAAAACACTGATGAGTATAAAGTTGTCTAAGAGATAAATATAATTGAAAAATTAAACACAACCAATGAATGAACACAAAACTGAATGAGAAAATCTATTTCGAAAAAATACTGTAAATCATAAAACTGTGTTAAAGTTCAAGAGAGGTAACTAGAACGTTTGAGACACCTTCCGCAACCAGATGATGTACTTGTAGAATGTGAGGTAAGGTAAACCCTACTGGATCTGTGTGCAATGTAAAACGTGTTGATCAATCACTATCAGTAGTCTTTAAAACAAATTTGAGTAGCAGGGTTTTGCTCAAAACAAAAAAATCGATAGAGTATCTGAACATTTGGTAATCTGTTACAGCCACAAACGTCTGTTTGTAAAAATTTTTATTTGTGCGTCTTTTGGCTAGGTTATTTTAAGTTTGTAAACCTGTAATTAGAAGAAGGTAAAATAGCTTTGTGTTTATGTCTTACGTCGTATTAATTCTAGTTGTTTATCTAACTACTTGCTTGGATTCGTACAAATCCATTTTCTATAAAAAACTGTAGATTCCCCTGTAAAAGCTATAGCCTATAGATAATGAAACAGCTGTTGGAACGATAGAGGCAGACAGTTGAGAAACCTTGAGACAGATACAGTTAAAAGAACACAAAATCCCATATGTAAATATTGTTAGTAGGAAATATTATGAAACACGCAGCCGAAAATTGGACAATCAACAAAACGTTGTGGTAATAGTTGCTAAACAAAAATCTATTTCAAAATGCAATAAAGAGTATTTAGAAATCTACTTTTCTCTAAAGACATTATTCGTATTTTTCCAAAGAAATATGGAAAAGTAATGAATAACCTGGCATATTGAAATCTCATTTTCACAGACAACTAAACGCGAGAAAAGTAAAATTGCACAAGAATAAAATGCATAAATTATAAGCACAGTATTAAAATAAACCGGAACATATAGCCCAATGTTATGAATGAGATGGAAACGAGTTAGATGCGCGCGCACCTACTACAAGAAGATCGAGAAGGCTGTGGGGTAACTCAGTTCTACCCGTGACTTTGTTCTAGTGCGGTGCGTGAGAGATAACTGCTTTGTTCAGAACGTGTTAGTGTGGTGTAAGACTGCTTCAAAGTTTTTGGATTATTTGAAAAATAATTCTTGTCTACATCTTTATCTACATTGTGAGTTACTCTTACAAAATGTATAGTTTTATTAATTTTTAAATAGTTTTACATTATAGGAAATGTATGTTTTAGGATTATAAATTATGTTTCTTAGCTATTTATTTTTACAGAAAAATTACAACAAATATTAAATAATCTACCTGTACAGTATAGAGTAATTACAAAAAAAGAATAATAAACTGTGATTGTTTTAATTATAATATAGTGAAATTATAATCCTGTTTTTACTTAATAAAATAAGCGCCAAATATTTACATTTTTGCGTTAATGAAAATAATAAAGCGGAGAGAAGAATCTAACTAGATGTAATAGAATCTTTATTACAACCAAAAAGCTCAGTCGGAAATTAAAGAGACAGATTTAGGCAAGACAGAGCAAATAGAACGATTAAGAAAAGAGAGGATTTAGAAATTGGGACGAACGTGACATTGGTTCAGCTAGAATTCTCTACATAGGCCAGTGCTAGCATATACAAAATGATACTGAATAATTTTATTAATAATGAAAATTTGAAATTTTTACAAGTGGCCTTTTTATACTCGTACTTTCATTTGTAATTGAATCTTTTCTGATTTACAGGTTCGCTGCTGATTCTTAGACCTAATGTCATTTTTAAATATAAAATGTACAACGCATTTTATGTAATGGATATTAAAACTGTTCAGACAAGTGTAGATTACTCATATTCATATTTCTGAAGAAAGATAACGATACATTTTTTCTTCTTTATTTATTTATAAAAAAATTGCAACAAATAATTACAACAAATAAAATGAAATACTTTTTAATATAATTAAAATTTTCTTAACTACTTAAATTACTTAGCTTCGTAAAAGGAACGATTGTTTCGAAACGCGTCAGCAAGTAAGCCCTTATGTATTCACTTAATTATGTATTATTTAATTAAAGTTTAATCAGTGAATTCAAGATGATTACATGAAGCATCTTTAAAATAGTTTCACTAAACATTATTAAGTCTTAATTTAGACTTCCTGTACCCAATATTGTTAATTTAAGCATTGATAATTATGCCAACGGAAACATCAATCAAGATAAAATATGAGGACAATCAATTAGGTCAGAAAGTCGAGCAGTTGTATTTTTTTTTTTTAAATATAACGCGATTTTATATAAAACGAAATTTAAAAAAGACGTTAAAATTGGAAGTATTGTGAGTTTAATGATTTCAGTTAGTTGTTTTATATTTTTTTAAAACGGGCACTTGTAATTTGTACACATGTAATGACAATTATTTAATTATAAAACTGTAAACACAAATGAACGTTTTGAAATAAATTGTCAGATTCCAAAAATAAATAACTCAAAGAGAAGATTTGTTTTTTTTTAGTAACACCAATATGACATAGTCGATGTAGGCACGGATATGAAACCTTCACTGGCTAAAACAAACAATAATAAACTGCAGGAACAGAGACGTAATTTTTATTATAAATAAATAATAATATGTATGTGAAAATGATTGATTTTCCATCGAAATTTATATCAGGACACAAATAAAAGATTTTTGAGGTCAAAGAGGTTTTATTTATTTATAATATGAAAATAACAAATTCATTGAAATATTACAGAACGTGAAAATGTCTATGTCTGTGAACATTATTTTGTTTCATGCGTAAGAAATTATAATTCAATTTTGCCGATTACCTGTCATAATAACATAAAGTGATATAATATTTGAAATAAAGTATTTTGTATATAATAACACATTTATAATAAATAAATAAGTAAGAAATAAATTCTAATAAATAACACGTTTGTATATACGAGTAAATTCATACTAAATTAATAATGAAAAATATGATACTTCAGTATTATAAAATATAACAGACACATTAATTTTAGGTTTTGTTAGAATGGTTGTATTAAAATTTTACCCCTTTAAAACCAAAAACATTTACAGAAAAGATTTATTACTCTTGATAGGGATTCAAGCATATGTAAACAATTGACTTTTAAAATACCACCTCTAATCAGATGTGCTTTACTTACAAGTGACTAACGATCGATGCCTATAGTTAGTTTAGTTTTTTCCTCTTACATAATGTTCTGTATGTTACATTTTTAATATAAGTTCTTACATAACCGACGGCGAGGGGTAGTAAATTTTAAATACAAAATTTACTTTATTTTTAAACACATATAGGAATATGTTTATCTTTTTTAAACACTTTTATGTAGAAAGGTTTCCCCATAAATAAATAAATAAATAAATAAATATATATATATATATATATATATATATATATATATATATAGATTACGTTATAAAGTTAACATCGTAAGTAGATGTAAAATTATTCTAATTAAAACAAATATTTTTAAAAAATCCTGTTTTTTAAGAACTCAACATCATCAATAATTTTAAATTTTGGCTTATGAATTTAAAAACATATTTTTTCCGTATCTGCCCTGTATTACTTATTTAAAACTATTTACATAATTTATTTTAAAACTATTTCATTATATTGTTTTGTGACGCTTTTGTGTTTGTGTCTTGGATACATTAGGATTTGAAAATTTGGTTCACTTGTGTATTCAATTTAATTATTGCACTATTTATCTATTGCGAATAAGTACAACTAAGACCCGGATTATACAAACGGTCCTAGAATGTGTTTGATCTATTTCTTGGTACAATTGCGTCTCCTTGGATTCAGATTAATTTCACCATGTCTCCTCGCTCTCCCTCTGGCTCGTTATGTCCTTTTCTTATTGGTTATAGTTCACGATGTCTTCGTGTGTGACTCCTAGTTACCAACCTCCATTCAAGTTGCCTGGTCTTTTTTATATGAAAAACCGAATTGGTTACTAAGATTATGTCTCGAGTGGATGATGAACTCTCCTTTTTCTGATTAATGTTTAATTAATATTTCTTTCTTCGCTCCGATTTGAGAGCAAGTCTGCTTCAGAGAAATAAACCTTCTCGTATTCCCAGAGCCCTTGGAACCTCAACATTTTTGTCTTGGTCTTCCATAGTTGCCTTCCTCTTACAACAGTGCGTAGCGTATAGACACGCCTTTGTGACTCCAATAAAGAGTAGGTCTGCTTCAGAGAAATGAACCTTCTCGTATTCCCAGAACCCTTGGAACCTCAACATTTTTGTCTTGGTCTTTCATAGTTCCATTCCTCTTACAACACTGGGTAGCGTATAGACACGCCTTTATGACTCCAATAAAGAGTAGGTCTGCTTCAAGGAAGTAACCGGGCGCAAGTTAAGACAATATCCTTCATATATCCTCTACCTGGGAATTTATTTCCCAAACCTACAACCCTTTACTAGCTATCGTGGACGCTCTGGATAAATCATTTACTTAAGAAATCAGGGATATAAATTTTAATTAAGGTCTCATAATTTTGTCTAGTTTTTACTTTTGTAAGAAATTTTGTTTTTAAAGTTTCTTTTCATTTTACTGAGATATAATTATTTAACGCAATGGCATCAATAGATACAGAAAGTATAATATAATATTTTTAATAATTTATTTTTATTTTCTAGTATTTAAATTAAACATTAAAATTTATGTTCTATACAGTCATTTTCTGATTGAATAGTGTATTTCCGTTCTGATAAATTATATACCTGGTATGTTCTTTTCAAATTGCTTTTTCATTCACACTTTGACAAAATTATTTTATTTTTTAAAAAAACCATTCTGTTTTATTATCATCATCTACATTAAAATATTTGCTTATAATTTAATCGCATAATACAGCCACTCTGTATTTGATTTTTTGTTCAATGTACTCAAAATAGAATACACATTTTTCTAACATCTCGCACACTTAAAATTCTCATTTCAGCGCATGGAAGTTTTCGTTTGTTGAAGTTGAAATCGACTCTTTAAAATTAATAAGAAATTCTTCCGCTATACGAGACCGCGAGCAAATTTGGATGATACAGATTGGAATTATGTTCCACTGTTTTTTCTTCGTTTAATACAAACGAGCTTCAAAACTATTGGGTTTGTTTGTACCCCTAAATGTAGTAGATACTACTGTTATCTTATGGAAACCATTATTTACACTGTCCCTAAACCAAACCAGAGCCTTAAAACGAGTGTTGAATACCTTAAACAAAATATACACAGAAACTAAACTTTTTATTTGCCTTATGTACAAATATACAGGCCTAGCAATAACATTATTTATGAAAAATCACCGGTACATCAAAAGTATAGGCGATAGTTAAAGTTTTAGTAGTTTGTTCCCTATAATAATACTATTACTGGTGATAGAATGTTTAGAGACGAGACTGCAACCCAACTCGTCTAGGACAGTTGATACAGTTGCGTTGCTTGCGCCTCGCCCATTGGTCCAACGTACTGCAATGCGACTGCAACCCAACTCGTCTAGGACAGTTGATACAGTTGCGTTGCTTGCGCCTCGCCCATTGGTCCAACGTACTTACAACATACAATCAAGACAGTAGGGTTGGGATATCGCGATATTGTCCTTAAAACCTATCGATATATCAGTACAAAATCCCGAAATTAAACCGCCTGTGTCCTGTAATTTTTAAATAGTTTAACATCAAGATACAGGCAAAAAATAATTTTTAGTTTATATTTCAAGTGTTAATATATGGCATCGTAATATCGATGTTCCCGATATATAGGATATGACAATATCGGTGAAAAATATCGCCAATCCATCTCCGATATATCTATATTTCGATATAACGCTTCCCAACCTTACAAGACAGCACTGGGGAGCCGTGTGCATCCTATTGGTGTCGTTGTTGCGTACTGGTAACTACAGAGGCTTCAAAAAAAGTAAACATAGGTTTTGAGTTCATCCCTTTATTAAAACAAGTCAATGAAATTCAGCTTTTGTTGTATCACAAGAACATGCAAGAGAGAAGCAAAGTTCAAAAGGTAGAATGTCTAGGAAACTGTTCAACGAGCTGGCCCAAAAACGTCGTCCGATAGTCAGAAATAGATGTATCTCAATGGAAGGGAAGACTTCTCACTACTAAAATAATAAATAATATGTTATTCGAATAATTCGGTAAAACGTAATTGTATAGACACAGATGCTTTTTTACACCTTCCCCTAATTTACAACAAAATATTTGGTTGCAATCTCCCATTGTTAAAAACTTATCCATATTTATGTTTAAAGTTGGACCACGAGAGTCGCCATGCAACTACACCTCGCGTTACAGTAGCACCAGCGAATGAGGTTCAATACAGTTACGTTGCACCGGTGGACGAAGTGCCACGTCACAATATTCTGTACCCGGAAGAGTATTAAATCGTGTCTTTATTCCACCTATTTTGATAACCTTTTCCTAACCTTCGAAGGCGAAAATAGTCACGTTTGCTAACTTCCTTAGTTTTACAAAAAACTACCACGTATGAGAAAAAATCATGGCTCGTGTATGCAGGGTCGCTCCTTGAGGTAGATCTACTCTCAGTTCCTTTCACACCAGGGTAGAGAGAAAAAGAATCACGGTTCGTGTATGCAGAGTCGCTCCTTGAGGTAGATCTACTCTCAGTTCCTTTCACACCAGGGTAGAGAGAAAGCGCAAAGAATCATGGCTCTTGTATGCACGGTCGCTCCTTGAGGTAGATCTACTCTTAGTTCCTTTCACTCCAGGGTAGAGAGAAAGAGAAAATAATCATGGCTCGTGCATACAGGGTCGCTCCTTGAGGTAGATATACTCTCAGTTCCTTTCACACCAAGGTAGAGAGAAAGAGAAAAGAATCACGGTTCGTGTATGCAGGGTCGCTCCTTGAGGTAGATCTACTCTCAGTTCCTTTCACACCAGGGTAGAGAGAAGGAGCAAAGAATCATGGTTCGGGTATGCAGGGTCGCTCCTTGAGGTAGATATACTTTCAGTTCCTTTCACACCAGGGTAGAGAGAAAGAGAAAGAAATCGCGGTTCGTGTATGCAGGGTCGCTCCTTGAGGTAGATCTACTCTCAGTTCCTTTCACACCAGGGTAGAGAGACGGAGCAAAGAATCATGGTTCGTGTATGCAGGGTCGCTCCTTGAGGTAGATATACTTTCAGTTCCTTTCATACCAGGGTAGAGAGAAAGAAAAATGAATCACGGTTCGTGTATGCAGGGTCGCTCCTTGAGGTAGATCTACTCTCAGTTCCTTTCACACCAGGGTAGAGAGAAGGAGCAAAGAATCATGGTACGTATATGCAGGGTCGCTCCTTGAGGTAGATCTACTCTCAGTTCCTTTCACACCAGGGTAGAGAGAAAGAGAAAAGAATCACGGTTCGTGTGTGCAGAGTTGCGGATTAGATTTTTTCTATAAAGTATATTGTCTAAAAATTATATCCCTTTGCTAATTTATTCTTTACATAGACAATTTTACTAATGCGAATGATAGGTAACATTTATGTAGTGTTTTGCTAAATATTTACTCAGTTTCTCTTATATAAATTATTGAAATACAATTTAGCCAAATGGTCATATCTTTATAAAAATAAAATTAAAAGCTGCGTTTATTTAAATATTATCTTTTCATAAAGATCAGTTGTATAGATATTAATAATTCATACCTATTCTCATTATGTTAAATTTAATTTATTATTTAATTAGTGCATACAAATAAGTGAAGTTTTAAATTTCACATTGCGCTAGTAAACGTAATATATATTACAATAAATGTATATATTACCTATTGCACAAATTCATTCCATAGTTTAATTAAAATATGATAGAAAATATAACTGAAAAGGTATTTATTTTCAAAATAACTTCAGCCATGCACCATCACAAAGCTTTCATGTTATTACTAACTTTATGTTAATTGTATTTCCGATTCATCGGAAGACGAAACATTGCCAGTAATGCAAACAGAGCGTTACTCAACGGAATGTAAATTGTTATTAGCATAGTTGGTCGGGAGAACGTAACCTAGCCAAACCTATTCGTGCATACGGGAACTAGTTTTGACTTGCAAATTTGCAGGAATTCCGTTTTGGAATACTTTCGTACGTCGGTAGGTTTTTTGTTAGTTTGGAATATTTTTGTAAGGTTCTTACGAAGTAATTGTGAAGGAGAAATGACTTATCTACTCTTGAGCAATTCTATGAGTTATGAGCAACTTGAGAAATTCTACAGTTGCTTGAAGCACACGCGCACGCACATACACACACACACACACAAACACATGCACACACACACACACACACACCTACACACACACACACACACACACACACACACACACACACACACACACACACACACACACACACACACACACACACACACACACACCTACACACACACACACACACACACACACACACACACACACACACACACACACACACACACACACACACACACACACACACACACACACACACACACACACACACACACACACACACACACACACACACACACACACACACATACATACATACACCCACATACACACGTATGTACACATCAACGCACTTACATACAATAAAACACACACAAATATATACACATACACAGAAACAAACCCACACAAAACACAAACTCTCTCTCCCCCACACACACACAAACACTCGTATGTACACATTTGCACGCATACACACTATAAAACTCACACACATCCATACAAATACACACAGAACCCACACACAACACACACACTCTCTCTCTCTCACATACACACACGCACACATACACGTTTAGAGTAATACTCATTTGTTCGTATATTTATAAATATATATGACACGCGCGTACTTTTAATTTATATGCGTCTTTTGGTAACATCATGTAACTTGACCTTAAAGATAATTATTTCAATAACAAAAGAATACAAAACCAATATCTATTTTTCACGAAATGAAAAATACGATTTATGATTATTTAATTCTTAACTAATATTAAATTTTCCATTAGGAAGTAATCTAATGTTGTTTTATCTATTTATTAATGTTTAAAGATCATAATACAATGTATTTTAAAGTTATCATTTTTAAATAAATGTTAACATTTATAATGTGTAAATATTTTAAAACGTTTTTACGAAATTTTCCTTGTAATTAGGTTTTAAAAACAGCCTTATTCGTTTGCAAGTTAAAAGTATAATATAAAGAAAAGAAACGTCGTTAGTAGAGCTACGCTTGCTTTGCTCACTACTGCAGTGTCGTTACGTCCGATGCACTGCTGCAGTAACAACAACGCAATATTCAGCATTGCAAACTTCTTAATAACTTTAATTATACAAGTTCTACTTGAGTTGACATCTTGCTAATTTACAACTACGTAAACTTTACAATTAATTCCGGATGATGCCTTAATAATTTAAACAGTTCCTCGGGAGAAGTTCGTCCGCCGAGTTGAAGTTATGAAGCTCAATTTGCAATTGAGCGTTTGAAGTAAATCTCTGATTATGTTTGATATTCAACAGAATGGGAAGTATTACATCTATATTGATGTTCGGTATTCACAAAATGTTTTACACACACGTAGAAGTTATATTTTTGTGAAATAATGTTGGTAAATTGATTGTATATTTCTAAAATTTCAAAAGACATACAAAACTTAGAGAAATATTGAAAACGTCCCAAACAATTATGTCTGTAAAATATTCAAAAAATTTTTCAATGTAATTATTCAATGGATTATTCACGGTTTTAGGTATTAAATAAATTTAGTTTTAAATGGTAATAAAAAATTCAATAGGTGACATATGTGTTTCAAACGATTTGTAAAAAGTTTTTAAATTTATACTTTTAATCAGGTTCTTAATCCGAATGTTTTCTAAATAATTTTAAAGGATTCTAGGATTTATATTTTACAAAAATAACATCAGAAGACAGAACAATTTTATTCACGAATCTGAATCTAATTTTAATGATGTAATTAAAAACGAACAAATTTTTTGAATTTATTTTCTGTCATACACATATTTGAATATTGAAGTATTTTCCTGTAACAATAGAATCTACATTTGAAATATCTATCTAAAGAGTATCAAGAAATATGGTAATTACAAAACCTTTTCACTAGAAAACAAAGTATTTAATTAAATCTCTAAAATAGACACACGCAAAAAGCACACGTAAGGTACGCAGAAGCCCAAAATATAGAAATGAAATGATGAATATGATTATTGAAATTACATG
Organism: Prosapia bicincta; assembly: GCA_036971475.1. Taxonomy (NCBI): domain Eukaryota; kingdom Metazoa; phylum Arthropoda; class Insecta; order Hemiptera; family Cercopidae; genus Prosapia; species Prosapia bicincta. The sequence goes on from JBAIZL010000003.1 coordinate 27,011,543, forward strand.
GTACGAAATTGTATGAAAGCATATAACCAAATGCTTTTCGATACCTTCAAGAAATTTATATACACTTTGCATTATGATGTTTTTTTTTGTCAACATCACAATAAATTTGTTAGTATATGATGTCACTCAAAATAAAACAACAGGCTCTTTATAACAATGGAGTAGAAAAGATGATTGAAGTTATGGTTATGTATGAAATATTACATTATAAATATATAGCAAGAAAACGTTTGCACACACACACACACACACACATACACACACACATATATATATATATATATACATAATTATCGTGACAAAAAAATATTAAATTACTTCCTATTATAAACAAAGGGTTAATTATGAATATATTGGAGACTGTGGAAATATATGAGTATACCATTATTATAAAATGATACATGAACAATCCCAGATTTGATCAATATGTATAATACTATATAACAAGCTTTTAACAACTTAATTTTAAACATGGATATTAAGTTCACTTTCGTTGGCAATACTGTTGACTTATCGTTGTATTGTTTAAATATTGATATTTAGCTTTTAAGACGATGTATTAAACAGCTAAGGTCTTTGATAATGCTAGAAATAAGGCTACCGAAATGCTTAAGACTCCTTATTAAACTTTTTATTTAAATAAAAATACATACCAAGAAAATATTCTAATAATAATCAAATACACACACACACACACACACATACACACGCGCGCGCGCGCGCGTGTGTGTGTGTGTGTGTAAATAAGCTTATGTCATCCCCCCCAAGTAAGTTATTTTTTTAATACTCCATAGTAACATTTTCTACACAGAAGAAAAAACACGTCAATCCATTACATTTGCTTTCAACTTAAATTCAAACTTGATAATTTAACTAAAATGTTAAAATGTTTAATCGTTTATAACAGTTCATTTCAAAGAGGAAAGCAATTTGTAGCAGCCCACCAGAACTAGCTTCCACATCAAAGGGATTCGAAACGGCTTAATAAAGTCTGCTTCAGTGTTCCAGCTAAAAATACGCCGAGAAACGATTATGTCTGTAAACAAGTCGGAACTGTTGGCCAACGGTTTCGGCCAGGAGATATGCACGTTCAAACACTCCACAATTAATTTAATTTCCTGAAACAAATTGACTGGAGTCAGATGAATGCCTCGACATCGTCGACATAACACATGTACATGTAAAGTGAATAGATATGTGATTTCACATGAGTGCACGTAAATGTTAACATGTAGCATACTTTGGATTTAAACATTATTTAGAGTTTATATTAATTTATTGATTTATATAATACAAAGCTCTTTACGTTATCTATGCAGTAAGTCCTTGTAATGCGTTAGCATGTTCCAAAGTTGTCATTGGAAGTTTATTAATTATATTATTCAATAGTGATTTCCATCTCAATACTTATTTTAAAAATCTAAAATATTAACTGACCTCTCGATATAATGCACCTCATAAAACGGCTATAGGTTATAGTCTCAGATAAAATTTTCGAAATATCCAACACCCGACTCACAATATTGCAGGTAAACTGTTCTTCCTAAGGTAACACATCTGATACACTTATATGGGATGACCATTATCCTTTCTTACACTTATGTTTCCCCCGTCCATATTTCCCCGATAAATAAAGGAAAATTGAATGTAGTCCAATAACATTTACAAAGTAAATTCTTACCAAAAATAAAAACCCCCTAAATAAATTGCGTATTTTGAAATATAACAATAAATTATTAATTATTAAATTAATTACAGCTTAGATAGTGAGAACATTTCACAACTGTAAAAATTAAAACAGTTAAATCTAAATCTCACTGCTCATTATTTTATTAAAACAAAAAGACTAGTTTATTTTCGTCATTAGAATTTTGTAGTCCATTACGGTCGATAATTCTTAATTAATCACTTTTACATTACGACCATCCGAACTTTAATTTATTTTGTAAATTTATAAAAACTTACTGAGACAGAACATTTTCGATCGCTCAGTGACTGCTCTCATCAGTGTCACTTGGAGTAGTTGTTAGGTTAAGCGGTGACGGTTTTAAAGGCAGGTTTTTGGTAGTGTCAAAAAGTATGTGTGTTTTTACAAAGATAATGTCAAAGAGTATGTTTTTAGAAATTTACAAAATAAATTAAGTTTTGGATAGTCAAACTAATGTAAAAGCTATTAATTTATTTAGTTTGTATAACATACACTAGTTTATTGAAAACAAACAATAGTTTATCTTTGTTTTAATGAACTAGTCTGTTTTAATAAACTAATGTGTAACGAGATTTAGAGTTTACTGTTTTAAGTTTTAGCGTTGATAACAATAAATAAAACTCATTGTGTTTAAATTTGATAATTGAAAAAATAGTCTGAGACAAAGAAATATTTAATAGCTTGGACCAACTGTGGTATAGTTTTTAATCAATCTAGTTATAACCTAAATATTGCATTAGAGTTACTCCTGTATTGATTTCCTCTGAAGATCATTGCTTCGCAATCGAAATATACATCGTCATAAATACAATGTGTTTGTGGTTTAAGAGGTTTTATTTATTTATAATTAGAAAATATTTGTTTTTTTATATAGGCTAGTGACAAATCACAAAAAATTTGCTTTTTTAAAACACTCAACGCTTTGAATTTCTTTCCGAAATTCTTTTTCGTGAGCTCAATTTTAATTAAACCATTACAAAACATAACCTACTATTTATAAAATGCATAACATTATATAAAACATATTAAAAATTAACAAATTATAAAACTCTTAATACATTTTCAAGTCAAATGTTTTGAAAAAATTTTCAATTAAAATTGAGCTCTTAAAATGGTATTTCAGAACAAAATTCGATAAGTTGAGTGTTTTAAAAAGTAAAATTGTCTGTGATCTGTCAATAGCCTATATAAAAAAAATAATAAGTATTAACAGGCATTAAATAAAAATATTAGAAATATTTGTTTTTTATTCAAATAAAAACATTACCACCCCAGATACTCACTGTATTTATGATATTAAATCATGAAATATGTAAGATGATAAAGTGATAAAGATGTTAAAGTGTTTATTCATTCTAGTTTCACCACTGAGTGGAACATTTTTATTTTTGGAGCATGTATTAGTTTTTAGGTGAAATTAATTTTTTTAGTGAAATGATGGATGTATTATTATGATTATTCCTATGCTATATTTAAATATTAAATTTCAACTAACACACAAGAGTAAATATTCTACTAAGTCATTATTAAATTTCTTCTATTAGCTCACACTTTCCTGATATATATGTATATATATATATATATATAAAGAAATTAGTCAAAATACAAACAAGAATTATAATTGAATTTACAATTCAAAGCTTTTCGCTGGCTACAAGTACCAACATCATCAGGAATGTTAAACAATTGTTTAATATTCCTGATTATGTTGGTACTGTTAGCCAACGAAAAGCTTTGAATTGTAAATTCAATTATAATTCTTGTATTTGTATTTTGACTAAGTTCTTTACTAATACACAAGAATACATATTGCGATATTTATATATATATATATATATATATATATATATATATATATATATATACTATAATATTTATTCTTGTGTATTAATAAAGAAATAAGACAATTTACAAATACAAGAATAATTTATTGAATAACAGTACCAACATAGCAAAACAGTTTTAGTATTTCTGATGATGTTGGTACTGTTTTCCACCGAAAAGCTTTGAATTGTATATTCAATAAATTATTCTTCTATTTGTAAACTGTCCTATTCCTTTATATATATATATATCACTTTAACCATATGTACTTAAACAAGAATCTTACTTGGTATTTATGCGAGTTAACTTTCAAAGATTGTAAGTATCTCCAATGTCGAGCATCAAGTCAGAGAGTGGCACGTTTAGACCATTTGAGTTTATCGTAGTATCGTCCACTTAATGTATATAAAAATGTAGTGGTAAAGCAATATAACTGCTGTCGTGATCTACCAGTAAATATATTTACAAATAACCTGTGATTTATCACAAGCATTAAACTTTAACCTTCGTTTTCTCAAAGTAGTAAGAATGCTATTTTATTTCTCTCGCTTCTCAATGCCTGATTGGTTCTCAAATTTATTTTGTAGGGAATATGTTTTTATAAACTTTTTTTCTGTACTCACGTCTAACAACAAATTAATTTGACAATAAAACAAAATTATTTATTTAGCTTATAAAATATTTTCATTGAAAAATAATTAATTTGTTCCTTTACTGATTATTTTGAGTTAGTTCATGATTTAGTATCTGCTCATAAAAATATTAGTATCTGCTTTATTTAATTTGTGAATGCCATTAACCATAAAGAGGTGTTACAAATTAATATAATTAAAAACATATTTTTCAAAGAACGCAAAATCCATGAATATAGTTAGCCCCTTAAAATGGCACATTTATATGCTTCTGAATAAAATAATTTATATTAAAATAACATTCAATAATAAGGGATGTAAAATAGATATCCAGTAGTTCCCAACAAAATATAATGAATTTTAACCAAATAATGATGATGTCAGAGTAAAGGCCAAGCCATAAACTGCAACTGACTTTAGAAATTACAAAGGACGCCTAGTTACTATTTTCTCTGGTATTAAATCTCTTTAAAACTTTACTGATAATTATGGAGAGGGTGATACTCCAAGTCGTAAATCACAGTGAGAGTGTTCCATTCAAGATAGTTATTGGGTCCAGAAGCGTCAAATCTAATTATACAAATTAAAACATTTATTATGATAGTAAATACTGGGCCTCTTGTTATTATAACTCATTTATTTTTAATGTGTTCGTGTGTTTCTTATAATTAATTTCTATGAAAGGACGTTTTATTTATCGTTTAACGGCAGCCTGGCACGATAAGGAGAGATCTCGTTAAAGGAACCATCAAAGTCGTTAGTTCTATAAGATTAATCGTTGGTACATTTGGAGAGATAATTGTTTTGAAGATATATTTTCAGTAATAACTTAATTTATATTTATAAATAAATAAAATCCTCTTGAATCGTAAAAACGTTTTATTTATGTCCTGATGTACATTTCGATTGCAAAGCAATCATCTTCATAGGACATTACTACACTAATCAGTCTTGTAATAGTTTCCTCTGGAGATAGAATCTCCTGATTCTTAGTTTTTTGGAATCGAAACGTACATCAATATATAAATAAAATATGTTTGTGTCTAGGATGTTTTATTTACTTATAATCTATTTTCAGTAATAACGTAATTTATATTTATAAATAAATAATAACCTCTTAAATCTCAAAAAAGTTTAATTTACGTCCTGATGCACATTTCGATTGCAAAGCCATCATCTTCAGAGGAATTACTACACTAGTTAGTCTTGTAATAGTTTCCTCTGATGATAATTGCTTTAGAATTGAAACGTACATCACAACATTAATAAAATATGTTTATGACTAGGGTGTTTTATTTACTTATATTATACTTCAGCTTTATTTGTATTATATTTTTTAACACTTTGTTTAACCAGATTTTTGTATTTAAATATTACAAAAGAATTCTTTAGAACCGTTTAACATCTTTGAGGGTAAAATACAAAAACATTTACGTAGTGTTAAGTTATCGTTTTGAATTTGTTCAAACTAATTTGACAATAAAAATGTATTTCTGTGTAAACGTAGGAAATTATGAACCATGCAGTAATACGTAGTAGTAAATTTGTTTATGCAGCAAAAATATTCATTAAAAAAAATGAAATCGATATATTAGCCAAGCGAACTATAATAGTTCTTTATGTTTGTAATATTTCTTACCGCACAAGATGAAACAATTATTAATAAACGTATCTCTATAACATTGACCAATAATATACAGCTGGGGTATATCATGAGTCTAACCTAGCTAACATAGGTTGCCATTCCATTTACAAGAGGTCATGTCTGTCCTATCTCAATATGTTATAAATAACAACCAAAATTGAAAGTTTAGGCGATTTTTGTTTTATATGTAGTATTTAGTTCAATCTTGTTGCAAACATCTCTCTGATCAGACATTGGTAGTTTCACTCTACCTGGCTTGGAATAAATTGTATAAGAAGATGAAACCGTGATAAAACGAAGCATCATTTAACAGTGGATGGAAAAAGGCAGAATAGTTTCTTTAAATTTTCAAAAATAGTGTGTAAGGTTATGTACCACGAATGAAACATAAATAAAAATGTTATAATCTAAATTCAGAAAGGTTTTACATCATAAACGGTGAAATAACTAAAACAATAAAAATAATTAGTTTAACTGAATAATTATTTTTCTTCTGTGCAAAATTTATATATATATATATATATATATATATATATGATGAATAGTTACTATCTGGAGTACATCCGTTCATTCTGCAGTCCATAAATTCGCAGTTCCGACGTTTCGCTAGAATCTCATCCAGCATTGACGAGGTGAACCCAACAATAGTTCACTCGCTCTTCTACTCTTGTTGGGTTCACCTCGTCAATGCTGGATGAGATTCTAGCGAAACGTCGGAACTGCGAATTTATGGACTGCAGAATGAACGGATGTACTCCAGATAGTAACTAGTCTTCATATTTTTCCATCCGTGAAGGAATACGTATCAGCATATATATATATATATATATATATATATATATATATATATATATATATATATATATATATTTTTTTTTTTTTTTTTGTGGTGCCCTCGAAACAGCACAAGTTCAAAAAAAATAATAGATTATTGCATTTGCCGTTAACTTATTGTAAACTAGTTTAACTTACTGCTGAGGTTCAATACTGATAGTGGCGTTACCCATAAGCCAAAACACAGATGTACGAAAACACACCTTATTACATTTGTAATGAAAAACAAGGTAATTATGAATACATAAGAAATGACATTTGAAAATTATAAGGGTAGCATTTAAAAATTATCTAAATATAACCTCCTAATAGCATTTAAGTGAAGACGAGCGCTTTAACCTAACGCATTGATTGTATTTCGGAAATATTCGGAACAATTAGGTAGATAGTAGAGAAGTAGCATAGAGCTTAGAAAAAGAGCTTTAGAGATAGTAAAAGAAGTTCACGTTTTGTTAGAATTTATAAACAACGACTTCACTTTCTACTCACTATGTAATATTTTTCATATTCTACGACACAAGAAGTTACTTTTGAAAAATAGCTAAAAGTGGTTTACAGTGGTGATACTTGTGTTTCTACTTAGTTATTATCATGTGGTACATTTCCTAAACGTAAAATTACAAAGATTACATCTGTTTTAGATGTATAGTTGATATTTTATGATAGTGCTAATTGTGTTTAATATTTATGTTGTATTTCTTAAAAAATATTAATTTGGTAATATTTATTTTGTAGCATACACTTTCTACAAATCCAAACAGTTTATTTTACCAAGCATGTTTATAAGTGAAAAATGTTTGATTTACAGAATATGTTGGTTTAAATAATTCATGAGTTCCAGGAAAAGTCCTTGCCATCGTATGAATAATAGATAAAGGATACTATTTACACCCTGTATTTAAAGTGATTTTGGGTGTGTGTGTGTGTATAAATGGGAGAATTACATCAGAAGGGCTTAATGTTGGCGATTAGAGACTGTAAAACATCTGTAAATATATACACGTTTTATATATTTCACTTTACTTTTTTAAACTATGCATGTTTTTATTTTTGTCGGATTCAAAATCTTTATTTTATACTTTTCCACTTACATTACAATATATATTTTTTGTATTAAATATTTAAATAATATTTGTTAGTCAATACGTCGGTTTATTGTCAAGGTAATGGGTACGAAGTGCCATGCACTCGAGATTTAATTAGTCCAGAGTGCGGGAAATCCTTGTGAACTCTGGCCGATGGCAATGCAATCTAGGAAGGGTGTTTACTGGAGGATTGATTTTGGAAGTCACCAATAACGAGTCCCCTACAAAAGTTCTGTTGCATTCTTGTGTTCTGATTTGGCTGTACCAGGTGACACCGACTTACTTCCTCAACTTTGTGATCCAGAGTCTCTGAAAATAGATATAAGTGTCTATATTTTTCATTCTTGACATTATATAGGTGTCTATTCTTGACATTCTGTCAAACGAGGCTTCTTCTAGGAGCTAGCTTTCTCTGGGAGATCTAGCAACGCTAGTTGAGAATCTAGCTCTGGTCTGCTGTTGTGTTTGGCACTGTGTTTGTACTTAACAACGTAGTCCGTTAGTATTAGACATGATATCTTGTGACGTAATATCAGAATGGGAGAGCACTGATCATGTTTAGAATTGTTAAGAAGATGAAGGAAGAAATGGGCGAGGCCGTGGATCGAAAGGATTCATTCTTTTGGATGAAGGGTATCACGACGTCTTTTTATGAGCTTACAGCGGAAGCTCAAATTCACAAATTCATATCTGAATATGCTGAGCTTTTGGTAACAGCCTCCTTGATGACGTGACATCACTAATAAAGAGAAGGGCAAGAAATTCCTTGTAAAAGTAAACTACTAACTAGTCTAACATCTAGCAACCTGAGACAGTCGAAACTCGATATCAACTTTCCTGCCAGAAGTAACAGTGTAAATTATACTGCCTTACAGACACTTTTCCAAGTAATATGGATTGGCAAATATTTACTGGTTTTAATTAAGGTATCAAAAGGCTAAAATATTTTCAGGTCAGAAGGGGCTGGAATGGCTCTAGAAACAATACCATGACACTAGAAACAAAAGCTAGCGGTGACGTAGCCTGCTAGTGGTTTTTCCAGCGCCAGTAATATAAAACCTTTTAAACCCTCCAGCGGCTACAGATGCCAGCTCATACGAGTGTTTCTAGCCGCTGAAAGAGGAGTCACACGTTACTGATTTTCTGCTTGTTCCAGCTACTTGTTACGCGATGAAGAAACCACCTCTGTGTGACAGGGGCTTTAGGCCGTCCAATCAGGAGTCCATAGTATTCCTGCAAACCCTTTTTACATTGCCTTAAACGTATTGGACTGAGGAGAAAATTAGTAAATTAATTCCTCTATCGTATCCAGCAAACTACTCTGTGTAGTTCATCGGCTGCGACTGAGATGGTCAGAAGCAGGTCCACTTGGTGAGAAGAGCAATTAGCCAGTAAAACGGTTTTTAAATCAACGTCCTGGTCCAGATTAACTAAAGGAAAAACGAGAGGAAGCGCAATTGTCACACAATATATTTTAGTCCCGTAAATTTTGAAAAAATCCAAAATATCAATTCTCCATAAATCGTAATCAACCTCTATGTCGAGTGGTATCATCACATGTATCTTCTGGTATACAGGAAGGCCTATACAGTATACGTAATATTACAATTATCTGTCAAAAACGCGTCTCACGTCAGTGTTAGTTACAAGTAAAATATTTTTATTTTTCCTAACTATGTTTCCACAAACACTTGTTACATTTCTTTACTTCTTTAAAGTTTTCTTTAAAAACAAACAAAGCACGAACAACTTCAAGAGTACTCGTGTACGACTTTACGGATATTTATTTATATTTGGAATATAATATGTATTTAACCTATAGACACAATTCCATTTTTGCTGCGTATATGTCTGCGTAGGTTAATATTTTAGTGAAGGGTTGCTCCCTCCCAAGAAACTATTAAACAGCAGATGGCTACAAAACACAGGCGTACTCTTGTCGGATATAAAACACGTTTTACAATCACGCCGTAATATCGGGTGGGGGGGCTGAGGGGTGTTTACGGCCTGTTACCACGCAACGGCCAGCAAGACTGGTAATTGTACGAGGAGGACCCATGCTGGTTAATTATATATAGAGGTTTCAATTTTACACGGAGTTGTGGTGTAACACGATGAATATAGAATATATTACGCTAAATATAAAGAGGGTTATATATTAAATACAAAAATTATATAGCTATTACTAAAAATTCAAAAATTAATAAAAGTGATATTTTTTCAATTGTATACTCCATTACCCTTTACTTTTTAATAATTTTAAAACTAATTAAAATTTTCAATTTCACTATTTTCAAAACATCTTTAATTTTTGTTTCTTTTATATTTAACAGGCTTGGAAGTGACAAGCAATTTTTTTATTAAAAGAAGCTTTAAACAAGTAATATAAACAGACACGTATGTAAAAATAAATTCCCACTTTGACAAAAAAAACTTTATTACAAATTAACATAATTTCAGTTACAAAGTAACATAACCTATTCATAAAAGCAGCTGTCAGTCTTGTTATCTCTCTGAGGATGGTTACTTGGTAACTGAAATGTATATATGGGTAAAATAAAGAATGTTTAAGGTTAACAGGTTTTTATGTATTTATTATTAAATTCAACCACTATTATATTCCTAATAAATGTTAGAATGTTGTTTTATAAAATCATGTTATCATTTACTTAGAGCCAAATGGTATATATAAGTTTATAGGTTATTAATTTTAATGAAAAATTACACTTATTGTAAATTAAATTAAATTAATTATTTATTGTAAATATTTATTAATATTATATTATTTTTTGTAATTAAATGTAAATTGTATATTAATTGTAAAAGTAAATAAAATAAATTTATAGACGTATACTATCAACATCACGACCATAAGGAACACGTGCCATACAATACATGGAAAGATTTAGCGATTTCATACGAGGCCGATTTTTTACTTCGCTTTTCATGTATTATTTTATTTAATTTTAAGAATATATTAATATCTTTTTCTATAATTCAACGGATGAACGTCTTAAAACATTGGGAACGAAACGTTTTGCAGTCATAGTGATTGCCTGTAGGAAACATAGAATTAATAAATTATATTCGGTTGGTTTTTAAATACCAAACAATGGAAAAAACCTAGACATACAAAAAAATTGAAGAATTAATGAAAGTGTTTATAAATTTTTTCAAATATTTTTTACATATCCATGGAAACGTTTAAACCAAATAAAATCGTTTTAATAAAAATGTCTTTTCGAAATATTCTTTGAAATATTGGAAATTGTCGTATCTAAGATAATTATTCAAAATGATTGTAGCTATTAGAATGCGTAAATCCGTAAATTATATATTGATTCCATGTAACTGGAGAATCCAAATAAAATAATCTGTTCCATGGAATCTCCGAAACCAAGTTATATTGTTTTTGCCTTCTATCTGCCTAACCTAAATGAAACCGTGTTTTCTATGGAAATTGCTAAACCAAGAAAATATCGTTTTTACGTCGTTTGAAACAAATATAGTTGGTGTTTTTAGGGTAAATATTTAGTATTATTTTAACACTAAAAATGAGTGAATCAAGTACAATTATTGTTTCCATGGAATTGCCTAATCCAAATGATACCGTCGTTTCTATGGAAATGCCCAAACTAAATAAAATTTAGCTCCCCGGTATTTTCTATTGGTAGTAGTGTGATTTAATATTTATATAAGAGACTTTAATTACCATTATTCATAACTTTAATTCTTTATACTTGCAGAGAATATCCAGGTCAATTGTTTGTCTTAACAATTGTATCTACAACTAACTCAGGCAAACTGGCTGTCTGTTTAATTGTTCTAATAAAGACAGGTTACACTAAAATCCTCGTTTGTGTTTACCAAAATATTTAATTTTAAAACAATTTAAAATACTCAAAATATTACACTTTAAATACAATTTGCTTTTTTCAAGTTTTCTCTTCACAAATTAAAATACAAATGCTTACATCCTTTAAAAATGTTTTAAACCTAGGTTAATGCACGCTGGTATCCTATTGTAATTGCAAAATATCAAAAACTTAATTTTAGAAACATATCTTGGTAATCACCTAAACTTAAATGGCTTTGTTAGGATATTGTAACGCATTATATACATTCGAAATTTAGGTGTTGAATGTTGCAGTTATCTGTTACATAAGTAATTAAGAGACCTGCAAAGTCGTGCTAAATTGAACTTGAGAATGGTGCATTCAATAATTTTAAAAATTATTTCAAAATAAAATAAATCAAACTTTAATACACAAAATTTACACAAAAGATAAAAAAGAAAAAGAAAATACATCTGAAACGTTTATAGTGTTCTAGATCTGGTTTTTATTTTTGCTTAACATGTTAAGAATTTACACAAATATTTTCACTATTTTAGTATTTATGGCATTGACATAGGATATACACTAAGAGATTACTTCTATATAAAATAAAATACATTTCAAATTAATTTATCTAACAGTTGAAAATTTGTTATTGCATCCCACGGATTATTCATAACTTCTTGCATTATTAAAATATGAAAACTTGTACTATTTTGCCGTCCCCAGTTAAATTTTGATTTCACATCACCTTACATATAATGAATAGCTTATCTGGAACTGGAATTTATGTTGTACAACGTGATTCCTGGATCAGGCCTAGCCATTATTCATTTTGGATACGTTTTGGCTAGGGTGTTCGCCAGATGTTGAATAATCAGTATTGAAACGTTTCTTAACAAATAATAAGGGAAACTCTTAGACACGTCTTTACATATTTGATTTAAATTAAATTAAAACTCTTAAAAACAAAATCTATTCTTTATACGCCCCATCTGGCCGCGTGCTTTGGGTTCGAAGACCAATCAGAGAAGAAGGGATATTTAGAGTATATACGTAGCGACTTCTGACCTTCTGCGCAACTTCCCGGCGCATTTCTAAATGTTAGCTGCTTTCATAAAAAAAGCTTGTGGAAATCATATCTCAACCAGTATTACGGTACATAGAATTATAATTTACAATTTTTTTTCAAATTCTATTTTTAAACTAATATCTCGGTTTGTTTTCTGATCCTGCTGTAATGTGTAACATTTTTGCCTAAAATAATGTTACAACATATAATAATCTACACGAGCTCACTTTTATAACGAATTTAAATTTTTAAAATAATAAATTAAATGCAACAAAGCTACTAATCAATTAATCCCCGTCGTTAATCAATTATGAGAATTGAATATTAAAACTTTAACACAAATTTTAACAACTGCAAGCCCATGAATCCTCCTTCTACCGTGTAGTCTGCGAGAATGAGCAAAACTCTATTTCCCACGGTAACCTACACAAGATTCGAAATATCCCCACCCTTGTATATTCAGACAAACGTTTCATTGATTCACGTATGGCGTCATTTTGACTGGCGTAGTCATAAGACATTTTCATAAAAAACACAATTTCTTTTAAACAAAGCCAATCCTACATTAACTAAACAACAAATATTTATCAACATATTGAATTACAACAAAAAAATTATCAGCATGTTACAAAATAATACATTAAATTAAATTTGTTGTTAATATGCTAATACTCTTTGACGTAAACTAGTACTTCTCGAAGACACCATTAAACTAAGTTAAATTACATTAGAAATATTTTGAATGTATGACCAAAACATTAATGAGAATATTTAATTAGCATAGAGATTTAGGATTGGTATAAACGAAACAGTATTTATGTATAACAGTGACATCAGAGGACTTGTAACCAGAATACAATATACAAAGCATATGTTTAACTCCTTTAACAAAAGTAACAAGGGTCGTACGAAGTGAAGAAGTAAAGATAAGAGAAGAAAGCTGGAACAGCTAGTTCACCTTAGGTCTAGAATACCGCAACTCATGATTTAAGAGGAACATAGCAATGGCAGAGGCGTATTTAGGACTTTTGGCTCCATAATTGCGTCGAAGAGTAGGATTGTCTATTACAAATCTGCCCCAATTGAAATGAGAACACCCTTGATAATAGCCAACGTTTTCTACTGGAAAGAAACATGAAGAAGATGATTGACTGAGCACTCCCAAGTATAGGTTCTAGTTTCGGCTGTTGGCCTGGAAAAGTAGGGAGAAAGTCTTTCTTGTCACAGAGAAAAAATACCTCTTCTAATTTCAAACCAGTCTCAGATTAATATGTGCCTTCCATCAAGAAAATAGCAAGACACTGCACTCTTGAAAAACATGAATAATTACTAAATTTAAACAAAAGAATAGTGAGTAAAGAGTTTTCTATCACTAAGGAACTTTCTGTGGTTTTAAACTCTTACGTAAATATATGAATAGCAAAACGCCCATATTGTTAACTCATTTTTAGGCTCAAGATGACGTAAAGGCTTATAATATCATACATTATTCATTTCGTAGTAATATGGTGATCATGTTAAGATGGATTGGGATTAAATATAGGTATATATTAAGTAGCGACATGAACCCACCTGGTAGAGGGGATCTTGACAAAACGTGTGCTGGGGGTCTATATCTCAAGTAGACCGGGGTCGTAAAGAAGTGATACCCCTCCAATTCCTTTATAAAAAAAGAATACCGTATATGGAATTTGGTAAAACTGTGGGGGGAAGCACATCTGTATGCCATGAACCCAGGTGCGAGGGTAAAATCGAGTAGGCAGGGTCACAAATGGAAGTAAAGATTTCCCTGACATAGGATCTACCAGGCACCCGAAATAGCAACGGATTTTATTGTTTTATTTAAACGAGTGTTTAATTTTAGGTTGGTTAATTTAAGGTTTGAAGTAATATTTTCAAAATTCGAGTATAATATAACGCAAAGCTGGCACTAAATAAAATCCATTCCCCATCTTCATCAAATGACACACGGTTGGCGACTGAATACCTGCGTTAAATTGGCCATATATATTTATAAAGAAGTTCAAAAATTGTCAAAAAGAACATGTTTTACACGGCTGGAATTTTAGGCAAACTCTAAAGCAACCATAGCACATACATTGTTATCTCAGAATGTCGTTCATTCTCTTTACCCACTCCCAGAACGTAGGCTACTCACAACATATCCAAATTTACTGATACTTTAACTAAACCTGTATCCATATTTTTATACGCCAACACAAAGGTGCTCAAATTTTACTTATCTCCTTACCTGATTTGAGTCTAACATTATATACTCTTAAATCATAGATTTTAAACGAGTTAACAAGGTTATTTTTGCAAAATTCTTTAAATTTACTTCTACATGTTAAAATTTAAATACAAATGAATATTATGTTAGAAACTGTTCCCTGACTTTATGCAACCGTACTGTCTTTTGAGTAAATATATTTTTGTTACGAATAACCAATACTTTTTATTTTAATTAAATTATTAAATTATTTTATAATCACCATCGATAAAGCTTATATTTTTAAGAATAAAGTATAAATTCTTACAATATAAAGTATTCCAGCGAAGGTAATAAATGGAAATAAATACGTCTTGTAAACACCAAAAAATTAGAAACATGACTTAAGATGGCTAACATTCATGTTATTTACGAATTGTGCAACACATATTATTGTCATCACTTTGAGAACCTCCCTCGGAAAGGCTTATAACTTACCTCCCTGAGAACGCTGACATCGGGTTTGGGCCTTTAATTGCAAAATTGTAATTAAATAGGGTGGACATTCTCTCACCGTTAAAAAAATGACGTAGGTTAATTACTTGATTAAAGAAGCATTAAGTTTACTGTTAAGTGTTGGAATACCTTACTGGATTTGTGACGTTAACACTTTGGTCAAATGTTGATATTTGTTTTAATTCAAAACGTTGGCGTGTAAAAATAACTTTTGTGTACATGTATTGACTGCAAAAGTTATAGAAATGAAAACGCCAACTTTAAACGGTTACTAACATCTGAAATGGAAAAATGTTCAACTGAAACGTCTCCGAAGAACAAAGTCCATAAGAGATAGGCCTACATCCGTATTAGTTTCTGGGTGTTTAAATAATATAGTATCCATTGAGACCAAACGTTGAACAGTTTAAATGGAATTAATAAAATGGAAATATTATTTATGGCACGATAATCTCTAAACAGAATTAAATGACAAAGCTAATTTATGTAGTTGAAATGAGCAGAGATTGCTCATAAACCTCCACCTCTGTTGGAAATATTGTCTCGTGGAATCTATTAACGAAGACGTTTGGTAAACCTACGAAACCCGTTTACTGAAATCATGTTTTTTTTTGTATGTAAACCTCTGTCTAGGACTATGGCCCTCTACCTTTCAATCACTGACTCTTTTATAAATAGGAATATTCCTGATGATGTTGGTACTGTTAGCCAACGAAAAGCTTTGAATTGTAAATTCAAATATAATTCTTGTATTTGTATTTTGACTTTTGTTCGTTATTAATACACAAGAAAACATATTGCGATATTTATATATATATATATATATATAAACTATTATTAACGTGGGTAAAACATAATCTTATATATATATATATATATATATATATGTGTGTGTCTGTATATATATATATATATATATATATATATATATATAATTATAATAATAATAAAAGACTTTATAGTAAATTAAGGTTTTTACCTCTAATTCACAGATGTTACCCTTGAGCGTAGAGACCATAAGTCAATGACAAGGGTCTTAATATTTTACAAAAACCAGTTCAGTATGAAAATGCAACGTAAGTCACCCTCTTGCAATCCTAAGTGTGGATGCACACCTCTCGTGTTTAGGCAGTTTCAGTGCCCCCCAAAATCCTTTTTCGCTCCACCCCCCCCCCAAGTTTGAAAACCCCTAGTTTAGAACGACTAAGGCGAAAAGACGGAAGCTTAAAAACAAACCAAATACCTGTGGACGTTTTTCACAATTTCTGTTTTCAAGGTGTCTTTTTATACTTATTTTTACATGTTATTAAACAGGGATGGGAAATTCTGAAAGAATTTTTAGGCAATAGTAGAAACCTTTCAACTGTAATACTAGAACAACTGCAATGCAATTAACCACTATTACTCTCCAAAATACAACTGACAATCAAAGTTAATACTCCCCCCACAACTTCATTAAATTTTGTGCCCTTATATTTCTTACAATAAGAATAAGTGTGTGTGGGAGAGAGATAGATAATATTTAATGCGATTGGATTACCGGTTTAAATTTGTGTAGGTAGTCCCAATGCAAGCAAAAGAGGCAATACGTAAATATCCTAAAGATTTTTTTTTGGAAAGAAATCGTTTAGTTTTTATAAAATTTTTATATTTTAATTTTGGGTAATTTCAATTAATTTTTAATGAGCAGTTAATATCTCAAAAATAGGTATGAATTGATTGTTTGATTACAAGTTTTTTCTTGATTATATTTTTGTTTCGGCTTTAAATTGTGAGTTCACTGAACCAATAAGACACTTACAAACTCAACGATTCAGTTTTTACAATAGTATTTATAATTGGGTAAGTAATTGGACAAGTTTCGACAATTATATTGTCATCATCAATGATTCTCGTATTAACATTGCTGTGCGAGAATGATTCTACTGTTTTCTAGAGTATGTTGCTATATTTCTTTAAAATAATTTTAAAAAATAACTTTTTAACAAAAATTCAGTTAATTTGTAATATTAAGAAATTACCGTGTGCGCCGAAATTAACAGTACTAAAACATGTACCAGCTGTAGTTTGAATGATTGAAAACCTTCGTGAAAGGTAGGAATTTTGCCTCCAATTAAATGAAGGTCATACGGGACATGTTTATATCCGGGTCTAACCGATTTAGCTTCCTTTGCTTTGTACGTGTTTGTAAAAATATGTAAATAAAATATAATCATACAACTGTTTCAGTACTGTTTATTTTATTACATTAGGCCTAAAAGCAAAGACTATACAGTAGCCTATACAGTTGCTGTAAAAGTAAAGATATATAATTGCAGATGGTTCTCGATATATCTATCTATCTATATATATATATATATATATATATATATATATATATATATATATTTATTTATTTATTTATTTATATATACATAGTATAGAAAATATAGAACCAAAATAAACATAGACCCAAAATATTTCCAATTCTTCCTTTAAATAACGATTTAAAATTTGTATGTCTCTTGTGTCTATAAGTTGAATAAATAAAATTTATTGAACATGGCGAATGATTTTGAGTTTCTATTTTGTTTTGGCTTTTTTTGTTGACAAATATTGTTTTGGCGTAACATGGCAAATATGTTTTGAAGTTTTTAAAAGGTAAAAATAAAAAGTAAAATAATCATGAAACACTAACTGTCTATATTTAGCCCCATTAAGATTAGAGCAAGATAATCTGTTGCATTAGTAACCATGTAAAATTTATTTAATTTTATTATTCTCAGAAAAAAACATTTCTCGAAAACTCTACAGAAAGTTGAAAGACTCCACAGAACTATAAAGTCGTAAGTTCCAACACAGTTTCAAATTATATCACTAGCTTGTTTAAACTCTAATATAAACAGTTCTACTTACTAACCTGTTAGATTATGTCGTATCATTTAGCCTATATTTTACAAAATAGGAGGATTTTTTTTTTTTTTGAATTTAGTTTTTTAGTAAGTACAGTATAAAAATACAGCACAATTTATTAATAAAGTTAAAAAACTGTATAAATATCTCGTTATATTTTAAACTATATTTTTATAAAAAATACATTTCCAAATAATTTCTTGGTTTTAAATATCTTTTAAGTTCTACAAGAACTAAAAGCTAAAAATTAATAAAGTGGAGCTATAAACAAATTCCTCAGACATCTCTCGTGATAAATGTTCGAGCTTTTGAATTATCCCAAACATTTCCAGTAAAGCGTCGTAAATTGCAGACACATAAACAGCAAAGGTTTCCACGATGATGGAAATGCATTAACACGTCACTTGTAAATAATAAGAGAAGTGGGTTTTCACACTCCAGGAGGCAGGTGGAGCTAGGGGTCAGTTGTTCTAGGGGTAAATTAATGGCCGCCTCTTGCACTACGGGGTAGATTAATGGTATCGCTTTATAACCCTTGCATTCAGTATCATGTAAAAATTATATCGATCAGTGTTTTACGAGCGTGGGAGAGCTCGTGTGTTAGCAGTTGTTATGCATGCAAATATAAATGACTGATATATTACCGATAATAAAAAGCTGTGATCGAGATAAAAATGTATAAACAAAGTTGGCTTTTAAATTTATCGGCTCAACGTTATTGAATGTGATGGAGTTTACTAATTGAAACATCAAAATCTAATTCATGTATTGGTTCATTTTGTATGAAAAACGAACCACCTCGGACACCCCTCTGGTCACTCACAAAAACCAAATGGCTTCTTGTTCAAATTAATATTCTATTCGGTTAAAAAAAACAACGTTTTACTTCTTTTAAATATATTTTCAAATATCACAGAGGATTAATAATTTTGTTACTTGGATAATATTTGTTATTTCTGATTTAAGGATTTATTCTGAGTACGCCGTCAAACATTCTCTGTCAAATTGTTTGTAGTTATCCTGATTGTTTTGTAGCAAGTAGTTAGGCATGGATTATATAGCTATTTATTTGTATTTTAAATTATCTATTTATTGTACCAATTATGCAGGGAAATATACTTTAATATAATAAAAACATTTTCATTCATTTTTAGTCTTTGAGCGTTATTTATGATATTGTGTGGTAGCCATGGTAACAGTTTAAGGTTCTAAAATAAAATGAAGGTTTCGACGACAACTCGATGGAGTCAGAAGAAACCTTTATATACATCTGTGAATTTTTAGGTATGGGAAATTTTGGCTCAGTGCCAAAGCGTTAGACTTCGAATAGGAAGATACTCAGTTCGAATCCTACCTAGACCCACCTCAATTTTTATAATTTAACTATTGAATAAATGGTTATAGACTTTATCCACTCTCGGTAGGCCTTATTTAAGGGCCGAACCCTCATGCTCATGACTCGGTCCTTGGTATAAACCCAACCCGTGAGACCTTGAGACCCCTTCAAAAATAAAACCTTTGTAAGGACAGATAAATCAGAGAGAACTCCGGAACGGAATAATATTCTTCTGATATTACAAAAGGGAAAATTATGGCATCGCGAAGATGTCTGAAGTAGTGAGGGCTCATGCTCGGGACCTCATTTAATGAAAAAAATGTATTCTAATATATTTTATTAAACTAAAATATAAATATAATTTACTTAAAGTTATTAACAGCCATGCAAAAAGCTTATTATACTTATTAATTTAAATCATTACAAAACCTACAATATCTTTAGCCTTAACTCGGTCATAAATATCCTTATGAAGAAAATTTCAGAAATTTCAGAGACTACACACACAATTTCAACCTACTGCATTTACTATTGCAAATAATATTTTGTTTGTTTAGTTACCTAAAATGCCTTGTAGATAGTCCTTTCGTTTCCATCAGGCAGTTATATCAGTTATACAAAATCGTCCGGTTTCGACTGAGAATGGATTCAAGAGTAACAGACTATTCACCACAACCACCTGTTCCCGCCTTTCTGGATCACCGTTGATCTCCTGAATAATATGGCAGGCTGATTCCCGATACTGAATATCTTGAATATTTATTATATATATATATATATATATATATATATATATATATATATATATATATATATACATATATATATATATATACATAAATATATGTATATATACATATATATACATATTTATTTGATCATTTGAGAATGTAATAATTTGAATTTAGAAGTTATTAATTCAGTAATGATCTAGAAATAAAATTTCATAACCTAATATATTTTAATACATTTTTTATATGAAAGCTGTACGTCTGTATTATTTGGACGTTTATAGCTTAAGAATAATTTGGTTTATTAGATAATTTAAAGAAATAAATTTAAAATTTACAATTAGATTTAATACATTTCTTTACGGTTCGATCGCAATTAATGTAAAGCTCGAAATTCAGCTTCCTTCAGGAGCTAAATTATTTATTTATAATGATATCCATCACACAACAATATATGAATTCAAATATTATAAAGTACGATATCATTAAAAAAATAACTAAATTAAAATATATTGTATGCAACAGCTGACACAGATAAAAATGGAAGGAAATATATAAATAAATCAAAAACTTTCGTATAGAAAAAAAAAATTTGTTTAAAATTTTTCTACATCACAGGTTTGAATAGTATCGTGAATTTATTCCTCTTACTTATCCTGTTAAAGGATATAATTATAGGAAGGGCATAAGGAGAGGACAGTTATGGCGTTATGTGGGCCGGGATATTTATCTAATGTAGACTTGATCCTAGTCGATATTTTAAATCTGTTATTATTTTCATATATTATTTATCTCAGTACCAATGGAAGCAATGGACCATTTACACAAGTAATTATGCAAGGAAACAATTTGCATCCGAAACCTAGACTTCGCTGCTTGGTTAATAAAAGGATCAAACAGTAACGTGTTAGAGTA
This sequence comes from Prosapia bicincta, assembly GCA_036971475.1. Taxonomy (NCBI): domain Eukaryota; kingdom Metazoa; phylum Arthropoda; class Insecta; order Hemiptera; family Cercopidae; genus Prosapia; species Prosapia bicincta. The sequence continues at coordinate 27,032,778 of JBAIZL010000003.1, forward strand.
GGAAATGGACCGACAGATGGTTGCATTAGTCACGGCAGTTCCTGGACATATGTATAATTAATTGTTTTGGGAAACACCCTGACCACATTTAGACCTGAACTAAAAATTATTAGGTATTCAAATTTTAATGGTTCTTACATAGCAATGATTGATGTACAGTTGCGTGAGTGTGTGGGTGTGTGTGGGGGGGTGTATGTGTAAAAAGAAAAATATATATTCATTTTTATACACACATGTGACCTGTTTGACACGTATTCAGGAGAAATGGTGCAAATTTATAAATGTGAAATGTGTGGGAAGTAATATTGACAAGTAACAGCTGTTGTAACCTCAACATTATAAACTGTTTAGCGGCAGTTAATTCAAACTTCAAATAACTTATTTTTAACCGATTATCAGCACCATATTAATTTATACTATGCTTCATACAAGGTCTTAATTAATCTCGATTACCAACAGTTTCAGTTAGGATTTGTTCTCATGGAGTCATTGAATACAAAATAGCAAAAGACATTAAAGGAAACATTTTCAACTTCAAAATCAAATGTGTTTTCTATCTTTTCCCCCGTTACCAAACCAAAGGGATTTGAATTCACAGAACACACACGAAGGAAATGTCCTATCATTTATTCATAAATCCATTCGCATTTAATATGCAACAGCAAACGCCGATCTTACGCACATGCTTCCCGATAGACGCCGCTGCAGCAGGAAGCGTTTTGCGTGTCGAAAGATTTTATCCCATATCCTGTGTTCCTCGCACAGGACGTTTTTCACGCTTGCTTAACTGTGAGCATTTAATTGGTTTGTGTTTTACACAAGACTAGGCAGCAGGTGTGTCGATTAGTTTATGGCAGGTATGTCGACTGTTTAACCTAACCTGTGTTAAGTTAGGCGTTACAGAGTAGAAACAGAAAATAAAACATCGGAATAAAATGCTTGTAATATAATCCCCGTGAATAAATTTAGAGAACACGTTCATCCCAGACAGTGATGAGTTATTTAACAAAGCAAAAAGGATATAAATAATGATAACGTAATAGCTAAATGGTATCTCATTAGTGATAAATAGAGTTGTTAGGTCATTAATCAAGGAACTAGTGTTTATAAAACTGATGGAGTAAAAGCTTAAACAAACTGTTTAACCCAGAATTTTAACTGTTATATTTAGGTAATAAGTGGTTATAATTGAAAAACGTTGCGATGTGTAGTTAAAGCTTACTGATTTTATGATTTTTTAAAATACAATATACGTCTAGCGTTGAGACTACACGCAACTAACACCAACAAAAAAAACCTCGTGTAACTGTTGGTTGCGTTTGGTTTTAGATTGATTTTATGCTGTTTATAGTTGTTATTTCTATAAACTTTTGACACTGCCGCTACAGGCGGAACACTCGTCATATTTATATAATTATGCTGGTAATAAAACTTATTTCATATTTAAACACTATTTATTACTTCACATCTTTCTTAAAACAAAACTCTAAACAAAGAACTGAGAAAAACTAAAACAATTACAAATCATCTGTTAATTAATATAATGTTCTTTTTCTTTTTTTTTCATAGAGGATTGTCATAGAGTATTATATTATTGCATTCACAACATACTCCCACCTTTTGAGTTATGGTTTAACTCAAAACATTAAAAAATAGTATATTGTTAAAAGATTAATCAACAAATTTTTGTGGAAGCTTAATTTGTCTGCCACTTCTTGAATATGTCACAATTTTATTTTCTTTTGTCACATTATCTTCTTCCAGGTGTAGTTCATGTTCATTGGTTTTTGTCACTTTTGGTTTAATCTTTTCTTTTAATTGTTCTTGGATGGTTTCTTCTTGCATTTCAAGAGGATATAGTCTTTGTATTGGTCTCAATAAACTTCCAAAAGCAGTCTTCAATTGCACTAATCTACACACTCCATCTCTACTAATGATAGTCTTTTCTATCAGTCCTATTGGCCAATCAATTCTTTTTTTATTTTCAACTTCAATCAGTACTAATTCTCCAACTTTCAACTGTCTGCCGTTTTTCTTACTTTTTAAAGCTAATTGTCCTAAATACTCAATCCTAAATCTTTTTCGCAATGCTTCTCTCAGGTGTTGTCGATAACGTACTCTCTTGTTAAGACTTTTTGTATTTACATGGTCACAATCTGGAACTCCAATTTCTTTTAAGTCATGTAAAAACATATTTGGAGTAATAGCAGTTAGGTCTGAAGAAGTTTCAGATAAATATGTCAAAGGTCTAGAATTCATGATACTTTCACAATCACATAAGATTGTCTCCATTTCCTCATAATCCAATGACGTTTTGCCCAAGGTTTTGCGTAGCAACTGTTTCATGAGTCGGATGAGTCGCTCCCACCATCCGCCCCACCATGCAGCAGAGGGAGGGTTAAACCTCCAGTCAATTTGTTGGCATGAGCTATATTTTAAGATAGCATTCCAATCTAGAATTTTAAATGCCTTTTCTGTACCTGTGAAATTGGTACCATTGTCACTATATATTATTGATGGTCTTCCTCGCCTTGCAATAAATCTTCTAAGTGTATCTATAAATGCTTCGACAGAAAGAAACTTTACTAACTCCAAATGAACAGCACGGTATACTGCACAAGTGAATATGCAGATCCAAACTTTACTGCCATCTCGTAGAAATAAAGGTCCCGCAAAATCAATTCCAACCACTTCAAATACTGCGGCATCTCGTACTCTACTTTCAGGTAAGGGTGGAGTGATTGTTTCTACATTTTTTGAATTATGTCTCTGACAAGGAATACATTTTTTCAAAGTATTACTTATTGTTTTTCTTCCTCTCAATATCCAATAGTTTTCTCTTAATAAACTTAAGAGACCTTGAACTCCCACATGACATGATCTCTTATGTATTGTAAGAATAAGAATATCTACAATGTCATGTTTTGATGGTAGAACAACAGGAAATTTAAAATTTTCCAAATCCTTTCTTTCTGTTAATTTTGTCTTTAGCCTTATAATACCATCAGCAGCCATAAATGGTGACAATGAAGCCAATTTAGGGTCCCTTATTCCTTCAAATGATTGCTGTTGAACAATTCTAATTATAAAATTGTTAGCTTCAATAATCTCCTTACATGACAAAACTTTACTCACACACTTTTCCTTCTTTGAGGGGTTACAATTATGAATAAATCTCAGCAACCATGCAAAAACACACACAATCTTATCAAAATCATTTGAAAAGTAATAAAACCAATCTTTTGGGTAATTATTACTTAAAAGTGAAGGTGTAGGTCCTTTCTTTTTTTCTAAAGAAATTAATTCTTCGTCAGGTTCAGGTTCATTTGATGGCCAGGTATCTTCAGGCAACTTCAACCATGACGGGCCCTCCCACCATCTGGAACTAATCAACCTGGAAACTGAACATCCTCTACTGGGCAAGTCTGCTGGATTCATAGTGCCGGGAATGTGCCGCCAAGATGTTCTGGAAGTGAGGCTGCAGATTTCTTCAACTCTATTTCTAACAAATACTCCCCAGTTTTCTTCTCTTTTAATCCAAGCTATTACTGTAGAAGAGTCACTCCAATAAAAAAATTTAATATTACATTCAAATTTGTTTTCATCTCTTAATTCTTGCACTACTGAAGAACCTAATCTAGCACCTATAGTAGCAGCCATTAGTTCAAGTCTGGGTATTGTCATCTTCTTTACAGGTGCTACACGTGACTTTGCCTGGATTAGCTGTAATTGAATACATGTACTAAGTTCAAAACGCATAAATACTGCTGTTGAGTACGCAAATTTGCTGGCATCACAAAATATGTGAACTGATACAGAAATGATTACGTCATCCACACCTTGTAGCCATCGTGGAATCTTCATCTCTTTTAATTGATCGAGTTCCTGAAACCATATATTGAATCGTTGTTTGATTTCTTCTGGTACTTCTTTGTCCCACCCACAATTATCTTTCCAGCATTCCTGCAATAATAACTTAGGGCATATGGAAATAGGACAAGTGAATCCAATAGGATCGAACAATCTGTGTGCAGTGGACAATATAACACGTTGTGTTACCAAGTTCTCTTCTAAATTTACTATTTTATGAAAACTCACAGAAATTGTGTCTTCTTTCTTGTCCCAGGTGAGACCTAGGACTGAAGCCTCTGTCTTGTCTTCCAGACCAGGTTCAGTATATTCCCATCCTCGCAGCTCAAACTTTCCCAAAGAAAATATTTGTATTGCTTCTGAAATGAACTGTTTCAAATCCCTTTCATTATTTACACCTGTAACACAGTTATCAACATAGAAACTTTTAAACAACTTTTCTATTGTACATTTAGAAAATTGATTGTCTTCAGCACACGGTACTAAATACTTCTGCAGGTGGTAGTTGATGACGGCATTGAGCAAAAATGGACTACTTGAGACTCCAAAAACAACTCTTCTATGTCGGAAAATCTTGAGTGATCCATCTGTGTTTTGCCACAGAAATCTTAGGAAATCTCTGTCCTCTTCATACAAACTTATTTGCAAAAACGCCTTTTTTATGTCAGCGATAACTCCTATTTTATAAAGTCGAAAACGTAAAAGCAAAGCTGGTATTATTTCAATTAAGTTAATACCTATTTCCAAACACTGATTAAGGGAATAGTAACCCTTTTCTTTAGACGAGGCATCAAAAACCGGTCTTACTGCAGTGGTGCTGTTTTCTTTTATCACTGGTCTATGAGGTAAATAGTGACCTTCATCCCATTTGCTTATTGGGATTTCCTCAATAACACCATCTTCCAGCCAATCTGAAAACACATTGTTATATACATTATATAAACTTTCATTTGTTAGCCTTTTCACTGAGTTTTCAAGCCTTTTTTTTGCAAGATTGAAATTTCTTGGAACTTCTGGGTGGTCTTCGGACCAAGGTAATTTGACTTCATAGCGTCCTTCTTCATTTACTCTCACAGTTTCCAAAAATTGTGTTTGAACAGAATGTTCAATTTCTTGTTTGCTTCTGGTCTGTAGTGGGTCTTTTATACCTAAAACATCCATTTCCCACAGCTTGCATATTGAATTACTTTGTACAAACATAGAAAGTGCTGTCATAGAACTAAATTCTTTACTTTCTTGAAATTTTCCTGTCAAAACCCATCCTAAATGAGTTTCAAGGGCTATAATACCACAATCTAGAACCTCTTTTCTTCCAGTTAGAAGTTTCCCATATATGTCAGCCCCAATTAATATCTCAATTGGACTGTCTGCATCCTGAAACAATTTAATACCTCTTTCCATCAGTTCATCAGTCCATCTTCCTGGTTTCAAGGCAGGAACATAAGTACAAATATTTATTTCACTAAGTGCCTTGAAATTACAAGAATATGTTTTATCTATACTTTGTAGTCTGACTTTGTAGCATGCATGATTGCGAGGCTTAGTGACCTCTCCTCCAAACAGGCCATGTAATAATGTTTCTTCACCACAAGTGTCATATTTCATTTTTTCAACAGTCGATTTCCTTATGTATGACCTCTGGGATCCACTGTCAAAAAGTAAACGCACATTGAGTTCTTTTGTGTCACTAACAGCCTTGACAACAAGAGTTTGCATGTAAACCTGATTGCCATTCACATTGGACAAGGAATTCTCAAAATTGGGCTCAGCTTCTTTTTCCTCGCATTTAGGTTTAATGTTAGACCTATTAAAATTATTCTGCAACTTTGAACACATAAGTGGTACATGTTTTCCATTACAAATAATACATTTAACAATAGCTCTGCAATGTTTACTTAAATGTCCTACTTTTGTACAAGAAAAGCAACACCTTTTGCTAGTAAGAATATTCTGCCTTTCTTCTAAAGACATGTCCCTAGCTTTAAAACAGTTTTCACTTAAATGACCACCGTCACAAAACACACACATCGATAACTTCGTCTTATCTGTGCTTACTGTAGACGTATTTGATTTTACATTTACAAGGCCAGCTGCTGTAACATTGCTGGTAGGCCTTCTTGTATTTTTAATATGCTTATCTTTACTTGCAAAGTCTCTTTTATATGAACTCGTAGGATTATCACCTGTTGATACTTTTGTTTTTTGTAAACCAAATCCCTGTTTAGCTAAGTTTATTCTTTCTTCTCCCTCCACTTCAATTTTCAAAAAATTCATTAGGCTATCTAGCCTACTTTTACTTTCTGACGCGGTCTCGTCCTGTTGAGAGTTAGGCCTACTTCTCTGCCAAGCTATTAATAAATCCTCCCTGAGACAAGATTCTACTAATGGGAAGAGCATAGCAGCGTACTTCTCCTTTGTTACACCTAAAGTTTCTAAACACCTTAGTTTTGACTCAATTTGATCATAAAGTGAGGAAATAGTAATTTTACTTTCACTGCTATTTAATGTTATTACAATTTTCAAGATTTCTCTTATGTAAAACTCTACTAACAGGTCATCTTTGGCAAAGCGAGATTTTAAATGTTCAATAGCCTGTTCATAACTACGTCCACATGGGGGAAAACTCTCGACAATTTCCCTAGCCTTAGTATTAGGGATAGTCGCTTGCAGGAGATACTGATACTTGTCATCAGAATCAATACAGGGGTCTTCATGGATTTTCTTAAATTGGCCCCAAAACGGCAACCAATCACTAATATCACCACCAAACTTTTTAAACTCAAGTGTGGGTAACTTAAATTTACGTTTTTCTACATTCACACTAGTATCTGTCTTAGGCCTAGCCTTGTCAATAGCCTGTTCAACTAAATACTCAACTATTTTAAACTTGCCTGAGTATTCATCGGCAGATTCTACCTCATTTTCTAAAACTTCAGTAGATGCATTTTCATTTAGTAAAACTTCAATAATTTCTCGGTCTAAGACCTCCAATTGATTATGTTTTTCACGTAATAGCTCTAAATTAGCTTTTAACAAAATCACATCATCTTCATTTTTTATGGATTCTAATAATGTATTGTGTAAACGTGAAAATCCAGTTCTAAACAATTTTCTTTTCTTTTTCAGAGCATCCATTATAAAATACTTACTAATGGATCATAGATTTTAACTGTAACCAAATTATTATCCTGTCACGGTCGCCATATGTTATTTCTATAAACTTTTGACACTGCCGCTACAGGCGGAACACTCGTCATATTTATATAATTATGCTGGTAATAAAACTTATTTCATATTTAAACACTATTTATTACTTCACATCTTTCTTAAAACAAAACTCTAAACAAAGAACTGAGAAAAACTAAAACAATTACAAATCATCTGTTAATTAATATAATGTTCTTTTTCTTTTTTTTTCATAGAGGATTGTCATAGAGTATTATATTATTGCATTCACAACAATAGTTGCAATTGTTCGTGTTTCTATAGTTACATGCAATGTAAACGAAAAAATAAAACTGCTGTAGCTATTATTTAAAAAAAACACTTTAGGCATTTGGCCGAATTGATAAAAGCTAGCTATGTAAGCTCATTCATGCTGTTTATGGTATCAAAGTGACTAAGTACTCAAAACGTGGTTTTAAACTTATCCCAAAACTCAGTTTTAATGATGAATCTTTCTTTTTAGCAGAAAACTGAGTTACCTTCATATTATTCGAAAGTGACGTAAATAGAGTATCCTTCCCTAAGATTATAATTTATTCTATTACACACACACACACACACACACACACACACACACACACACACACCGCATACACACACACACACACACCACCACCACATACACACACACACACACACACACACACACACCACATACACACACACACACACACACACCACATACACACACACACACACACATACACACACACACACACACACACACACCACATATACACACAAACACACACACACACACACACCACACACAAACACACACCACACACAAACACACACACATACGCGCGCTTTGTCTCGACGTTTTTCGGAGCTATTCGTCAAGTTAGATAGGCTGTTTCAAATTAAAACCAGTTTTAGGATTTTAAATTGTAAAAGTTAAAAATTAATATTGACTACAGTTTTGAATTAATGCAATTTAATCAGACGCACGTAATGAAATTCCAATTATACTTTCATTTATCTTCCACCGAAAGCAAATGCTCGTAAGATGTCCACAATAAAGCTACAAAGTAGCACTAAAAAAAACAATTACAAAATGTGGGCTTATATTTTTGTTTACCACATTCTCGTAAACACGTTTAGAAGTTTAAGAAAACTTCATAAATAATAAAAGCGTTGACACAATTACGTTTCAAATAAACATAAACTTGTATCGCGCCAAGAAACAACATAAATGGAAGAATAAATGCCGTAAAGCAGAACAGATTTACTGTCGGTCCATATGTTGCCCGTTCTGTGATAAGAAAGGCGATTCTGTGCTTTTATCGAGGAAAAATCTACAACCGTATTGGAGTTTGTATCGGCTGCTGTTGTAAAAACTTGGGCTTAACTCGTTTATACTTCAGATCTGAGTTTTATAACTTCCATTAGTTGATCACAGACGATATACGTTTACTGTACCGTTGTTCCCGCAAATACAAACCTCTCTAAAGATATTACTTGTATTCGTGAAAGATTGCCATTGAACTGGTATTAAAATATATTTTAAAATCCTTTAATGTAAATACAAATTATCATAAGTTTTTTTTAATCATACTTTGAGAATAACTTTAGATCACATATGTAGTCAACAATATTTATTTTACCACCAAATATATTATACTGGTGGTATATTGGTATTTTACCACCATAAATTTATGTAAACCACCAAAGTTTCACCAACTAGATCGTTGCACTTATCACGTCGCGTATTGTTAAAGGAAACGAACTAGTTGAAAGTACGCACGGGAGCCTTCCACCCGTCCTTTAAAAAAGAAAAAAAGATCGTAGCTGTCGCAGCGTTGCTGATTTAAAATAAATAACTTATTTTTAACCGATTATCAGAACCATATTAATTTATACTACGCTTCATACAAGGTCTTAATTAATCTCGATTACAAACAGTTTCAGTTAGGATTTGTTCTCATGACGTCATTGACAAACGTATAATAAAATTACACATTGATTGTAAATTGGTGTTCATCATTATTTAATTATAAATTAAAATGGTTTAAGTTGAAATAATTCTTTTTAATCATTGCAACAAATCATTATCGAGTGGAATTTATTTACAATCTTAATAACATTTTTACATCCCAATAATAATGATAATAATGTCATTCAAGATCAAATAAATTGCGAAGTTGATGGGATTTCTTCTTGGATGCTCGGAGAGGAACTGGAAGAACATCTTATTATCAGATTGAATCAGGCAACGGTTTAATCAAAAATAACATCACCGTAGTTCTGTAAGTAATAACCTCATTCAGATTATTATACGATCTCATTTAAATATGCAACTTAATTGAGGTTCTTTTTTGTGATTATTTTGTGATTGTGCTGCAAAGTTCACCAAATGGGAGATTATTTTAAAATGTCAGCACCCGTCTGATCTGAGACTGCTTCATTTGGTGTGGATTTGCCCCGTAAACAGAATTACAACAATTCGGTCAAAGAATGGCATAGCTCTCTATTGCCTTAGCATCTGAAGTAAAGCAAAATTAACTTATATATTTCGTTTTTTCCTCATTGCTCATCCATGCTATCACAATGTGGCACAGCAAAGCGTGGCAGGGTACAGCTAGTATTAATGGTTTAATTAGATATCTTAGGAGACATGCTGTGCCGGAGTGTGGAAACGTTTTAGAAAAAAAGATGATAAAATAAGAAGAATTTAGACGAATGTTGCCTAGGAGTCTGTCTTTATCTCTTCGTATAGAGAACACAAATCTAAATAAGTTCAACCTGACTGGGTGACTATCGTTAGGCCCGAGACCAGTGGCTGGATTCCACGACTTCTGGTACAAATATGTAAGAACTCGAAGGCCTTACTGTGAAATCTGGACTGGTGACCGGGCTAGGACGAGACGATACCCAAACCATACGTTACGGCTTCGAAAACTATTCGAGACCACTAACATCTTCCGAACGGACAGGTTTCTGTACCTTTAACACTCTAACTGATTGTTTCGGTCCAGGTAGTGCCTTTGTCCACTAGGTTAACCTTATCTAAGAGCCGGATTATCAGACTTTATGGACAAACCCAGCCCGTTGTACCTTGAAATCGCTTGGGAAAGACAGAGTAAATTTGTCCTAATCGGGCCATAAAAAAGTTTTTAATAATATTGCTAATGCACGAGGTAAAATATGAAACACGGCGTCTTATTCTGCCCGGCGATGTGATAATGTAAATACCCAAAATGTAAAGAACTTAGCTTAATTTAGCCAAATGCATTTAGTTTTCTTTTTATATATAACCAACTCTAACCTTACGAGATAAGTTGTAGTTATGTTTTATTGTAGTATCACATATTTCTAATGGTTTCTTAAGATACGCAGAATTTGTACAGATTTGTGTAAACATTGCTCTGAAAGGAGCGTGTATTTGTCTCGGTAGCTAGATCTAGGCCTTTTTAAAGCACATAAATCTGCATTATAGCTGAGTTAATAAGTGCTGCCATCACTTGTGTCAGGAAGTGCAAGCTATTTCATTTGGTTTGAATATGCTCGTATCGTACAATGTCCTCAGAAACACCGAAAGCTTGGAGTTGGATGTCCCAGTACTTCCAGATAGAATAGGGTTTTCTCTTTTAAAAAATACGTGTCTATAGTAGTTTATGCGTTAAGTGGCCCACGGCCTTCTTTTCTCATGTAACGTCTCAGTAAAGAATACCAAATGGAGGTCACTTCACTTGTCATATTCATTTTAAGTTTCTTTTATAACTATACATACTTGGATACGTCGAAGTTTGTTGCATTACCTAGAGTCTGAAGATTCAGCGGACATTTATTACAGAATTTGTAAGGATTTAAGTAGTTTAAAACGATGTTATTACGACTGATTTGTTCATGAATATATCGTATGATGACACACAGACTATACGATTCGCATTTTAATAAAATCTGAAGACCTTTCATATAGATTTACTACGTTTTCAATAATTTATTGCATTCTAATTATGCCCGCCAGCAGTTTATTGCTAACCTAAAGTTTGCCGGTCGCTTCGTTAAGAAACAAACATCTAAACTCATCCAAACCGTGCCATATCCAACCCTTAGTCTTCCAATTTCGCTAAGTGGTTCCTTGTTGGAATCATTACACTAGTATAAAACAAATTGTGTTTTAGAGAATGCCATCATAAAGAAACCTTAATTAATGTGTTGTAAATAGAAAGCTACTTATTTCAATACCTTCTATTACATCACACTCTCGTTATATATAGTCTATATTGTTTTCATTTTCAATCGTTAGTAATATACTTTTTTACTTATCCACTGAAGTTTAAAACAATTTTTTATTACTTGTTAGCATACTTGATTTTAATAAAGATTTTCAAATATTAATTCAGTAATTAAATTTAAATAAATAACTTTTGTTGTATATGAGAGAAAAACTTTTCACAGAGTGGGCAAAGTTTGGAGTGTAGATTATGTCTTCCCAGTTGTCTTAAAATATGTGATAATATATGATTTCATAAAACAGCTGGTTTTATGTTATTGGTCATGAACTAGGACAGCTGTTTTAACGCATAGGATATGTTACTTTATATTATTGTAGTTATTAATTAAAAAGTAACTCAAATAAACTTTTTCTTCGTAGACTTAATTCGCAATTTACTTTAAGATACATATTGATAATTACTTTAAAATACATATTGATAACACGATTGGTCAAAAAAATCAAATTTAAAACACATTCTCAAAAAATATAGTTAATGAGGAAATGTTGTTATGAAATTTTTGAATTATATTAAAATAATTTGTATTTAAGCTTGAAATTAGTTTCAATATGAGTAGGGGCATTTTCGTTCCAAGCTCCTAGCCAAGTATATATTTCCGTAAATATGTATGACGTCTAAATATTTGTTGGTTATCAATTTTAAAAATAAATTAATGCATAAAATAATCTGAACTAAACATAGTATTCTCTGAAAGAGGAATTAATAAAACGTTTGGATATTTATTTCATTGATGCGTTAATGCGAAAACGTCTTCACTAAAAGAGAATCTATCTAATGGTTTTCATTACCTCCAAGATAATCAGATTAAACTTCTTCCATCAAACGTCAATTTAAGGACGAGACGTACTTTTATCATCCAAGAATGAAATTAAACACTTTCGGCATTTGTATTTACATTAACTTTGTTAAATCGACTTCTCCCTTCTTCAAGTTTATTTCATTTGAATCAAGCACATCGTAAAGTCTTTGTTGTTTTTATTTCAAACTTCATCGAACCGCTCCCGTTCTAAAGAGGATTGTTTAAGTGACACTTTGCAGCTCGTTATAGTTAAGTATTTTAGAGCTTTAAACTTTGTAATATAATTTTATCTTGGAAATATCATTTAAGGTTTAATGAAAAACGGATGAATAAGCAGGAAAATGAATAAAACCTGTCACTGAAGATGACAGCTTAACTGTTAAAACATGTAAGGTAATAGTCATTTTTCTAAAATATATTAGAGATTTGAGTTATGTTGCATGTTTTCTGCTTACGTTTTTCTCCCAAGCACATCTCAAAAGTAAGATATAAATATAGTCTCTTGAATATTCTTTCAATTTCATAAAAATACATCTTACTGTTCGAATAACCAGATTGAATGATAACACACACACACACACTTTTTAACTACAATAATTTCTTATCAACCATATGTGAATTTCGGAGGCTTCAATCCTCCGAATTTATATTAACAATCCTTAGAGGCAACAAAAATAATTTTATGGTTAGGTGTTTGGTGTTCTAATAACGTTCACTACTGCGCGTTCCAAAATCATATTTTTAATGATTTGTTGAAATAATACCTATAAATAAACAAGTCATTACTAATTTTACACCACCATTTTTTGCGAAATATTTTCAAGAAACAAAACAATGGTGATATACCTATAGTGAAACTAGATTTTAAATAGAAATTAAATCTCATTTTAAATCAAAATATTCTTTCACAAGTACTATTTTATTCATGAATAATAAAATGTTTCCAGTACACATTGTGAGATAAAAATTTTAAGCCCTAAGTATAACTATAGTAAATTATTATAAATACATTGTAATATAATGTAATAAACTTGGATAGACAATTTGTAGTCAGTGTTTTTTTTTTATTAAAAACCGAGTAACAGACTAGGTATGGGGTGAAAGGGGTCCGTATATAGATGTACGGAATCAGAGTTCCAACCCTCTTGTTAATAGGTTATTGTTCAATGTTATTACGTTCGATTTAGGTAATTAGTAAAACAAAAACAAAAAATCATGTGCATATACAATTTATTAAAAACCCTTTTCAGTGTTTGTAACGAAGGACAATAAGGACTTTATTAAAGCTAATCCAAACGGGAAAGATGTGTTTGTCTATTTCAGTGTTCCGGTCATTTTTAATAATTACAGGATGTCCTTGTTAACACAATTCTTTGACGTTTTTGCTTCGGAGCTAAAAAGATTAAGATGACTCAAAGAGCAAATATTAAGGTTTAATGTAAGGGTTTCTTATGTTAAATTATTATTGATGAAAATTTTCATAATCACAGAAGATAATCACATAAATTGAGAGATAACAATTAACTTTTAAACTGCAATCTATATTGTGGAAAAACAAAGAGTAATAACGAAACGCGTCTAAAATAAATACCAAAATACTAAGCAGTATAAATATTTATAAAATCTCATCTAACTACTCCTAATTGTTTTATTTAAATGAGAGTTTAATGATTCAAGTATTTCTGGACGCATTAAAGGTGAAAATTGGCTTTATAGTATAGGTTATGCGTAAAACATAAGATTTAGTTGATTTCCGATCCTTAAAGTAATATCCTTGAACTATTACCAAGTGCTATCACGGTCTTCTGATAACAATTGACTGGGTGTTCTTGGCCACTCCATTCGAAAGTCACGACTTAGGTGTCGCGAGGGTAGCAGTTTAATAACGTTTAAGGGAAGTTCTTCCCCACTTCAGAGGGAGATTTAAAACTACAGTCATTTCATGTACCACATCTGTTAGAGGCAGGTAATCTCGATTTGAACTATTGATGTAATACAATATTACCAAACTTAGGCACAAAGAAACTGTTTAGGCGCTATGACTTGCTTAACATAGTTAGTTACAATAAAACTAATATAAACACAACGTTTTTAAATTCAATTCTTACTAAGGTCAACAAAATAAAACCTTTTATTGAAAATATACACCTATATAAAGTAACATAACCTATGCGTTAAAATAGCTACTCTACCACATAACCTATAACATAAAATCAGATGTCTTATGAAATTATATGTTATCACTTATTTTAAGCTAAATAGGACTAAGTAAATAAATTGCATAACTTAACCTTTTTTAGAAAGTTTTTCTCCCATATAAAACTGAAATTAATTAATTAAATTTAATTAATAAATTAATATTTAATATAACGTTAATAACAACACTTTCTTCAAGTTTTAAAAATCTATTTGAACTTTAATGAATGAGTAAAAGGTGTTTCATTAACAAATTAAAATTTGAATAAGTATATATATATATACATATATATATATAGACCCTATATATATATATATATATATATATATATATATATGTATATATATAAAGAACAAAAGTCAAAATACAAATACAAGAATTATATTTGAATTTACAATTCAAAGCTTTTCGTTGGCTAACAGTACCAACATCATCAGGAATATTAAACCTATATATATATATATATATATATATATATATATATATATATATACATATATATATATATATATATATATATATATATATATATATATATATATATATATATATATATATGTGTGTGTGTGTGTGTGTGTGTGTGTGTGTGTGTAGAGAGAGAGAGAGAGTGTGTGAGTGAGTGAACTAATAGGAATTGAAAAAAGTAGAGTAACATTAAGTTCGTACATGTTTACTTTAGCAAATAAGTCAACCAATAATTGACAGGGTTAAATGTTAGCTAGCAACGTTTTCATGAGCAAATGTTCTTCGTCTATAATATCCTACGTTTCGGCTAGATCTACCTAAATCTGTTCGTCTTCCATCTAACCAATACAACGTAATGACATCCCTCCAGAAAACTTATTCTCAGTACTGTCCGTATACCAATTGAGGCCTATTCCTATATCCCTAACCCCAGACAGTGTCGTAATAGACAGAAGGAGCCACCAAACTCTCTTTTATTCTGATTGACTGACGGACTGCCATCGAACAGTATATAGAAAGTTCTGGTTAGTGGAGTATTTAAAAACGCGCCAACACGTATGACAATAATACAAGTAACAGTATTATACTCAAATACCGTACTTTTGTTATATTCATGCCCTTTTTATTTCCAAAAGAAGTCAGAACGGATACAAAAACCAATTTTGGTTACGTATATTTTTCTTGAACAAACGCATATTTCTGGGACGCTTTTGTTCAAATAAATCAATCGAAAGAAAATAAGTTTTTTCCTTTAAAACTCCGACAACAATGATTGAAAAAGTTAAACAGCAAAACATTCTGCGATACAAGGCCACCCCTCTTGAACACTCTGACACAAGCAGAGAATCAATTTATCTTTGCTCCATTTATCAAACAGACAAAGTAGTTTATTTTACTTAGCTTCTCGGCAGGTTGGCAGGACTGATGGTCTCTTTAATTAATAAAGAGCCTATTGATCTTCGTGGCACCTTTACTTGTTCAGTATGCGTGTGGATCCAACTTGTACGGCTGCTTTTGTGTCGGGGAATAGCCTGATACTTCGACCGGTATTGGATACTATTGTTCCATATAATACGCAGCTACTTCCCTCTCAGTGATAACAAGGATCGTGCTTAAAAGTTAAAAGATTTACAAAACCTAAATGCATTTAAAATCATTGAAGATAATTATGAAGGGACTTACAACTGTTACAAGGAAATATAAGTAATACATATACAAAATATAAAAAATAAGAAATACAAGTAAGCTGTCGAAACTGAGAAACATGGGAGGATGTATATATATATATATATATATATATATATATATATATATATATATATATATATATATTATAACGTACCTCTACTTAAATTGTCCTACAGGATCTTTGACTCTAAGGGTTTTTAATTATTACACGGCTAGTTGTTTTTACAATTACTGATTTACTTTAATCCAGAGTTTAAAATTGTAGCATTTACAGGTAGTTATATATAATTAATTTTGTCTAGCACTCATTTGCCGGTTGACAACAAAACTCTTATATTTATTATTAAATTAACAGTTCTATTAAAATGTCATTAAATTATCTTAATGGGTGTATAAGTTACTGCACGTGGTTTGATAAATTTTATATTTGAATGACTTATTGTAGTTTAAAGAATTATGAAAAAGTTTATAAAGCTCTGAATATTTTTGACTTTAAAAGAGTTGGTTAAAATCTAATATAAATAAATACTTATAGATGTTGACTCTTATGGCATGCGTAGTTTCTTTCACCCATTCAACTTAAAATATTTCTCTTCAATTTCATTTTCTCTAATCACTCGAAATGCTTCTATACCGTAATTGACTTTATTTCTGTAATATCTCCCTTATTAATTCCACTTAATACTTGATTACAGTGGATAAACAAATTATGTAATCAAAATGAACAGAGTTTTCAAAATATAGGAAAATCAATATTCACATTAAAAATATCGTGAGATACGGTAGAAAAGAGAAAGAAGGAAAAGAAAGATGTGGATAAAGAGAGAGAAAAGAGGAGTAGTGTTACTAGGAAAAAAGAAGGGATATAATTTAGAGCCAGGGGTACAAATGGGTGTATTTTTTATAAAATAAAAATGTCCCACTTTCAATACAGTAACTGATTTGATAAATTTTGTAAGTTTATTAAAATTTCAAAAACCAAAACATAAAGAGGTAATGTATTAACACGTAGTAAATTAAAAAATAAAATAATTAATTTGTATTTCGTTATATCGGGTTGGTTATTTTGTCAGATATTTAAATTTCTTTTACCTCTGTTTATTGATAAAAGATTTTACTGAAAATTTCACCTTTATGTAATAAACAATAGACAAGTTTATTTGTGTGTTTGTAAGAATGGTTTCCAACAAATTTCCACTTAACGATTTTTACTGCCTTTGTGTACAGATAAAATGGCGAAAGGACGAGATGATGATTACTTATGAATGCTTTCTCGAAGTTCGCTGCTACGAAACAATTCAGCTAATGGCTGTAGGAACGGGATGCTGCCCTCAACTGTGTCGAGTTTAGCGGTGCAAAAATGAATATTTTACTCTCAATTTTCTGTGCATTTGTGCTCTTTACAGTTGCCAGAGGTAAGATGCTAGGCTTTTTGCTAGAAGTAGCTTTATGTTGTATCTATCATGTTTTATTCTAGATAACTAGATACTATTCTAACTGTAATAGTTTATGGCTTTCTTACTTAATTCTAGAACATTTGTTATTGATATTAGTAATTATATATGGGTTTTTACCAAACTTTGAGCTTAGTTTATGAGCTATAGTCATGATTAAGCATAACTAAGTCCAACTCACAATAATCTTTTTTTCTTATACTCGTTTTAATAACAAAATCACGATCCGAATATAAACAATATCATAGAGTAGTTTGGAATTTGAAGATAGACTCACTGATGTTGATGATGACTACCACTGAAACTCGTAGGAGAAAATAAACTATTGTGAGTTGGTTTTAGTTTTTATTGAATTATATATGTTATGTTTTAGAGTAAATTTTGTAATTTATATATCTATACTAATACCCACAAGCATTATCTTATGTGATATAAATAGTAACGATTTGTTTTTTTAACAACAAGGAAAATTGGAAACTATAAAGAATTTAAATATAAAGGATAAAGGATAAGAATAAAATCTGATAGTTAAAATTTTGTTAAAATTGTTGCTTGACGTTACAGATGCAGTGTTTTTCATGTAGGTAAGAGATATTAAATATCTGAAATTAAAAAAAAAACTACTAAAAAACCATGAAAAAGTACCACAAATACTAGAAACAACTTACGTTAGATAATAGGCTTACGTTTGAATTATAAGACAATTTTGAAAATGTAATAAAATTTTAAAACATTTGCTTAATTTATGATGGAATATAAGAATAAAATACAAACTTTTAAATTGAGAAATTGACATATATTAACTATTATTCTCAATAATGTGACTTTGGTGTTTCAATATGGACATTTATTTGTATTACGTGTTAGACGTATATCTTAACCTTGAGAGTGACCTAAATGGAACAATAAGTAGATGAAACACTGAAATATTAAATTTAATTATCTAGTTATTTATATATTTTCCTATTCATTTCGTTATAGACTGAATATTTACTACTACATTCAGTTTTATTATTGTAATTGAGTTTTACTGATTGTTTAAACAATAATTAGAGGCAAACAATTTTTTCGAGAGGTGTGTAATAGAGCTTTGTTTCCTCTCGTTACACAATCCATCCATATTTATATTAAACAATAAACCTCAATCAATATAGAGTAATAAATGCTATTTTCAAAGCTTATTGAAAAATACACAAAAACTACAAAACATTATAATAAAATAACATTTAAAGAAACATAAATATAAAAAAGATATATAAAAGTTCACAACTTGTAAAAGTTATTAGTTTTACAACGTTTATTATTTTCTGATAACTTAAAAACTGAAAAATAATTATTCTTACTATTATTTTAGCTCTGGTTTCTAATGGGATAAGCAGCATTTTCCTTTTTCACATTCCTTCTATTTGGTTACATTCTTCTGATATATATATATATATATATATATATATATATATATATATATATATATATATATATATATATATATATATATATATACCTTGTACAAATTTTCAATCATCAATAAAAAGAATTTATTCATCCAATCAAATTTAAATATTTATTCAAACCAAAAGTGGATGACAATTGAACTTCATACAGTTTTTTCAAATAGTTATTTAATAACTAAATTATAAACGTTTGGGAGGTTTAGGTTGGATTCCAGCTGAATATGTTCGAAAGCTTTGGCACTGTGCCAACTTTCTCCTATAAAGAAATCTACTTCTCATAGATGTAGGTCTATATGAATTTTCTTTTTGCCCCCATCTGGATGTTGGCGAAACCGCTATTGCACAAGCATAAATTGTTGCTATTACTACCACACAATATCATTAATAATGCTTTATGATTCAAAATGCAACAAATATTGCAGCGAAATTCAACTTTTCTTACCACTTAAAAATGTTAATCTGACATATGTATATTCATATTTATATTAATTATAATTATAAAATAAAAAGAAACTAAAATTTCTTTGTTGATTTAAGTGGGAATTGAGTTTTAAAAGTTTATGTCTTAAATATTTATTTCATTGCAATGCTCTGTTCATGCGCATTACGTTTTTGAATCAACAAAATCCTCCTGTGATTTCCTGTGAATAGCTTTAACAGTCCAGTTAATGAACACAATCGTGTAAGTTCCATATGTCTGAAGTTCCCTGTTGTAGTTTCGCTGCCTTTGTCATGTTCATCAATGTATCTTTCACGGTATAAACCTCTCATTCAAACATTAGTTTCTCGCCAAAAACTTACTGACGTCTTTATTGTATATAGGCCTACTCTTAGAAATCACAGATCTAAGGTTGTTGTTATAAATCTTCTTCGTTTCACTTAATAATTCATACTTAATTATTTAAATAAGTAATTGAACGATAATAATGTACTATGCTGACGCGTTTGGAACCGTCGTTTTTTTGTCAATGAGTAGCAGGTTAGGTTTCCTCAATGAAACGATCGTTTCGAAACTCATCAGCATAGTAAGGTAATAGTTTTCACTTAGTTCTTTAATAAATTACTTATGCATAAAAAATTAAAGGAATCGTTCTCGACAACTTCCTATACTCTATTATTGTAAAACTTTAATTAAACTTACATTCGATAATTGTGTTTGCAAAGTTAGAGTTTATGTTCATGTGATTTATGATATTTACAGTAGTTCATTTACTGCTTATGCATAACGATGAAGAAACAAATGTTACAGTATTCAAGTTCTCTCGTTACTGTTTTAATTAAAACATTGTTGCGGCAACGACTCACTTAATATTGTCAACTCAGTGTCTATAAACACAGATTCTCTACTTGGTAAACATTTTATCCGAATTAGATTGCGCTGCATTTGGTACTCTAACGATCTGTGATTTGATATTTTTGCTAATCTATGGTACATTTTCGTGGTATTCTAGAAACATATTTTGTTAATTTAATGATGGAGGATGTTTTTACTAAATTTATTTTATATTTGTAAATAGTCGTTTATAAAAACAAAAATTTGGACCACTAGAACAACATTTTTCAAAAACAAATGAGAAAAAATTAAATAGGTCTATTTTGAAATTAAAACCGCCTACACGTGTATAAATAAATAATTAACTGGACAGGAACTCACAAAACATAATATTTTATTCTTATATTTTTTACTGTATAACTAAAGAATGGGGGAAGATGACGTCACAACCACCGACCCAATTTGTGGAGCAAGAATGGATTCTTTTACCGGATCTCCTGCTATTGCCAACTGTATAACTAATGTGTCTCATACTTACTCTACCTCTCAGGATACTGTAAATCTTCTGGTTCATTTTCTTAATCGTCCTTCTCATTTTTCTATCCATCCTAACTGACGCACAGTCACCGAAACTAGCCTGGATTATTAAACTAGAGTTTAGTGAGATTTTCGTGCACCCTTTTAATATTTACATTTGTTGATATCTTTATTTATGAAGTTGGTGGTCCAATACAATCGAGCAATAGCTTCATCGAAATTGCCAGCCAACATAGTTTACCACTATATTGCAACCAGATGCTACTTATAGCGGTTCAGTCCCGACATGAGGTTTCAAATGTGCTAGCTGTAATTCGACCCGAGTATTTAATTTCCTCGATACTATCCATATTTGGGAAGCTATCTCCTTCTGCTGAGAATATCGATGGCTAATC
>JBAIZL010000003.1:27056372-27058872 GCA_036971475.1 Prosapia bicincta
GAGTTTAGTTATGTGGTATTGGGAATAGTGGAAGGGTAGAAGTGGTAGAACAGATAAAATATGGAATAGAAAAATAATTTTCCCAATAAATGACTCTGCACACGTATTTTAACATGAAAAACTAAAATAAGAATCGAAATCAGCGCTTTAATCAATGGAAAATCGAGTATCGACGATTTTTCGATACCATTAGAATCAGGAATCGGCCCATCCCTAATGATAATGATGAAGCACAGTTTATGAAATGCGCCAGTAACCAAAAATAAGACAGTATGCTTTAGTTTGGCAAATTTGTACTCAAGCCTATATAATCCTAAATTGTTAATTTTTTCAACATTTCCCTATCTTTTATTAAGCTTTATTGTTTATGAATTATTAATGTGTATAATTGAAATTTGGAAGCCGTATACTTTAACCAGTTATTTATTTTTGCTCTCTGAAGAGGAAAGAGTGTGCACTTGGTTACTAAATCAAATTATATACTGACCGAATAAATGGGTAGGGTACTAGTATTACTGTACTTCTGATGAACTTTAAAAACTATAATCTACTTGAATAATACCCCTGTGTTTGTGTACTTATAATATTTTAACAAATTTGATTAAATTATTCCAGTGTAAATAGGCTATTTATATTTCAAATTATTTTAATTTTTATTAACCCTTAAACAAGATTATCTTACAAGTTTTACAGTTCGTTCTACCTTTGTAACAAGATCTAGGAGAAACAAAATCAAAGGTAATAAGATCCTCTGTTTCGCTTCGTCACAGGCGTTTCTTACGTAATTTTCATTCCAAATAGCGCATTACAGTTGCGTTACGCTCTTAAAATCGAAATGTTCAGCTAAATTTACATACATTTTTCTAAAAAAAATCATTTTTTCACTCTAAGATATTAGACATTGATTAATTTGTCTAATCAAATTAATCAACCAAATAAAATCAGCTACGGTGAATATTAATAAATATATTTGAAATTTAAGGTGAACTTCGAAAAATAAAACTTTTGTCTAGTCTATTACACCACTACTACTATAATCTCAGTTAATTTTACAAAAGCTACACAAAATAAATGAACTTTTGTTCCTTCCTTTATTTAAAAGTTTGTGCCACTTTTTTAATTAAAATTATTTAGATTTACATACTCGTTAACATACAGTGATGTCATGATGGTCATAGCATTCAATACCTCTTTCTGAACGAGTCGTTGAAAGGCTCTTCAGAGTCGTGATGTTTTGTACAACTTGTTTCGTGAGAAAAATAATTAAATCTATTTCCAAGAGCGCGCGTGCCATTTGCCACAAGTTCCAATCGGAATAATCACGTACTGGGAAAAATAAATTGAAAAATGATGGCCAAAAATAAACAAATCCACTTTTCTGAATTTTAATTTAATCCCCGACAAAGAAATGGAAACAAATGAAAAACTAAACAATTCTCCCATAGTAAACTCACCAACTTCAAACATTGATCAAAGTTTATCTACTTTGTTTAGTTTAGATTTTAAACATATGTTATTTTATTATAATTTAACTTTTCGGTAATGTTTCTGTAATAATTAAATAACCTATAAGATGTTGGTACGAAAACTTTTGGCTGAGAGTTTACTACACATATTTGGATATATAAAAAATATCAACGGAAAATTAATACGTCAAACGTAATAATCTTCAAATCAAATTCGTGCTTTTAATCTCCAGTACTGTAAAAATGTTCACAATTTTTAAGATTTACAAGAAAAATATTTTTTGAAAAAAGGCTATTATTTTTAATTATTTGAATAACGTCTACTTTTGTTATACTAATGAAACCAAATTGTAATATAATCCTTTATAAATGGTTAAATTAATCTACCCTGCTGTACAGAATGTATTTACTTGTGTAGATCTAAATTTAGGTCTAAAACTTTTAATCACAAATAAAGTTTTTGTTCAACTGACTACAAAACTGTCCCAACCCCTAAGAGTACCTTAGGATTGCATTCAAAGGTTCAGGATAAAATATTTTTTAAGCTTCGGAACATTTCGATTTTATTTCTTTGATTAGGATACTGTGTAATATTTTAATGAGAGATAACTATTTTTTTTAATAAATTACTTTTTAAATTTATGAGAACCTCTTTGATGTTTTCTATTTTTAATTAGTAATTTATGCGTGCGTTTTGGCTTTAATACAGTACAGATTGTAAATTAGAAATAACTCAGTCTGAAATTATAACGTTTAATGTTAATCGAACGCATTTAAACAATATATTCTTGAAACAAATAAAAACATACACAACACTCACAAATTAATCATTTATTTACTCATACGCGTTTCAATGACCAAGTCATCATCATCAGTGAGTATTACTACTACAAACTCTGTTTCTAACATAACCTCACAAGCTAAGCTCAAAGAATATTTCTTAAAATATATTCTTCTTCAATGACTATTACATACTTTGGGGGCTAGTTTGTAAGTATCTTCTTTTAGATTAATGGGTATTTAGCGCTATCTGA
>JBAIZL010000003.1:27063872-27133872 GCA_036971475.1 Prosapia bicincta
GCATCAAGAATTCGTCGACCCTCAGACTGGCGTTAGAAACGTCGAGACCAGCATCAACATAACCAGGGACGACGTGGAAGAGTATTTTGGCAAGGACAAATACAAGTGCGAGTGTGTTGCTTGGACTTCAAGAGGTCAAATCAGGAGTCAGCCTGCAGTGGTGGAAGTTGCATGTGAGTAGAGCTTCTATATTTTAATAAGTTCACGTGACGTAGTGACTATAATTTTACTATAACTCGGTGATTTCGAGACAGAATACCATGAGACCAAATAAATCGTGCAACCTTTATGTTCATTTAAGTTTATACTCAATATACTTAAGTCTTGGTTTTCTATTGAAAAATGTTTTGGGGATAAATTATCAATTAAAAAATGTAGTAAAAAATAAAAAAATTAACTTTGGTAATAACACACAACTCTTTTAAAGAAACAATGTTATGTATACCACGTTGTTATTATGCTTCTACTAATATTATGATAGGTTGTTGAGTCTTGGTTGTTATGTCTGTGAGGATGGTTATTTAGCAACCGAAATGTACGCCGGTTTAAAATAAAAATATTGGTGGTTAGACGTTATTATTCAACCAAAGTTTATTCTTAATAAATAAATAGACAGTAACAGATAATAGAAAGTAAATAAATAATATGCCAGGATTTAGTTATCACAAAAATATACTTTACTCTCATAAGCTAAATTGTTGGCAAACGTAGTCCTGGAGTTTTATGTAGGTTTTGCATGACCTTGTCGCAGATAACCAGAGGCCATATTTTACTCAACACAAGTGTTTACTTCTTGTATAAGTAATTCCTTTTTTTTAAAATTAGAATCCTATTTAAAACGAATATTTTTTTCCTGTTGTAACAAAGTGTAACTTAAACTTCTTTTATATAAGGCAACGTTGATATTGTAATTTATTCTGTTGTAGAATGATTGATTTTTTTACCTATTGGGGCGTTAAATTTCATTATGGTTTTCTTGGGATTTTTACATAACCAGGTATAATATTTTTGCAGAATCGATAACGTCTGGAACACCGATAAATACCTTTTTTACCAAATCACTTTCTGCGTTTATGGAATAATCATGGATGAACGTTCATGACCCTGTTATATGACCCTGTTCATGACCCTAGGGCCGAGACCCTGTTATAGAAAAATGTAAACTAATTTTCAATAAAACTTCAAGGTTTGATGGATATAACGTTATATATAACTGGCACAATCTAAACAAAGTTAGAAGCAAAAGTCATGCTTACTTAGTGCACAAAATTTAAAATCCGTTTTCGTTCTTGTGTACAAGATGCCATAAAAAAGTACCTACTAGGTTACTTGCATTGATAAATGATACTTTTATAATTTCTTAAGGTGTGTTCGTAAGACAATCTTCTTCGAAAAGTTTGGTTATTTTGTACGAGGGTAGCTGGAAGGTTCTCGGCCTGACCATGAAAGATCGTGACTTTTAGTTTAAAAAGATCTTTCATTTTTCTACACAAACTCCCTTGACTTCAACACACTTGGACCAGCTTTTCTCCAACATCAGTAATCCTTCCCGGAAGTGAGAGCCTGGAAGGCTGTTGAAATATTCATTGACGTCCCTTTTAACTTCTTCATTGGACGCAAAGGGCTTTCCAGAAACAATGTTATTCAGGTTTGGGAAGTGATGGAAATCCGAGGGTGCCGAAGCAGGAGAGTAAGGGGGATGGCCGAGTAAATCGTATCAAAAATCCCGCAATTTTCCCATTGCCAACACACTTTTCTGAGCAGGAGCGTTGTCTACATGAAATATGATTTTTTTTTTTTTTCTTTTTCAAACCAGGCCTCTTCTCACGAATGTTTTGACATCCAGCTGGCCAAGAAGATTAAAGTAATATTCGCCCGTAATTGTCCTAACGTTTTCAAGGTTATAAATTAATAAGATCCTTTTGGCATTCCAAAACACACTGGCTATGGCCTTTCCAGCAGCTGACTTTGCTTTCTTTGGCGCTGAACCACCAGCTTCCACCCACTGTTTCGACTGTTGTTTGGATTTGTGCGTGTAGTGGTGGGCCCATATCTCATCCATGGTGACAAATCGCCACACAAAATCAGTCGGGTCCTTGTTGCATCCGTCTAAACATTGCTGTGAATGTCGTTTGTTAATTTGTTTTTGATCCACATTCAGCAAATGCGGTACTCACCTTGCGCATATCGTTCGCATCGCTAATTCTTTGTGCAAAATGTTCCGTACCCTTTCTTCTGATATCCCCACAGCCTCAGCTATCTCACACACCTTTACTCTACTTTCGTCCAACACGATATCGTGCACCTTTTCGATAGATTCCGGTGTCGTGACAGTTTTCGGCGTCCTTCACTGTGGGTCACCTTCCAGCGACGTGCGACCACGTTTAAATTCAGCTGCTCACTTACCAACTGTTGACACTGAAGGAGCAGAGTTTCCATACACTTTTGTCAACTTCGGATTAATTTCATCAGGGTTTAATTCATCCAAAACAAAAACTTTTATCACCGCAGGATATTAAGGTTTATCTATTTTAACGAAAAATGCGCAAGACGTCAACTACAAACAATTCTTGTACACAAACTACTTGAGTGAACAAGTTAGAGCTTATCATATTAACTAATGACATGTGCGTGCAGGCAAAAAAAGATAAAACTTCACTGATTGGACAGCCATCTCTGGGTCGGGCCGAGAACTTCTGACCCTACCTAGGTTGTGTAGCTACAGTTATCTAGCTATTTGCTTTTTAGATTATAAAAACTCATTTGCCGAGAGTATTTTTTATTTATTTTCATGTTAAGCGATGCTATAGGAAAATTTGGTTAGTCTTTTTGAAGTATCCCCTCAAACACGTTCTCAGTCTGTACTTACATTATAAATATAAGTACAATATAACCTATGTTCTCTTTGCAACATATTCTTATCTGTATTGTTAATTAGAGCTTAGATAGTGGGGACGAAGCTTGAAAGTGGCTAATTTCAAAGTAGGAGGTTAGGTGAATAATTTCATTTATTTTATCAAATAAATCATAAACAGTTAGATTTTTCTCGTTTATGAGAATAGAACGCAACATCAAGAGCACAGTGGTACAATATATTACATTAAAAATATTGAAAAGAACCCCATTACCACAAAAATAATAAAAAATAACAAATAAAACAAGTTACTTAAGATTAAACCCTTATGTACATTTCGATCATCAGAGCGTCTTGTTACAAAATACAATCTAGCACACAAGAAGTTACAAACTAGAATGATGTATTTTGTAACAAGACCCTCTGATGATGATGACATGGTCATCGAAATGTACATAAGGGTTTAATCTTAAGTAACTTGTTTTATTTGTTATTTTTGATTATTTTTGTGGTATTGGGGTTCTTTTCAATATTTTTATTGTAATATGAGAATAGAGTTAAACACGTGCAACTCCCAAATGTGCTTTCTTGAAATGCGCACAAAATCAATACTACTTTTATTAGTAGGCTACTTTTAAAAATAATATTTTAAAGAAAGGAAACAATATAACCAACGTAACTTTAAAGCCAGCCTCACAGGTGTCCACCCTCAAAATAAACGCTGGATAATTGAAATGTTTCAAGCATTTCGGACCCTCCGGTTGCAAATGCTTGTCTGGTTGCAAGCGATTGCAACGCTGAAGCTTTCGATGTCAAGGCACAGGCTTGAGCAATGACCGTTTATGCTTGCGTTTGTAGGCGATAGAAGCTACCACCTTAGTACGTTGACGCAACCTAAATCTGCCTACTGTGGTGCTTGACGCACCACCACCTCCTGTGTATTCCCTACCCTGCGGTATAAGCATATGCATGATTTAATAATATTCCGAATGAACCTTTTCCAAATATTCGCAGCAAGTTTTATAGATAAAGATGGCGAAATTGTTACATACAATGTTATTTTGTGATAACATTTAATGAAAATGTAAACTAAGACTATTTATTCTAGAACTAATAAATAACCTGCAATATATTCACATAAAAGCTTCCTAAAAGTGAACCAAAAGTAACAACTCGGCGTAAAAAGTGACAGAAATATAACTAGTTATAAAATTTGTCCTCGTATTATCTGTCACGAACGAACAGCAACGTTTTATTTAATACTTTTTACTTGAATATACACTTTCTCCAAACCTTGTCACCACCTATGTATCACCATATAAATGTACTTAAGGCAAATAGCGATAGTAGAGATACGAACCTAACAGGCGTTTAAGGCACCAGACTAGAACGAGTTTCCGGTTTTTTAACATGACTGCAGTTACGTGGATGCGGAGTAAATATTTGCTCACCGCGCCAGTATTTCCTGTAATAATTCAGGTTTTCAAATCCCTTTTCTTCGCCGCGTTAGTTCCATTTGAAGAAATCTGACGCAAGACGACAAACCCTCTTCCCCACACTCTAACCCTTAAATCAAACAATTCCTCAGCTTTCCTTGCCTAACAAGCCATTAGCATGAGGCTAACAAACGTTACCAGATTTCTTCAATAATTCCTTCCCTTAAAGTGAAGCAAATTATTTACTCGTTTAGATACTGTTTAAAGGAGGGCTTCTCTTGTATACTCTACAATATGCAATTATAGATGATTTAAATTCAAATTTTCATTCATAATCAGACATTTGAAAGTCCAATTAACCAAAAAATTGCTTAGTAACATTACCCTTTTATTTTGTCCCTGTCTTACATCACGTAATCCTTGTAATAAAGGTGTGTGGTTTAAATGACTTCGCACCTGATTGGGTAAACAAAATAGTATTTAATAATGGGAAATATTTACTACTAGATTTGATTCGAGTAAACTTAATGTTAGTTAAATTAAATCATAACTAAAGCAAACTAATAACATTGAAAATGACTTTGTACGAATATATAAGAGCAGATTGAATTCATCATCATCCTACATTTTATTCATCCATTCAAGTATAAACGCATTTTTTTAAAACTTGTAGTAAATGACACTGATGTTAGTACAGTGTTTTCAAATATAAATACAATATTTACATTAAAGTAATTAATTTTGCTTTCTATTTTGCCACTTAATATACATATTTATATTAGTTGTAATTATTTATTAAAAAGTAACTAAAACCAATTTCCTTTTCTTTGACCTAAATAGACAAACTTTCTTTAACATTTTTACCTTTATTAAATGTTTTTTATTTTTTGTGTATTTTTTTAGGTGTTTGCCAATAGTTTTATTGTGATATATTGTCCCACTGTGCTCTTGATATTGTATATCTCTGTCCTTCAAGACTTAAGAAAATATATAAATAAAAGTTGTAATACTGGTGTAGTGAATAATTATCGCTTAAAAACAATTGTAAATCTTTTAAAATTTATAATATAATATAATACCAATTCGGTTAAGGTAAGGATGAAAACTAAATGGAAGTAAATATATAAAGTAGCACACTGATTTGTCAATTTACTGCAACGTCGAACATTAAAGATAAATCTGTGTGTAGTTTTGAAATTACATATGACACATTTGTTACGACAAAAGTACCAGACATTTAATAACTAGGACCAATGTTGGGCATAATTCTCTTTCACTTAAATTGAAAATATATCGCAATACAATAGATATCGTAATATAAATTCCCAAATATATTTAAAATTTCTAATATCTAATTAGTTAAATATATTAGCCAGGTCGTCTCGACAGTGGATGGTCTGTAGGATCATTTCTACACTGGTGGCTAGGACCCAATTCTACAGGTGAAACTTATACACTAACACTTAGTAAAAGCCCAATACGAAATAGGCTACATTATATTCATTACGTATAACTACACACATTTAATAGATACTATAGGGCGCTGAAACAACCAGATTGCAGCAGGATCGTACAAAGATGTCTGAGTAATAACTTTGCTCCAGATCTCGGACTTTAGTGTCTCTATCTCGGTCCGTATTTTGGACTCAGATTTACTCTTGGATACATACAATTTTATTTTTAAAATACAGTTTAGTATCCAACATGTATAATCAGGTCACTGAAGGTGATTAATTCCATAAATCTTTCAATATAATTTACAGAATATTACTTTACGTGAGTTTTGGCTGATCATGTCGCTCTTAGATTAACGTAATTACTGGTATCTGTGTGAGTGTATATATATATATATATATATATATATATATATATATATATATATATATATATAGACTATATATATATATATATATATATATATATATATATATATATATGTGTGTGTGTGTGTGTGTGTGTGTGTGAGAGAGAGGGTGTGTACATTTATACACTGCATTTTCTGAACTTTGTTACCAAAAAATACTGGACAGCTAAGGATATAGCCTCAGAGGCATCTCGTCAAGTAGTTCATTACAATCCTTTCTATTCCTGATCCTTAACGCCCGAGGTGCTGTACTCTGACGTAGCTATCGGAACTAGCTCGATTCTTTGTTCTAACGTTAAATACTAATTATATTTTGTTACAAAAAATGTATCGATTGAAAATGTCGATATATTTATATATATATATATATATATATATATATATATATATATATATTTATATATATATGTATTTATATATGTATATGTTTTTAAGATCAAATAATATACACAAATACAGGAATATTTAATTTATTGAACAATAAACTCAAAGCTTTTCGTTGGCTTACATTACCAACATCTTCAGGAGTTACAATATTAAGAATGATTCTTAGTATTCTTAATATTGTAACTCCTGAAGATGTTGGTAATGTAAGAAAACGAAAAGCTTTGAGTTTATTGTTCAATAAATTAAATATTCCTGTATTTGTGTATATTATTTGATCTTAAAAATATTCTAACAGGAAAACACATTTGATATTCTATATATATATATATATATATGTGTGTGTGTGTGTGTGTGTGTGTGTGTGTGTGTGTGTGTGTGTGTGTGTGTGTGTGTGTGTGTGTGTGTGTGTGTGTGTGTGTGTCTACTATATATTTACATAAATGTAGTCAATACACTTACGTCAGTTACAGACAAGAGGTATTATAAGTCGCGAGATGTAGCAAGAGACCTGGCCAACCTATGCGGAGTGGCCTACTTGACATTTAAAGGGAAGGGCTCACTGAATCATTGTTGGTTCAACTTCGCTGCTACACGCATCGGTCCGCCACAGCCATTATGTTTTGGTCCCCAATATGACTAGAAGCTATAGAGGGGTAGAGGGCAACAGCTTGGCCTTCCACCTCCATTAGTCTGTAAACTTTCCTCTTGCGTACCTCACCTCTCTTGCTGTTATGTGAGCTATACTTAAGTGTATGCTTACCCTAGACTAAGAAAAGGTCACAATACTTTTAGTTTGAATAGTTTTAAATTATGCATTAAATTATGATATAGTGGAGACAGAGTATTGGGAAATGTGTCTTGAAACCATAATTAGGCTCAGAAAAATATAAACCTGCTGATCACATTTTGAAGTAACTGAATTGTTCAGTTACAACAAATACAGTCGGTGTAAACAATGTTCGAGTTCCATTTACAAGAATAATATAATGCTAAAGTAAATTTAATAATGTCAGAGTGTGTCGTCGTAGCGATCTTCGTCCGTGTCCTTGACATGGTTACGTCATTGCTACATGTGTCACGTCTCTATAACACAATCAACTGAAACGCCGGTACCTTTTACGTCATTATTACAAACGGAATAATTTCATGTAAATATCAATTACGACACTGTTCAGTGAGTTTTTTGAGTCGCC
Organism: Prosapia bicincta; assembly: GCA_036971475.1. Taxonomy (NCBI): domain Eukaryota; kingdom Metazoa; phylum Arthropoda; class Insecta; order Hemiptera; family Cercopidae; genus Prosapia; species Prosapia bicincta. The sequence goes on from JBAIZL010000003.1 coordinate 27,071,607, forward strand.
CTCACCAACACTTCACCCGATCCAGGTGCGGTAGCCAATAAGGCAAAGAGTTATCACATGAGGGCTGAATGTACTGTGGTTGCAATTCTGTAAATTCACAGAAAGATCTCACCAGTCATTCACCCTGTTTCAGCATGCTGCCAAGGCCTATCTCTGAACCAGTGGGTGCTACGTCACGTCAATAGGTGGCGCTAAACTCTAACCTCTCTCGAAAGGGCTAAATGTAATATAGTATCAGACTCTTAGTTTCAAGTAGTGTAAACATTATTCACAGTTATCAGTGATTCAGTTTACTCTGCAACACATGTGTATGTCGAAAGGAAGTGTGAAAACGTCCCGCACTAAATAAATAGGCACAAGAAGTCAGCCAATAAAATTTACATTAAAAAAAAACAATTTATAACCTAATAATATCTTATAAAATAAGATTACAAAAATCCTCGTAATAACATCGACACATTTTTTTTAGCCATAGATGTTTCGACAAAACTAGTTGTCTTCCTCAGTAACAACTATACACTCTATGAACTGTGAGGAAGACAACTTGTGGTGCTGAAATATGTATCAGAAAAAATAAAGAATATGTGTTAAGATTACTGGTTTTGTGTTTTATTAACATGTATATATATATATATATATATATATATATATATATATATATATATATATATATATATATATATATGTAGAGAGAGAGAGAGAAAGAGAGAGAGAGAGTCCTACTTATAAATAGACTATAACTTTTATGTCACAAGTTATTGTTCCTTAAATACTAAGCAATGAATACGTCATTGTATTGTAAGTCAAAAGTACTCCTGAAGATGATTACCATGTAATCGAAATGCACATAAAGTAATTGTAGTAAAATATAGATTTTTGTATTGTGGTTAGTGGGTTTTATTTATTTAGTTGAACGAGTACGTGTAATGTACACCATATTTTATATCTCACACATAAATAATTCATTTATACAATAAATTCAATGGAAACAATCCTTAATTTACAAACTGTATTCCAATAGTTTACTTTATTTAAATATCAAATTTGATCGCATGAATAATACGTTACACATTATGTGCTCAAACTCTCCTATAATTTTGTTTTATACAGAAATCCCCCACCACTAAATATAGATAATATTTTAGTTCAGTCCATACATTTACTTCCAACTGGTGTAAACCAATTAACATAGTCGATCGCACTTTAAATGCACGCAGTAAATTTCCAAGTCTATGAGTTTAATATAGTGGATAAACGCTTCCGTTAAATTACAATTCACAATCAACAATTAAATCAGTGGAGCCTACTTTATTTCATCGCGTATACAATAGGCACTTTAATTTACATTCTATATTACATTGAATTACGACTTATAAGATAGGACAAAAAGTTCACAATAAATTTGTGATATTTATATTTATTAGTGTTAAGGCATATTCCATTAATTTATTATAAATAAAACAATATAAGCCACGAAAACTTGTTGTGATTGACCTGATATACATTTCGATTGCAAAGCACCCTCTGAAGATGATTACTTTTCAATCGAAATGTACATGAGGCCATAAATAAAAACGATTTTGAGGTTAAGGAGGTTTTATTTATTTATAATTAAAAATTACACCACAGTTGCTCCAAGGTTATTCCATTATTTAAAAAGAAATAATATTTCTTTACGCTTGCAATGACTATGTTTTGCACGGAGGGAAATCACCTTTACCGTTTCTACATGCGTTTATATTTAACACCTAACTGATAACCTACATTTTCTTACAATAGCTGATTTGTTATATGTTATATTCTAGGACAGGTGTTTTAACACATAGGTTGTGCCACATTATTATTTGTGCATTATTAACTTTAAATGATATTAATAAATATTTTTTCATTAAAAGTATGATAATTTATTTATATTTCGATATATCTTAATATAATTAATTCAATTCAATGATAATGAGTTATAGTTTTGTATTAAAATTGTTTACATTAAAGCTTTCTTACACTCATCTTACCCTTTTTAAGAACTAATGACAAATGATTTCGATAAATAGAATTTAATTCGATAAATTTTTCAATATCTAATAATGCTTTTTTATTTATTATATTCTTCTTTGTGAACTACATTCTACAAATGGAGAATTCACTTCTGTCGCAAATCCCACTGACATTGTAATATTTTTTGCTGTTTTACGTCGGTAGTTTATGATTACTGTAGATGGAGAAAATATATATGTAATAATAATTCTTTTCTTAGAATTACCAAATATGAAATGGAAATTACCTTCACAATTCATATAATACATCTATATAATATATAACCATTTGATTAGGTTGATATAATTTAGTTTTAATTCCTTAGGTAAAAGATTATTAGGTTTGATATAGAAATTAGGGTTTTTTCTAAAGGTATAAAATCATCCCCATTTGATCCATTAAATTTTAAAAACTTTCTTAATATTAATAATAATAAAATATCATAGAGCTTTTGATATTATCGGTAGAAAATTACAGTTAAACGTAGTAACACAAGTAAGCCTACGGTGAGTTCATACAGAGCGTAGTATAAAATAAATTACAAAGTAGAATCATTTGAACAATAAAAACGTATTATAGCTCGCCCGATTCGAATATTTCTCATACACTTTAAAATATATTGATATGTCATTATTTGGCAGTAATAGCACTTTCTGTCTAAACTATGACGACCGTTTTGAGTGATGAGTCAATTATTACCCTATTTTGATCAACAAAAAGTAACTAAATTCCATTTAGACAAAAAGTAAGCGCTTCTATAGACAACTGTTAACATGTTAATACATGTTTATCTTCAAATGTGTAGGTTAACATTACCCAGTAGCCTAATTTGAAGATGGAATAAAATTATATATATATATATATATATATATATATATATATATATATATATATATACAGTATTTAAACTTGAGTTTTACTTCACAAAGTTGGGGTCAACTTGATACTCGCCATAAATATCATTCTTATACTTTCTCATATTTCCGTATAAATGTAGCCTAACTGCCCATAAAATTCTTATTTCTAATTATTCTTATATTACAGTTCATCCCTGTTACAGAGATATAACACTTTGAGGTAAAACAGTGACAAATACACCAGGTTCCAACTGGTGCAAAATTAAGAGTTTGCACCGTTTCAAAACGCCCAAAACATCGATTTATCCGTTCTCGCCGTAACAAATTTGATTTATCGCAGTCAAAGCTTTGCGTAACGCGATTATATATGACGGAGGGAAAACCTGTATATCAAAGCGAGAAAAGGTTTTTTTAAAGGACCACGACCCCGAAACATAAATCTGTCCCCGGTGCCGGAAGTGGATTGTTTATGGCGCGCTCTTAAAGCGCTGATTTAAGAGTTTAGATTATTTTAGTTAATTTATACTCTCTTGGATTACGTTTCAATTTGTGTTTAATAGGAATGTCTATTCGTCAAAGCAATAAATCAGTTCGCTATCGAATTACGAAACTTGCGATTATTTTTGTTTAAGGAAAATAGATCTGGCAATTAATTTGTTTGACAAAGATGAAAACAACAGGTTCGTGAAACAGATTCGTACGTAGTACTCTGTACTTGCTATTTCTTTCCTTTTATCAAGGTTATACTTTTTCTACTAATTAAATAGTATTTAATTTTTTTAACTGATTTTTATGGTATTACTTCTGTTTCTGTTTTGTCGTTCATAGAAAATAGAGAATACAATAAACAGCATGAATATTTTTAATGCTGTTGTTGAAAACGATAGGATTTAATAATTATTATAAACCTAAGTAATGATCTTTAGACAATTTTTAATTATATTAATAAATGTTGTTATTTAGGTCAATATCATTTCATTCCAAAATGTTATGGACTCACATATCAATTGTCTTTTATTAACAAGACTTGTGAGTGTATAAATAGAAATACTTTTTAAAATATTTTATTTAGTAGCTTTTGTCTGTTAAAATGAAAATACTATTTTCAAGTTATCTAAACAATTTTGTTTTAAAATCGTTAAAATAATTATAATATGCAAAAAACCAATTAGTTTCTCACAGTCAGTACTTTAGAAAACTAATGTCCACAGAATCAGAAATACCTAAATATTCGAAATTTAGGCCTATTTATAGAGCTACAACATTTGAATTTATGTTTGTGTGTTTACATATTAGATTCTTGGAATAAATTATAAATTACCAGAATTCCTAAAAGCTATTAAAAAAAATATTACCAGAAGTCGAAACCTTTCTAGTCTCACCATTTTAAAATAATTTTGTAACCTAATTTAACCAAACCTAACCTTAACTAACTAATCTTATCTATGTCCAAGTTTTTCTGAACTCACCGATGTAAAATAATTTTGTAAACTAAACTAACGCAACCTTGTCTAACCTTAGCTAACCTTAAGTCTAAGTTTTTCAAGCCCAATTCAAGTTTAGTTGTAAAACTATATTCAAACTTAATCTTACCTAACCTATGTCCAAGTTTTTCTTTTACTCACCGTTATAAAACAATTTTGTATTAAAATCCGAATCTAACCTAACATAACTCTAGTTTTTTCTGGACTCGCCGTTGGAAAAAAATGTTTGAACTCAATCTAACCTTATAAATAATATTCGAGTTGGCTTGTGAGTGAAAGTTATAATTAAAGAATAAAAATATGGTACAGCTCACAAATATAAATTTTTTTATTTCATACGCGTTTCAACGACTAATTTCTCGTCATCCTCAGTGAAGATACACAAATCAAATTAACTAAAAAAATATATATATATTAAACATAACCTATAAAGTTTTAACAAAAGTATATGTGATTTTAACTTTTGTATTTACTTTTGTTAAAACTTTATAGGTTATGTTTAATATATATATTTTTTTGTAGTTAATTTGATTTATGTATCTTTACTGGGGATGACGACAAATTAGTCGTTGAAACGCGTATGAAATAAAAAAATTTAAATTTTTGAGTTGTACCATATTTTTATTCTTTAATTATATCAATCTAACCTTACTTACTCAAATTTGTTTTCTGAACTCAACGTTGTAAACCAATTTTGTAAAATACCCTCATCAAGTAGATTTTAAAAGATAACCTAATAGTAATTACTTATAATTTAATTAGTGAATACAAGATGATTATGGAGCTTCGTCAATGAAATGATTATTTCCAAACGCGTCAGTAAATATTTACTCAGTTACGCAATAATTACTTATAATTTGATTAGTGAATACAAGATGATTATGGAGCTTCGTCAATGAAATGATTATTTCCAAACGCGTCAGTAAATATTTACTCAGTTACGCAATAATTACTTATAATTTGATTAGCGAATACAAGATGATTATGGAGCTTCGTCAATGAAATGATTATTTCCAAACGCGTCAGTAAATATTTACTCAGTTACGCAATAATTACTTATAATTTGATTAGTGAATACAAGATGATTATGGAACTTCGTCAATGAAATGATTATTTCCAAACGCGTCAGTAAGTATTTACTCAGTTACGCAATAATTACTTATAATTTGATTAGTGAATTCTAGATGATTAAAACCAGCAACATTTTATTAATTATTATTTTAACGTCATAATCTAACAATTATTATAGATGGAAGAAGGATAGATAGGTTATAATATAGATAAAGGCAAATTAGGAGTAATACGATGGTAAGGAGAGGGTCGTAGGCTTACATGTTAGGGATAGTTACTTTCATTACATAGACGTTCTCTCTAATGGAGACTATTCATGATACAGATTAAAGGATTTTCTCATTAGATGGACTACTGAGCATCAGTTGTGAGTTGGCAGTGAAATGTTAAAACCAATATCGAATTTGGACAATAGATAATATTTTCTGCCAATAATTTTATAAAATATTATTTCAATGTTTATAAAATGATTTTTAGATGATAATTGAAGAGGTTATAGTTTATTAACAGTTGTATAGCCTTGTGTAAGTATTTCCAACTTTAATTGGTTCTGATTTCAAAACTAATCTTTTACACTATCTTTAGCCAATTTATTACATTCACATGCGAGCGCTCGCAAACACGGTTTCGACAAATCAATCTCAAAAAAATCTACAAAGATCACAGATCCACAATCATTTCATTATCTTTCTAGCCACATTATTTACTTTTTAAGGGATATAGTCCTATTTTATCGTGAGAATCGATAAACTTCTTTTCACAAAATATGATTAATATTTACCTATTTGTAGTTTCCACTGCATAAAAAGAAAAAAATATTTCAGAACAAAATTAAATAGCATACATAACTTTTTTAACCTTAAACACCACTGTAGGTAACAGTGTTATCGAATTTGGATGTAATTAATATTTCAAAGTATCATTAAGTTCAGTAATTATTTTTAAAATTATATTGGGTTACATTTTATAAATTGTATGGCAGTTCTTTCCAATGTCTTTATTTATTGTAAAAGCCACAATATTGGTCGATTACACCATATTTCAATAAATTCAGTTTTTATGTATTCTTAATATAATTTTTTTTTTTTAAATAAAATATCCACCAGATAAAGAGCTGAGTAAAGAAAATTCTTTGTATTTCATTCGTTGTTCATTAGCTTACTTTTATCGAAGCTGTAGCAGTTCCCTTCACTCATGGCTTTATTTATAAGAAAGGGGGCAAACACACTTGTGGGATTCCTAATTGTGAAACAAGCTCCCCCTTAGACATCCTCTTACAATGCACCTAGAATTTTATTTTAGAACGTTGCATGAGAACAAGGCCCCTTTGTTTTGAAAACATCCAACAGAGCAAGAAAATGAATATTTCTACTTGTTTTATCTTTGACGATTTAAACTATATTCAAAATAAAAGAAATTGTTTAATGAATTATTGTTCATGAACTTCTCCATTTACTATTTTCTTACTTTCATACTTACTCTTTGATATGATATGTTATTTGGGAATTTTCCACAAAAGTCTTTCGACCGTAGGTATTAATTTTACCACACTACGTTCTTCAACAGAAGTTATATTTAGTCCTGTAAGTGTCTACATAATAAATCTTCTATTAACCATATTTACACTGAAATCGTTGGATAATAATGTCTACTCTGTGTGCGTAGGATATGAGCAGGTAAATCTACATGTGTAAATCTATCTCCAGTACTCCGCCCTTTCTTGGCTTGTGTTTGAAGACTCCGTAACGAGCCCCCCCACCACACATTAGCATACAGCCAACAAATGAACATGTAGCGCTGTTTCCTTCCCGTTAACAAAGCAGAGCGAAGAACTTCTTGAATTGGAAATGTTCTCTACATTTCTGTCGTCGTTAAGTCTTTATTATGTAGATTTTGTGTTTGTTTCACTTTTTGCGGTTTGTTTGCGTTTGTCGGTTTTTCTTATTAATTCGCAATAACACAAAAATTGCCGTAAGAAATGGTGTTTGCGTGTCGAGCACGCACAGCAAAATTGATGAATTCTTATAACAAGAAATGAGGTAATTATCGAGTAAGTCATGTGGATATAATAAGAACTATAATAAAGTTTTTAGTCATATTTTTAATAGTCAGTTGCTAATTCTAGTGCCTCATTCAAAAGGCTTAAAAGTTATGCAATACAAAACTATACATAAACTTAACTGTAGGGTACAAAACTTGACAGTACATAAAATATAATAAATTTTAAAATTTACTATTAAAAATATTTACAAAAACTAAAATTAATGAATTTCTATATTTAATTTATTAAACAAATATTTAACATTATTATCATTTTACTTATTAGATATAAAGTTATCCATTAGGAATTATGTATATTAGATATAAGCAGTATATTATTTTGATAAAGTTTGAGATGAAAGGCAGATTCTCAAGTTCAAACAATTCCTTTCCGCGTCAATTATTAAAAGTTCTTGAATCCGATGTTTATGAGCCTTTAATCAGAATAAATGACGGTTCTTTCACTTTAAGAAAAGTTAGTATCGCATACTTCAAGTGTCTAAGACCCCATTATTTACGGACATATCATACGTCACAGACACAGATCAGGACACGCTGTTTGGTTTTGCGAGTGACACTAATAGATTGTCAGTGTCACCTTCATAGTTACATTTATTTTTTTAATAAGATCGATTGTTATTAATAAATAAATGATAATATGTGTCCGTGAAAAATCTCAGCGAGGTATTTACAAGAAACTGTCGAAAATTACATGATAATAAAAGAAAGGAGAATTGGAAAAACATTCCCTTCCCGTGTATTGGTTTCTAGGCTGGTATTTATTATGAAGTAAAATACTGTTATACAACCAAATACTCAAGCCAGTTTAATGACAGTAAGTTCAATGACAGCTAGTTATAGTGCTGTACGACTCAACAGCAACGACTGGATGATACAATCTCTTCAGAGCAAGACATTACGAAGTGTCATGGTACATTTGAAACAGAAACCTGCACAGAGCACAGAGACGTTTCAATAGACTGATGTAAATTGTGCTAGGCGACTTGTAGATAGACTCCGCCAACACGTTGTTGTCGAGGTTATTCAACTCCTTGGCACTACACACATGCCTTGAATTTTGAAACGAACGAAACCCATGAATCTTGGTTTAATTGAGTTCACGAATCTTAAAGAACAAGAAGAAGCTTGAAGCATCTGCTGTGATGTTCAAGTTTACGTTAGTTACAACCAAACTTGTGTTAAACAAAAAGTAAGATTTTTATTGCTATAATAATTAGATATCATTATTATTTAGATGTAATTAATCTGAAATTAAGGTTTAAAACAAATAACCTAAACCAAACTAAACTGACATTATTATTTAACAATAATTGGTCTAAACCCTAAAATAAATAATTTGTTGTTAATCGTAGGGAACTAACAGTAATTAATGTAAAACTAAACCAATTAAACTAAATAATAAATTGACTATCGCTAAAATTAAAATATAAAAATAATGAATGTGTTGTTAAATACAACTTGAATACAAATTAAAAGGCTTGGTAAGAAATATATTAAATCTTATTAGGTATTTTTCCGATCACAAAAGGTGATAAAAGGGTCAATGCTGACATTGTCCTCTAACTTCACTTTTAAACGCCTTCGAAGATCCTAAAGTAACGAACAATCAAATACGAAAAAGCATATGATGATACCTTCTCTGAACTGACATCGTGGCCGATCCTCTTGCACGGAACACCTTCGAGTTAGCAATGTAACCACTACTTTCTCTCTACGTTTTGAACGAATGGAAGATATTCGTAGACTGTCGGTTCTTTGATTTTTCTGCTTATTGTGATTCACAGATTTCTATTCAACATAATTTACTGTACATGAATAACCAGATGATTTTGCGTTTATGGTACCACACTTTCATTCCTTCATCTACTTTGGTTCCCGGGTGTTCCTTAGTGACCAGCGACACAATGAAATTACCGCCGTCCCGTTATTAGAATCGGTGTTGAATACAAAATCTTTCAATCTAAATGGTACATATAGTCTACCGCCAGATGAGAAACTAGAAATTAAAACAAAACTGTTACCTACCCTAAGATTAGATTTTATTAATCACAAAATCATTTCTAATATACCACGAACATAGGTAGCCACCCAAATGTACAATACAACTCCAATTACCCGAATCAAATGGGATCGAACGCTATTCAGATAAGAATAATTATCCAAATATATATATATATATATATATATATATATATATATATATATATATATATATATATATATGCAACATTTAGGATAATTGGATGTTTTTTCGAGAAAAGGTTAATTAATTAATATAACACTTCAACAAATACGTATTATATTTATAATAAATACATCATTAAAAATAATTATAATTGTATGTCCAAATGGGAGAAATAACTATATATATATATAGTTTCATATACTTTTCTTAGCTTCGATCTTGAATTTTCACAAAGAATCGGGCCTAAATTGGGTTTACCATTTCTAGCAAACGTTGTAGCAAAACCTCTTGAAAATGGCATCTTCTAATATTTGTGTTTATTGCAGCATTTATTGATTTTTTTAAAGTTCTTTCATCTACATTTTCAGCACTGAAAAAAATTTTTAAAGTGCAATTTTGTTCCTCTATTGTCTGAAATCATTTATTGTCCAACACCCTACATTTCAGGCAACTGTTTACACGTAACTCTTTTATCTGATTGATCTATATTTAGTTTATCCACTAAGGATAAGGACCTGTTTTTTTTTTTTTTTTTAGAAACTATGGGTGAACGACGAAACGCAATAAAAAACACACTAATTGACTAATCAAAACGAATAGTGATAGTCGGACCTATCTGGCGACGGACGACAGTCAAATATACGAAAGTCAGTTAAATGGTGACTCATTATCCAAATAATGTTTGCCCTACATCTACACTAGCCTCGCTTGGCCATTATTACGTAGAAAATTTTCCAAAACGTTTCCATCTGAAAGTTAAATATCCATCTGAAATCTGTAAACGATTCGGATAGATTCGGATGATTGTAGTTCTACTGTATTCTAAAGAGATTTAATTAATAGACTATATATCTAACATCTATTTGTATAAAACTTATTTCGTTATCATTAATAACGTAGCAGTCTTAAACTATACAACCTCATGGTAATTTACTTTTCATTATTTAAAGGAAATAAGATTTCACGGAGTAGCGATTGTAGTTCTACTGTTTTCTAAAGAGATTTAATTAATAGACTATATATCTAACATCTATTTGTATAAAACTTATTTCGTTATCATTAATAACGTAGCAGTCTTAAACTATACAACCTCATGGTAATTTACTTTTCATTATTTAAAGGAAATAAGATTTCACGGAGTAGCGATTGTAGTTCTACTGTTTTCTAAAGAGATTTAATTAATAGACTATATATCTAACATCTATTTGTATAAAACTTATTTCGTTATCATTAATAACGTAGCAGTCTTAAACTATACAACCTCATGGTAATTTACTTTTCATTATTTAAAGGAAATAAGATTTCACGGAGTAGCGATTGTAGTTCTACTGTTTTCTAAAGAGATTTAATTAATAGACTATATATCTAACATCTATTTGTATAAAACTTATTTCGTTATCATTAATAACGTAGCAGTCTTAAACTATACAACCTCATGGTAATTTACTTTTCATTATTTAAAGGAAATAAGAATTCAAGGAGTAGCGATTGTAGTTCTACTGTTTTCTAAAGAGATTTAATTAATAGACTATATATCTAACATCTATTTGTATAAAACTTATTTCGTTATCATTAATAACGTAGCAGTCTTAAACTATACAACCTCATGGTAATTTACTTTTCATTATTTAAAGGAAATAAGAATTCAAGGAGTAGCGATTGTAGTTCTACTGTTTTCTAAAGAGATTTAATTAATAGACTATATATCTAACATCTATTTGTATAAAACTTATTTCGTTATCATTAATAACGTAGCAGTCTTAAACTATACAACCTCATGGTAATTTACTTTTCATTATTTAAAGGAAATAAGAATTCAAGGAGTAGCGATTGTAGTTCTACTGTTTTCTAAAGAGATTTAATTATTAGACTATATATCTAACATCTATTTGTATAAAACTTATTTCGTTATCATTAATAACGTAGCAGTCTTAAACTATACAACCTCATGGTAATTTACTTTTCATTATTTAAAGGAAATAAGAATTCAAGGAGTAGCGATTGTAGTTCTACTGTTTTCTAAAGAGATTTAATTAATAGACTATATATCTAACATCTATTTGTATAAAACTTATTTCGTTATCATTAATAACGTAGCAGTCTTAAACTATACAACCTCATGGTAATTTACTTTTCATTATTTAAAGGAAATAAGAATTCAAGGAGTAGCGATTGTAGTTCTACTGTTTTCTAAAGAGATTTAATTAATAGACTATATATCTAACATCTATTTGTATAAAACTTATTTCGTTATCATTAATAACGTAGCAGTCTTAAACTATACAACCTCATGGTAATTTACTTTTCATTATTTAAAGGAAATAAGAATTCAAGGAGTAGCGATTGTAGTTCTACTGTTTTCTAAAGAGATTTAATTAATAGACTATATATCTAACATCTATTTGTATAAAACTTATTTCGTTATCATTAATAACGTAGCAGTCTTAAACTATACAACCTCATGGTAATTTACTTTTCATTATTTAAAGGAAATAAGAATTCAAGGAGTAGCGATTGTAGTTCTACTGTTTTCTAAAGAGATTTAATTAATAGACTATATATCTAACATCTATTTGTATAAAACTTATTTCGTTATCATTAATAACGTAGCAGTCTTAAACTATACAACCTCATGGTAATTTACTTTTCATTATTTAAAGGAAATAAGATTTCACGGAGTAGCGATTGTAGTTCTACTGTTTTCTAAAGAGATTTAATTAATAGACTATATATCTAACATCTATTTGTATAAAACTTATTTCGTTATCATTAATAACGTAGCAGTCTTAAACTATACAACCTCATGGTAATTTACTTTTCATTATTTAAAGGAAATAAGAATTCAAGGAGTAGCGATTGTAGTTCTACTGTTTTCTAAAGAGATTTAATTAATAGACTATATATCTAACATCTATTTGTATAAAACTTATTTCGTTATCATTAATAACGTAGCAGTCTTAAACTATACAACCTCATGGTAATTTACTTTTCATTATTTAAAGGAAATAAGAATTCAAGGAGTAGCGATTGTAGTTCTACTGTTTTCTAAAGAGATTTAATTAATAGACTATATATCTAACATCTATTTGTATAAAACTTATTTCGTTATCATTAATAACGTAGCAGTCTTAAACTATACAACCTCATGGTAATTTACTTTTCATTATTTAAAGGAAATAAGAATTCAAGGAGTAGCGATTGTAGTTCTACTGTTTTCTAAAGAGATTTAATTATTAGACTATATATCTAACATCTATTTGTATAAAACTTATTTCGTTATCATTAATAACGTAGCAGTCTTAAACTATACAACCTCATGGTAATTTACTTTTCATTATTTAAAGGAAATAAGAATTCAAGGAGTAGCGATTGTAGTTCTACTGTTTTCTAAAGAGATTTAATTAATAGACTATATATCTAACATCTATTTGTATAAAACTTATTTCGTTATCATTAATAACGTAGCAGTCTTAAACTATACAACCTCATGGTAATTTACTTTTCATTATTTAAAGGAAATAAGAATTCAAGGAGTAGCGATTGTAGTTCTACTGTTTTCTAAAGAGATTTAATTAATAGACTATATATCTAACATCTATTTGTATAAAACTTATTTCGTTATCATTAATAACGTAGCAGTCTTAAACTATACAACCTCATGGTAATTTACTTTTCATTATTTAAAGGAAATAAGAATTCAAGGAGTAGCGATTGTAGTTCTACTGTTTTCTAAAGAGATTTAATTAATAGACTATATATCTAACATCTATTTGTATAAAACTTATTTCGTTATCATTAATAACGTAGCAGTCTTAAACTATACAACCTCATGGTAATTTACTTTTCATTATTTAAAGGAAATAAGATTTCACGGAGTAGCGATTGTAGTTCTACTGTTTTCTAAAGAGATTTAATTAATAGACTATATATCTAACATCTATTTGTATAAAACTTATTTCGTTATCATTAATAACGTAGCAGTCTTAAACTATACAACCTCATGGTAATTTACTTTTCATTATTTAAAGGAAATAAGAATTCAAGGAGTAGCGATTGTAGTTCTACTGTTTTCTAAAGAGATTTAATTAATAGACTATATATCTAACATCTATTTGTATAAAACTTATTTCGTTATCATTAATAACGTAGCAGTCTTAAACTATACAACCTCATGGTAATTTACTTTTCATTATTTAAAGGAAATAAGAATTCAAGGAGTAGCGATTGTAGTTCTACTGTTTTCTAAAGAGATTTAATTAATAGACTATATATCTAACATCTATTTGTATAAAACTTATTTCGTTATCATTAATAACGTAGCAGTCTTAAACTATACAACCTCATGGTAATTTACTTTTCATTATTTAAAGGAAATAAGAATTCAAGGAGTAGCGATTGTAGTTCTACTGTTTTCTAAAGAGATTTAATTAATAGACTATATATCTAACATCTATTTGTATAAAACTTATTTCGTTATCATTAATAACGTAGCAGTCTTAAACTATACAACCTCATGGTAATTTACTTTTCATTATTTAAAGGAAATAAGAATTCAAGGAGTAGCGATTGTAGTTCTACTGTTTTCTAAAGAGATTTAATTAATAGACTATATATCTAACATCTATTTGTATAAAACTTATTTCGTTATCATTAATAACGTAGCAGTCTTAAACTATACAACCTCATGGTAATTTACTTTTCATTATTTAAAGGAAATAAGATTTCACGGAGTAGCGATTGTAGTTCTACTGTTTTCTAAAGAGATTTAATTAATAGACTATATATCTAACATCTATTTGTATAAAACTTATTTCGTTATCATTAATAACGTAGCAGTCTTAAACTATACAACCTCATGGTAATTTACTTTTCATTATTTAAAGGAAATAAGAATTCAAGGAGTAGCGATTGTAGTTCTACTGTTTTCTAAAGAGATTTAATTAATAGACTATATATCTAACATCTATTTGTATAAAACTTATTTCGTTATCATTAATAACGTAGCAGTCTTAAACTATACAATTTAATGGTAATTTACTTTTCATTATTTAAAGGAAATAAGATTTCACGGAGTAGCGATTGTATGTTTATAAATGAATTGTATACACAGCGCTATTTACGCTGCTGCAGTCGGAGAAAAACAGGAAACACTAATGTAAAGCTCGGCGCCGCCTGGATTTCTGCACGTCTCATACTTGTTTATAAGAAGAAGGCATTGGCTCTGTTGCTGTCAATAGTTACGAGAGTTCAATAATTTTTTCGACAAAGAATGAAACTACTGCCGTCAAAAATATATGCTTTCAAATAATTTTATTTATCTTGAATTTTACAAAAGTTTTTAAGGTTTTACGGGAATGCACAAGTATAGTATGCTTTAGTTCCTAAATTAGTAATTTTTGTCTAAATAAGTCTCTAAATGTAATTTGGAAAATATTGTAATTTTAGATAATGCAAGCTTTAAGCGTTTGACCAAGTGTATAACACAGGTCATGTTATAGCATTTTCAACTCTTAGCCCACATGGTACCTGTTATTGACTAATGTAAGAGGAATTTATACTTATTTATGTGAACCAAAATGTTTACAAAGTTATTAATAATAACTTGTCAACAGTAAAATGTTATCCTTGCTGAGATAAACCTGGTCGCAGGTTTAATACGAAACTTATGAATTAAAATTAAACATAAAATTAAAATAATGTTATAATGTAGATTATACTACTGATTAACCACTAATTAACCTAATCTATTTTATCGAATCAATATGGTTTTGCTTTTCATATTCTTTCAGGTATTTATTGTTATAATATATAGGATGGATGATATGTTTATAGAACATGTTTAAAAGTTTTAATATAGGCTACTCTTCTTTACTTCTTTTAGGAATATCTCTATCCATTTGACTACATTTTTTTGCCTTTCCTAACATTAAAAAATTTTCTAGGTTGAATCGTCTCGAATTTTCTCCATCCTCAAAACTTTTAAAAGTACTGTTTAAAGTTTTGAGAATGGAGTTAATCCGAAACGCGTCGACCAAGAAAAATGATTTAATGATAATAAGGCAGAAAACTGTACTCAAATGGATTTATATTTGTGAGGGTTTTTAACTATAAGTTACAGGAAACTGTTATAGATAGGCCTTATTATATTACGGCCTAGAAATAGGAGTTTTTAATTCTTGTTTATATTTTTATTATTATTAAATTCCATCTATTATCTCATACTCTTCTAAAATATAGGCCTATATTGTACAAATTTTCAATCAATAATAAAATATTTTTTGAATATGAATAAATTTTTATTCATCCAATCAAGTTCAAATACATTTCTTTTAACTTATATTGGACCATAATTGATGTTAATAAAGTTTTTTTCAAATATTTATTCAATAATTAAATTATAAAAATTTGGGGGGGGGGTCTAAGTCGGCTTCGAACTAAGTATCTTCATGATAGTAGTCTACCGCTTTGGCACTGTGCCACCTTTCCCGTAGCTAGAAATGTACTTTTTAAAGATGCATATGAATTTTTCTTTCGCCCCATCTGGTTGTCGTTGAAACCTCCATTGCACAACTTTAAATTGTTGCCATGGTTACCACAAAATATCATAAAATATGAATGAAAAGAATAAAATAAACATACAATCTGGATTAACGGTATCGAACCTTGCTTCACAAACTAACAATGTGTAATGAAAGGGAAAATAAACTACAACACAATGCAAGTGACGAAAGAAAAGAAATCGTATAAATAGTAATCAACAAAAATAATAGTCCAACAACATGCACAGAAAGGAAAACGAATAATTGCAAGAAAATTCGCATATTGTTTTGCCACTTAATATTGTTATTTTGAGATATGTATATACATATTTATATTATTTGTAATTATACAATAATTAGAACTAAAATAAAATTTGTTTTTGTTGATTTAAGCAGAGTTTGACTTTAAAAAAATGTGTATTACTTGTTCTTGGGTATAAAAATATGTTTACTCCATGGAGTACTATTTAATGGAGGACATGTTACTTTGAGTACATCATAATAGTTTGTAATAGTAGTTTGGATCATTCTAGTTTGTAACTTCTTGTGTGCTAGATTGTGTTTTGTAACAAGCCCCTCTGATGATGATGACATGGTCATCGAAATGTACATAAGGGTTTAATCTTAAGTGAGAATATAAGACTCACTTATAGACTCAGCGAGAGACTCACATTCTAAGTGAGAATATAAGACTCAGCGAGTCTTATTTGTTATTTTTGATTATTTTTGTGGTATTGGGGTTCTTTTCAATATTTTTATTGTAATATATTGTACCACTGTGCTCTTGATATTGTGTAACATCATAATAGTACTTAATAGACTTAAAAGTAGAAATGGTATTAGGATTAAGCGCTTTTTCACCAGTTACGAAATTATTTTTATTTGTGATTTTTATCGTTAAACGACAAATTTCTTGAGTAGTCACCACTCCGAGATACATGGCTACATCAGAGGATTCCATGACCTAATGGTATAACATCATCAAAGTGTCTTTTAACATTATTTATGCAGTTAAAAACTATAGACTGTATTTAATTTGATTTAAAATATACTCTACATAGACTTCCTTCTCAGACCCTAGTCAAAGTAAACAAGATTGTAAACAAAGTCTAAGTAATCAAAACTTTACACTCTTTTAAAATTTGTTACATATCAATAACTAAACACTGTCACAATAATTCACAAAAGTCGTAAATACCTTTTTGAACATATTTAGATGTAATTTATTTAGATCTGGCCATGTGTATATCACACAGTCATTCATTTTAGTTTCTACTTCTTTAAATAATTTCATTTTGAATATATAGTTATATTGTTTAATTGGTTTTGTTGAATGTCCCATTAACAAGGGTTTTGTTTATTAAATTTATTGTATTTACCGAACTTTTATCAACGGAATCCAACTTAAATTTTAGGTTCATATTTTTTCAATACTGGTTCTAATAATATCTTTGGGTTTTTCCTAAGGAAAATAATTTGATGCCGTTAATCTAATTAGTCATTAGTTAAATCGGATGACATTCAAACAATGAAGTTCATTAAAAAGGATATTTTCCTGTACATGGGTATTAGATTAAAAGTTAATGTATTGAAAATCATATTATCGATAGTAATTATCGAAGTGATACTCAGTCGAAATGTAGCAAAGATGTTGCTATATAATCATTTATAGGAACGTAATACAATTTATAAATGTATTTTGTAGTTACATTTATGTAGATATTGATTGCTTATGCGAATGTTGTAGGCATGCAACTCTCACAGTGCTACTGCAGACACTCTTACAGAAATATATTATTACTCATTAATAAAGATCTCATTTTTAAATTAAGTTTTACAGCATACTATATTTATATATTTTTTTAAAAATTGAATTTAATAAACTAAACTAACTAGTAAATATAGTTTATGGCATTGATAAGGCAGTATATTAGAGAACTAAATTTATCGTGAATGTATTAGTAAATAATGTAATTTCCCAAAGATATAGATTTTAATTAACTTTTAATGTATAAATCCAGATAATAATATAACCTAAAAGTAATAAGAAATATCTGCTATGGAAAATCACATTTTGCTACAAAGTAATAAATTAAAACTAAATTTAATCTAACATAGGATATATCGTTGTGGTTCAAATATGTTTATTTATAATATAAATTCATTAAAAGTAGGTAATAAAATCTTATAAATGTATTTTATAGTTACATTTATTTAGATATTTATTGTTTATTCTAATGTCCTAGGCGTAAAACTTAGGCCTACAGTACATAGTGAAATACATTATCATTTATTATTATGGCTTTTAATCTTTAATTTAAAATTTTACAATTTTCTATATTTATAGTTTTTGTTAAAATTGTTTTAGTAAATTAAACTACTAGTAAATATAGTTTAAATTATATTAAGTAGGATATGTGCCTTAAGAAGTCTGTAAATTTGTTAACTATATTTACTGTTAATGTTTTATTAAATAATAATATCTTTTTCCTTGACTATAGATCTTAATTTACTGCTAATGTATAATGCAGATAGCAATACAACCTAAATGTAATAAAGACAGCTGTTATTAGAAATCATATTTTACTATACAGAAATTAAACCTAATCCATGAGATATTTCTGTATAATTTATGCAAGGAAACTGCTTTTAAAAATAACTAGAACATAACCTGCAAAGAATATTTAAGTAATGGTGAAAAAATTTCAACAATAATTAACCGCAGTGTTTGCACTCGTAAATCTTCCGGACGACATCAAAATATCCGATTGACTCCGGTTAATTCCAATCAGTCATGTTTCTGCTACGATGTTGCCAACTGGTGGCCCTTATTGTTAGGACGTGTTTCTACAAATAACCACTTCAGCACGCACAACTAACCACATGGCTTTTCCAATCTTTCTTTTAGGATAGTATTTTTGTTCGATGTGAATAGATCTTTGGAAGAATACATTTCTTATTTCTATGAACAAATTTTTTGAATAACTATATGAAGCAACTGTGGCGTAATGTTTATTTTTAAATAAATAAAACCTCTAAACCACAAATAACATTTTATTTAAACCTTATGTACATTTCGATTGCCCAGCAATCATCTTCAGAGGTATTTAAAAAATAGAGTTGTATTTTTTAAATACCTCTGAAGATGATTGCTGGGCAATCGAAATGTACATAAGGTTTAAATAAAATGTTATTTGTGGTTTAGAGGTTTTATTTATTTAAAAATAAATTTTTTGAAGTGAAAACTTTTATTCCGATACCTACAAAAACGTATTGGATGGGCAAAAACATACAATTTCGCGACGGTATAATATCCGTGAGCTTACGCCATGAGTCCCCTCAAACTGAATTACATGATAACATATGATTTCATGCAACAGCTGATTTTGTGTTTTAGGTTATGTTGTAAGGCAGCTGTTTTAACACGTAGGTTATGTGAGATTTTTTATTGAACATTGCTAAAACAATGGTAATATTAAATAGTGTAAGTATATTAATTCATTTAAATTCTGATAAATCTCAATACAAATATTTAACGATAATAATGAGTTATGAATTTTTGAAAAGAAACATTCTTAGGCGCGCCTGATTACAAATGTTTAGGTAATTTCTCATTACGCAAACCTAAAAGTTATTCTCAATTCTAAATTTCTGTAGACGTGGCTGTAAAAGGTTTTACTTCTGTCAGCACTCCCCGAGTGTTGCAACCCAATTTTTTTCAATATTTTCTCTTAAATTTTAACATTATTAGAAAGATAATGTAAAACTTCAACCCTCTAAGAAAAAACTCAGCCTCTATTAATTTGCAAGTTGTTGTACTTGGGGTAAATTAGGAGCAGGAAGTGGGTCTGAGGCCGGGGAGGGAGGGTTAAATAAAGACAAAGCCTCGCCGGTAGCGGAAGGAACAATAATAAACAAATCAGCGCCGAAGATTGAAGACACGCCAGCTGCGTGAAGAGTGAAGACGTGAAATGATGTGTTTATAGTACACGATGGAGTAAAAATAGGTCATTGTGGTGTAAAGTCTGACAGGTTTGACTTTTGTATGTTTGCGTTGATTGCGTTGTGTTTCCTTGTACTGATTGATTGCTCATACTAAGGCGAGCTTTGGTTGTTTAGGCCGACAGTCATGCAATCTACCTTTACTTTATCACTACAGAGTAGACTATAAAATTTTGTTGGTTTATCAGTTCATAAAGTAGGCCTTCAGACACAGACGCGAGCGCCGCTGCGCGCATGTGTAATATAATGAAATATATTTTTAGATATCACAAGGATTATTTGTCATTAAAAATAAACCTTTTATCAAGATTTGTTGAAACATAGGAATTTATTAATGTTTAAACATTTTAAAATTAAAGCGGATTTGATCTCAAAAAATTATTTATTTTATAATTATTTGAAAAATATTTAAAGTTATATTATTAATACAAGTTGCTCAAAAATAAATACTTTGCCAATCAATACTTCAAAGTATTTTAGTAGCCTATTTTAAAGACAATTTTTAAACATGAAAATAATTTGTTAACTTAATAAAAACAAATGAAAATACGTATTTAACAATATTTCTAAGTGATTTTTTATATTATTACTGAATTTAATCATAAAATAAACTATGTTTATGATAATTTCCTTATACTTGAGTTTATTTTATGAAATTTAATAAGCTCTGAGGGAGAAAAATTGTTTCACGTTTTTTGTGGTTTTTTATTGTTCAATTGAATAAAACCCGATGATATAACACATTGATCTTTTTCAAATACCAAGGTTTATTTTCTCAATTAATTAGTTTTAGACAAATTTCACATCAACCAGATGTACAAATTCCTTCCTTATTAAATAATAACAGTTATCTTTAATGCTGCGAAGTTGGTTAATTTAAAAAAAAATATGAAATGACAGTATGATAAGTTAATTCACGTTAAAATAATATTTCTATATCAACACACACATGTTACATTTTAATAACTAGGCCTCTATGAAAATTAAATAAAAGAAAAATATATTTACAGAAGTATTGGTGGCTACATTGTTTTTATTCAACAATAACGCGTCATTACACGATACAATTTATGTTCATTTTGTATTTAAGTATCTATTGTGCAAAATAATAGCTAAAACAAAGTAAAAGCAATTACTAAAGTAGGTAGTCATTTTAAGTAAATTTAAGATTGTTTAGGAGCTCTAACATATGGTGAAGCTGCTTTGTTATGATTAACAATGCTTCTATCCAGCTTAAACATAGATACCCATAGGCAGAATAGATATGGGCATCAAAGAGCATTTCCGAACATTTGGCGTCACCTGAATTTAACCGTGAAAACGTATGTCAGTAGTCTAGATCCAAACCACTCAGCTGCCAAGAAGTAAATTTATAAATATGATTTTAGAAGACAATTTATAAAGTTGAATAAAAATGTGGTTGTTTCGAGTCAAGTATCATACATTACAAATTTATAATAAATATTTTTGGGTTATTGCAAAATTAGTCACGTTGAGTATTGTTTTCACTTTATTAAAACATTGTAAGTTTAATAATTGGAACGTCGACATGTGTGTATAGGCCTATTTTAAGAGGTATGAGGATGACAATATAGTTATCGAAACGTTGCCAAATTTTTAATAAATGATTTTTACTCACGAAAGGAAAAAATCCGTAAGTCTACACATAATGATATATTATAAAGTATAAAGATTATTTAAAATTAAATATTATAAAAATATTAAACATTTTTTAATAAAACAAAGAAAATTTTTGAATCGTTATGGAAATAATAAAAATAAAAATATGACTACTAAAAATCATTTCAACCATGTGATTTACTATTTTTATCACAATTCAAAACTCATCTTTAAATAACAATAATAAAATGAGTGGTTGCAAAACAAATATTTTAAAAACCAAATGTTTTTTCTGTTTCTTTAAAATATTATTAAAAAAATTCTTCTTTAGAAATTTGTACTTGTAGTCAACCGCCGTTATTCCACTTGTTTACTTTGGCGAGTCGAGCCCTCTTCCATATTCCAGCTTCGGTTTGTTGTCATATTGCCACATCACTCATCACCCTCCGCTCGTTGTGACATGATAATACGTCTAATTGAGTTTTAAAGTGCACAAAGCTTTCAGAGCACCAAGACCCGGTATTTGGATTCCATTAGAACTCCATTTATACGCGTCGGGCTCTCGTTGGCGTACTTGACTAAGCAATGATTGTTTACAGACGTCCCCCACTTGAAGTAAGTTAAGTGGATGGCCCGGGCGACATTTTATGTTTAAGAGCGTCATCTCCAACACAAGTAGGAAACATTTCTAGTGTAAACAGGACATTTTGGGCTTTGTTTATTCAAGTTGTGAACAAAATTGCAAACATGATGGAACGGGAGTCTTAACAAACTATAAAGCCAATGTAGTTCGGAAAATCTCTACACGGAAAAATATGCATAGTGTACAAATTAATATAATTGCCAAGTAGGCCTATTAATAATAAAACCTCTTATATTTGACCTATTAACATGCCTTACGAAAGACAGGGTAGAGTTGATATCTATTATTTGGCCATTGCGGTATTAAAGGTATTGTGGTAAGCATAATCATTCATTATTATCATATAATTTGACCTTACCTACCCATTTCCACAGCCTGAGTTGACCCGTAACTGGAAATGTTCTAAAAAAGTGTTTGACGTTACCGGGATTCGAACCCTGGTTAATTTCTTTATTCACTAGATCACTCATCCTGACTTTCCAATTGCTATAGCTACTACTGTATAAAGAAAAGCTAGAGAGAACTTATCGCCTTATATAACATAAAAGCAGCCTAAGGATTTTATTTGTTTCTAACTTGTAATATTTATTTAGAAATAAATTTAGAGAGAATAAAATCAAAGAACTCACCAATAATGCGTCTAGTAAGCACGTTAATACACCGGTAACGTAAAGTAAGCATGTGGTACAGAAACCGGTCAAAATTATTATGTTAAAGCTATTATCGACAAGAACAGAATAGGTAATGGACTACAAATAAATGGAACCTGTTGACGATTTTGACAAAAACGAATGATCGATCAGTCGGTAATTCCTCCCAATGTATTATTCTGCCGTCCAATAATAATGCACTATAGTGACGTGTGTTTATCGAAATTTATATTTAAATTATATTGTAAACAATATTTTACTATAGTAGGCTTTTCGTATTTAAAATTAGAATTTAAACTATTTAAATTAAAGCTATTTATTATACTAATATAATATCACCTATAGGGGTTATATTTTCTGTGCAATATGAACTGAATCTTCAAATTTTCAAAGTGAACTTTTGGGTCACAGTATTATAAAAGTATTAGCCGGATCTGATTTTTGATGAGTTTATTTTCAGTACAATGTAATGACAGTTAGTCATTTACTCTTCTCCTTGTGTGTGTCTCTTGTACCTGTAAATTCTTTTAAGTGCAGCAAAACTTCTCTCCACCGATGCATTGATTGCCTCGATTGTATATAAGCCTAAT
This sequence comes from Prosapia bicincta, assembly GCA_036971475.1. Lineage (NCBI taxonomy): Eukaryota > Metazoa > Arthropoda > Insecta > Hemiptera > Cercopidae > Prosapia > Prosapia bicincta. The sequence goes on from JBAIZL010000003.1 coordinate 27,095,343, forward strand.
TTAGCGGACATTACTAAAGAAATTTTCTTAGTCTAAAAGAGGAGTTTTGTTCGACACATCATCATCAGTTCATTTGTAAGCCACAAATGTTCAGATGAATATTCTGAGTCTGAATCAATAGGAAAGAATTTGGCTTCAAAAGAGCTAAACGTTTGTGGATTTTAAAGTTAAAAAATCTAAAAAATTTTTAACGATGGAAAGAGTTTTTCAAGTGATCTAGATGATTGTCGATAGTTTCGTAATAGAGCCTCCAAGAAGTTACTAGACATGAACGACGCTGACCGCCGAAAACAAGCGGAAAGAGCCGAAGTAAAATAGATGTGAAAAATTTTTATATGAGTTAGCATTGTTTACACAACGGATATAATAGCTGGGGAGAGTGGGAGCGGAGTAGTTTAGTAGGGGAGGTGTAGAACTGACTTCAATGCTCTGACATATATTATTCGTCTTTCTTTCGACGAATTTTACGTCTCTCATGAGTATATTGTTTGATTTCTTTAAAATTAAAAAATTAATATTTAAAACATTTTGATTATTAATTGACGCGTTTATAGATTGCCGAACGCCTTGCCACTGATATACAGTTGAACGTGGATACTTCGAAGTCTTTAGTTAGAAATTGCCTATAATTTGAATTTTGGGTTGGTTCCGTGAACTTTGAATGCAATCAATGTAAAATAATTATGGATAATTCGAAGTACAACTTCTTTATTTCGAAGTCATTTGTTTGAATATGGATTTCTAGGTTCACTATTGCTCACCTGCCAAGAATTCTTTGCTTTCAGATAGAAATCACTGTGTTCGACTCGTAGGCGTACAGGAGAATTAGTCATCAATTGACGTTCTCCTCTGTCGTCAGTATGTTCTTACAGTAATCTGCCTTTTCTTGTTTTTTGGAAGTAGTTATGTTGAGTGGTCGCCATGTCTTTGAATAAAACTCGCGTTCTTTACTAGACATTAACATCTATTTAGTGAAAACGTAGTGAGATGTTATGAAGGTATTATGTTATGTGTATTAGGTACGGTGTTATGAAGAAATGTGGCATTGGTAAAGAATATGGAATATCACCCACTAAAAGGTCTACATTTTTAGAAAATATGCAGAAAATATTGCTCAAAACAGTGCTTTGAGAGAAAATAGAACGGGCCGCTAAAGAATCAGAAAACTAGATAAACCTGAGGTGGATGAATGTATGCTAAAGTGGTTTAAGTAAGATAGGGACAAAAACATTCCATTATCTGGCCCCATTGTTCAAACAAAGGCAGAAGACTTTGCTTCAAGTTTGAGAAAAGGTGTTTTGAAAGCCAGTTCCGGTTGGTTGGATGGCTTCAAGGAAAGAAACAATATCACTTTCAGGTCTGTTTGCGGTGAATGTGCAAGTGTAAATCAAGAAACTTCAAATAATTGGACAGACGATGTTTTAGAAATGATTGAAAACACACAATAAAAGACATTTTCAACGTCTACAAAAGGGTTAATTTTTTTAAATTTACCTCTAATAAAACGTCAATGTTTAAAAGAGAAAGCTGGAGTTGTGGGAAAACAGTAAGGACAGAATGACTTTATTGGTTGGGAAGAATATGGATGGCACAGAAACGTTTCATTTACTGATGATACGTAAATCTGTTGATTCTAGATATTTTAAAAACACAATGTATAAACCAATCGAGTACAAACCAAATAAAAAAGAGGATGACAGCAGAGCTCTTTAAAAATTGTTCGTTAAAACTTGTTAAAACCTTTCTTTGGCAGAACGGAACAGTCACCGTGTTTGTTGATAATAGTACTGCACATAACACCATCCCTTATTAACAATGCTATGACTATCCCATGCCACCCCCCTTGATTATTACTTAGGTTGAACAGCCAATGAATCAAGGCATTATAATAAATTCTAGGAATTTATACCGGTGACTTTTAGTACGCGTCTTGAGAGGTTATTTGGTAAACACCAAATAGAGTTTGAAAATTGATCTTCTTCAAGCAGCAAGAATGATCCATAATGCATTGTGCAAATTCTCTGAAACAACAATGGCAAATTGTTTTAAGAAAACTGGATTCGTTAGGAAATCTGTCCGACATCCAAGTGAACTTTTAAATGAAGATGTTCTCACTGCTGTTTTCGAATGGGAAGCCAATACGGATATCGCCTTTCAGGAGTATGTTAATATAGCCGAAACATTAGAAGTGAGTGGAAAACAGTTCTGATTAAGACATTTAAGCACAAGTAAAAAACAAAAAAAGTACTAAATTTTCAGATTTAGAAGATGATCAAGCTGATGAGTCCCAGATTCCTACAAAGTCAGAGGCGTTGGAAACTCCCATCATTGGATGCAAATTTTGAACGAATCAACTCTACAAGACAATCGGACATTTCAAATTACTATGTAAAACTTTAATTTTGTACTCTAGGTATCTATCCGTATCTTATTGTACATGTACATATTGTATTCATATAAGTTTCTTGCTAATGTTGACTGCAGAACTTTTATTAATAATTATAACTTTTATAATTCCACTAGGTCTAAGTTGCTTGCTTATTCAAACAAGTATTTAATTTGCTTGTTTTTTAAAATAATATTGACCATTGGCACAATATCTGAAGAAGGCCGCGGTGCGGCTGACACGATTGTCGTACACACAAAAAGACTGGACTTTTTTGACTGAAACGTTATTTTCCAACTTTCATGATTAGAATTTTTCTATTTGGTCCTTCCAGCTTATAATTATACAGTACGTTCTTCTGTATATATATATATATATATATATATATATATATATATATATATATATATATATATATAAAGTTATTATTTTTAATTGTAAACAATTATTCCATCACTAAGTGCAATTATTTTACCTTATGTGATGAGGCACCTTTCGGTCAGTTGACCATAGTCGAATCACTACGTCAAGTGTCCCAAAGGTGACTCATCACATAAGGTAAAATAATTGCACTTAGTAGTGCAATAATTGTTTACAATTAACAGTAATAACTTTATAAAGTCAGTGCAACGGAAAAATAATGGACAACGTGTGTGTGTATATATATATATATATATATATATATATATATATATATATATATATATAGATAATTTTTATTTATAAGAAAACTCTTGTATAATAATAATATCTATAAGTAAAACAATCTCGAATATAGATAAAATCAATTTTAAGAAACTCACTTGAAAGAAAACAAAAGAGAAATCGTGATAACAGTTTTTTCCAACATGGAGTAGACCTATATGTATCGGTGTCATAAAGAAGTGTCTAAATGGTACTGTTCCTTGTACGAAAGAGGACAAGAAATACTAAATTAAGCAGGATTAAGGATAAGAGAATGATCTACTAGTAATTGTAATAGGAGAAATTAACCCTACGACAAGGCTGGATCGCTTAAGTGAAGTAAGACCTGTTCTCAACCGGGTTGGAGAGAGGTGACCAATCGCTATATAAAGAAATAACTTGAAATGTAGTACAATCGAAAGGTAGCTATTTACAATAAAAACCAACAAGCAATAAATTGATTTAAAATATATTTTTATAAATTTCTAAATATTTATTTTCAAAAATTATATTTTTATTACTAAAAATTACAATTATATTCACAATGTAAGAAAATTAAGGGTTGAATTTAAAGGCTTGTTCTAAAACTAAAAGATAACTCAGGATTATTGTTTTTAAATTCGTCACCTTGTCAACTTTTGTATAACGTGCTAAGCCATAAGATTCATATTATTGTATTTTAGCTGCCATTTTATGAGGCTGCTAAACCTGGCTACATAAGTTTACAAAAGGGTGTGGCCTACTAACCCAGTTTTGAAATGAAACCTTTATTACACTTTTACCCCTAACACATGCAGTTAAAAAGACAGGCTTTATAATAAAAGACTACGCGTAAATTTTCATTTTTTTTTTAAGTTATAGCGTCACCACATTTAAGTAATACAGAAAGCCTATTTAGAAATATCTTCTACAAAAGCCACTAAAAATACCAACATGGAAAGAGAAAGACTGTGTCTTAATAAATGTTACGAAATATGATCCGAAGAGCTGAACTGGGATTATTTGAGTCTTGATAGTCACAAATTTGGTCTCCTAACAACAATGCATTGAACTTTACAGTTATATAAACTACGGGAGTTGTTTCTTTGCTACTACGTGACTCAATATGAAGCCCTTGTTTCAACGTATTTCACCCTTCTCTACCAATAACACTTTTTTGCAATTTCCCCGAATATCACCTTCGTCCTTTAAATTTCAAATAAACTCTCCAATTAATTTTATTTTTAATATTTTATATTTCAAAAGTCAGTTCAAGGTTGTGCTAAGAATTCTTCTTTTACAAAATTTTTCATATGATGGTTTTGTTTTGACCAATCTAGTACTTATCATCATGACCGTATATCCAGAGGAATACAAATAATTTTAAAAAAAGAGTTTTTTTCATTCGAACTTTTGTTCCTTTCGTAGATTGTTCCGTTTTCTTAGATTAATCAGTTGTCTTCTCTTTTTTGGAGAATGGTTCCCCAAGTATTCAGTCAACATAACGTCAAGCATTTCCCTAAAATATGAAAACAATAAATATTTTAAAAAATTATTTTACGAATCCAATAGGTGTTGGTTCTTGTAAATTGTCAATAAAATTTTCATGTCAATATTTTGAATAATTTTATTTTACTATCTTTGTATTGAAATAACCTTTAGGCTGAATACTACTGTAGCCGTTATTTGTAAGTATAAACTAACTATTTACAGTATGCCAACAATATAAGCGTATATTGTTTTATTATCAACAATATAACCGTTTGAAGTGCTGTGAAGGCCTACTGCTACAGTTGTAATTGATTGCAGGGAGAAACAAGACTTATAAAACTTTATCTTCTTTATTATCATGCCATCGTTTCATTCGTGAATGGGGACGCACCAATCATCATTCTCAAGGCAATAAAATACGAGGCTGTGAAGCCTTATAATTTCTTTATTGCTCAAGCAGCATAGAGAAATATATAAAGTTTATAAGGAACTCTTAGTTTTTGGAACAGAAGAGATTTTTTAATAATTTACAGCTTTGTATTTTATAACCTTGAGATAGATCGCTAGGCTGTTTCCTATATTGATTGTAATGTTGGTATAATATTAAAATAAAGAGTCTTGGGTTTTTCGCTACAAACAATTACAACTATAATAGTTTTAATAACTGATAAATAACATTTAATAATAACATTTTAACAAAAATGTGCATCATAGACGTAATAGGGCAAACTCTCACTAATATAGCCGGCATATATAGGGCTGGGATACTGACAGATTACTGAACACCGGATTACTGGAGGGAACATTAAAAACACAACGTACATTGAACAATATTTATGTTTATTGCCTAAAAATTAAGAAATAGAAACATAGTCTTGTACTGTATTTGAAATGATATAACGAGAATGAATGTACTTTACAATAAAATGTTATTTTATCTTTAACGGTAAAAACAAAAGCTTAAATATGTTTCCTCTTACACTGCAACCAGATTGTTCTAATGTCTAATCACGGCTCGAAATCGTTTGTATATCACGAGCTATACAACTGCAACAGAGCGGCGTGAAGGTCACTCGGCCACTGCCATCTACATGTGGTGAATAATGTACAAGTGGTGTTTAGATATTAATTATGTTTACATTTTTCGTGCTTGACGAAAACGACGGATTACTGGAGGGGTCGGATAGGTGAAGGGCCGTATTATAGAGTGTTTACTGCATAACCTATGCGTGTTAAAACCCGTTGAAGTTGGTTACTGTAATCAACTTGATTCACTACTTAAATCAATACTAGTTATTTCAAGTACTAAGTATAAACTACTAACTATTAGCCTGCAGGTTTGACTTCGTCAATGAAATGACAGTTTTGAAACGATTCAGCATTAGTTTATTAGTTACTTAAAAAATTACTTATGAAAATATACATCATTACATAATTTAATAAAGTATACAATATTTCTACACATATAGGATATTGCGTTTTTAAATATTTTAAACGTAACCTCCAAATAACCTCAAATAAATGAAGGCAGAACCACCTTCCGAATTCTTATAAGCATTATGTTTCCTTTAGTGGTAATTCACCCATCTTTGGAAATGTTTTTATTACGAGAATAAAATGTGTTTTCTGCATCCCAGAACGTTTGGTCGCGTCTAAAAAGGTTTTTATTCTAATAAAACTTTTTCATTCTTTAGTTATAAAACTAAAATAGTAGTATAAAAACCAGCGCACATTGTATGCACATGGGGACTCAGATAATTCAAACTTACCTCTCGTTGTGGACAGTGAAAAGGTTGTTATTTACCTAGTAGACTAATAGTCACTTCGAAGAAACAAGGATGTGCATTAATTTTACAAAATAAAGGTTTCTGTGTGTGTGTGTGTGTGCGCACGCGCGCGAGTGTTTATGCGTGTGTTACAAACTGAATATTACATTGTGGAATAAATCGTATTACAATAATTGGTAACTGATAGTAACAATAGTGAATAATGATAAGTATAAGTAACAATAGTGAATAATGATAAGTATAAATTATTAATATTTTTTCACTAGCAAACTATACTAACATTACCAAGAATCAATATTCTGTAAAATATTTTCAAAGCAACAATAAAAATATAACATTTAAATTGTATAAAAAGAAAATATACTTTTACTTAGGATAATATAGGCGACATTTAAAAACAATTTATTCCTGTTTAGAATTTATTTTCGTATAATATATGCATCAATGCTCTACATTGTCACTTATAAATTGTTGTAGGAAACAAATCAAACGTTTCGGTAACTTTTGACTTGTTTTTTTGTAAAATAGAGATATATTTTACACTCAAATATCTTTTTAAAGCTCAAAATATTATAACAGTTGAAATTGGCATTCAGTCCTATGTACATCACATTCATTCAGAGTCACACTCACAATAATAATGACGTCACAGTGCTGCACAACGTTTTTACAACGCCTGCTTTCATGCTGATAAGTTGCCTTCATTTTGTATAGGACTCTACAGCAGGCTACAAGAAATACCATTATAAGGGAAATTTATGTTACGACTCGAACAAAACCTGCTCCTAGTATATTAAACGGCGGTCAGGAAAGCCAATGTTTTTACATTGAGCTTTACGGTAACTCTATTGTTGCTCGAGATACTTTGAGAACCACTTATCAGTTGCCATTCTACAAATATCTATACAATAATATTTTAACCAGTAAATTGTGCCATATTTTAATCAATAAATTACATTTTCTCTAATCCGTCCTATATTCATCTGATCACGGATAATCCGACGTTTGTACAGAATGTATTGACTTTTCTACAAGTGAATGCCTTTCCGGTTAAAAACATTAGCTTACAATATTGAAAAAAAAATTAAATACAAAAGTTTGTTTTATACAATAAAAAGACATATATTTTATCAATTTCGTAAATTGTGTCTGAAATAAGTTTTTGTATAAGAACCGTTTTTAGTTTGTAACATCTCTGAAAAAACACCAAGAGTCTTTCAAGATAATTATTAATTGTTTCAAGACATTATTAATTATTTGTGTAATTTTGTTTTATTGCATCTTAAAGGCTATCAGTTTATTTATGATATTATCTTGTACATACATTAAAGATAAAATGGTTATTACATAGCTGTAATACAGGGTATTGCACGTGCTGGTTTGAGTATCGGCTTTACGACTTCACATATATCAGAAGGACGTACTCAATCGGAGTTACGTGGTGGTGGCCAACAATAAAGAAAGATTGATTATTAGAAATAAAAAACGGTAGAGCCTGAATTTATTTCCTGGCAATAAGGAGATTGCTTGTGATCATCTTGAATTCATTGTATAAAATATCAGTAATTATTGGGTAACTGATTTAAAACATTCTAACTTATTTGATGACGCGTTTCGAACAATCGTTCCATTAACAAAGCTCTCCCGCTGCTCTAGCAGTACGCTAGAGCGTAGTGGATCGGTTTCGTCAATGGAACGATTGTTTCGAAACGCGTCAAGAAGTAAGTTCATAAATTTTCACTCAGTTATGCAACAATTACTTATAATAGGAAAATGTTTCCATATCGTGTACAAGATGGTTGATATAGACATATCTGATTATATTTTCTGCCTTTCCTAACGTTAAAATAATTGTCTTTGTTTACGCGTTTCGGAATAAGTCCATTCTCAAAACTTTATAATAGTATGTACTGTTATTCTAAAACTTGAGCTCATTTTTATATACAGTTAGCCCCGCCCCCTCACTTGCAGTCGTCACTTTCTATTGGGTCACGACTACTCTTGACTCCTCCCGTTTAACTAGTTAACGATTTTAAACTGTTGTAAATAACGCCCGACAGTGAGTATATTTGTTCATTTAATTTTTTTTCTTTCTTCAATTTTGATTTGTAAATTTTCAAGTATTCTAAAATATTAAACCGCCTTCCTTTATTAGCATAATGTAAGATTTTTATTGTATTCTTCATTTCTTCCAGTGTATAGTATTCTTTAAACAAATGTTTAGTATTTTTTTCATGGTTATTGTTAGTAAAGGCAAGAAAATGTACTTAAATATAGGCCCCATACAAATATTCTTAAGAGAAGTGAAAATGAGTATACTAAAAGTTTCAAGATTGTTTATTGTGTCAATAATAAACACAAAATATAGAAAGTTATTTTTAAACAAATCTTTAAATGGATAAATTATTGTTACATGTATGGATCAAACCAGTAGTACTTCCAATGAAACGTTTTGCAACACTGTTCTAATATTAGGGAATATTATGTACGCTATCGTTAAACGAATAGTAACTGTCATATATAATAAAATAAAGTGAATAGGTTTCTATTGTATTTATCTCAAAAATCTTTACATCTTTGTTTAAGATTTTTAATAAGGCTCTGCATTATTTATATTTATATTATTATTTACAAATAATTAATAATTCTACTATTAAAAAAACAGACAAATATGAATTGTTGCAGCGATACATAATAATAATAATAAAGTCTCGTAATTAGCTGTTTTAGTGATCAACATAAATAAATAAAACCTCTCACCACAAATAACTTTCTTCTTTTATTAAAAACCTTATGTACATTTCGATTGCATAGCAATCATCCTCAGAGGTAATTTACAATAAAAATACAATAAATAAAATTGGGTATTTTTACTGTAAATTACCTCTGAGGATGATTGCTATGCAATCGAAATGTACATAAGGTTTGAAATCAAAGACGAAAGTTATTTGTGGTTTAGAAGTTTTATTTATTTATGTTAAATATTACGCCACATTTGTTTTATACAGTTATGTTTAGCGGTGTTTATCGATTATCTAAACGCTTCGATAGTGCAGAAAAATAATACACTATGTGGATAAAAATTGGTGCCGATGTCACAAAAAGTTAAAATTTTTGATGAATAAATTCTCACATTACAACACAAAAGAAAACTTTTTTTTAAAAAACCAAGGTCCTTTCATAAAACAGAGTACTATTATATAAATACAATTTATCCGGCTAAAATATTTTCCACATACCTTGAGATAACTTAAATATCTGGTCGACAAGTGGACTGAATTCCATCTTATTGTACGTAATTTTTTTATGGTACAGACGACGTCATCTCACACTTTTAGCACCAGCTCTCTCTAGACAACTTATCGCGTTACAGGTTATTGTAATGTACTATATATATATATATATATATATATATATATATATATATATATATATATATATATATAATACGTTTTCTTGTTTAATAATTTAAAACAACACAGGTGATTCAAATACAAGAATATTTATTATTTTATATCCAAAGCTTTTTGTTGGCAAACACCACCAACATCATCAGGAATGAAAATTACAATAATGTAATTATATTATTGTAATTTTCATTCCTGATGATGTTGGTACTGTTTGCCAACGAAAAGCTTTGGATATAAAATAATAAATATTCTTGTATTTGAATAACCTGTGTTGTTTTAAAAAGATTCATACGAAACCTTCAGTGATTTGTTTTTTTCACTGTATTTTTTGTGTACCTTACTCAATTTTTTACCTTTTCGGGCGTCATCACAGGGTTTTATTATTTTTCCGTTACATTGGACTCTCGTCAAGACCAGGGTTAATTTTTGTTTACAATATCAGTAACGACTGATTCAACATTGTTGAAGTGATAAGAGCACTGAGATAATTAGCGCATAGTGAGGTGTAAGGTTAGGTCAATAGCAGATCCAGGTGTAGATCCGACTACGTAGTGTTTTATCTTGCGCGGTAACTTTCCGAAACCTGAGATTGTACTCCACAGGAAGAACAAACAAGCACTGTTTAATCCATATATGGAGACAGTTATGCCTTCCTGGACAGTTAAATAAGCACGCTGTAGCTACATTTTCTTGAAATAAGAATACAAATCGTAAGTTATGGTGTATAGTTAGTAAGCTTGTTCATCTAAAAGAAGGAGATTGGGGACATTTTTGCCAAGACTGTACTGAAGCTGGAAGAGATGCCTAATGGTGCAATATTCTGAGCTGAAAATGGACGCAAGGCAGGTTGCTCGTAGAAGTAATTTGTCAAAAAGCTTCCGGCGTGGCCTTTACGCTTGATGAAGGCTACGCTTAGTCGGTTCACAGGGATACCCTGTAAGTGGGTCAGGATACGTATGTGTGGAAGTGCCAACACCTCAAACATCGAATGGTTTTTAATACTACTCTCGACATTTCGGAATCATCATTGTGTTCTCCTCAGGAGATCAATATTATATACCATATAAAAACACAACGTATTATAACGTTTTACACTTCAAAACAAAAACACATTTGTTTACCGTACATAACTTATATACACAATTATATATATATATATATATATATATATATATATATATATATATATATATATATATGAAGTTAATATATTACTATTGTAAGTAATTTTATCCACCATTAAGTGCAATGATTTTACCTTGAGTGATGAGGCGCCTTTCGGTCACTTGACCATTGTCGAATCACTGATTATTTTTTCTTAATTTTCCTGGTGCGAATGTTCGGTCCGACGTGTTGGTAATTGTTGACGTCATATACGTTTCTTCTTGAGTCTTGTGTATTATTATGCTTTTGAATAGTATGTCTTCTGTATATGTTGTTTGTAGATTCATTAAATTGTTGTGTATGTTTTTTTAAATGTGGTATTTTCTAGTGAGTTATATATATATATATATATATATATATATATATATATATATATATATATATATATATATATATAAAATATATATAATATTATAATATTATAATATATATATCATATAATAATTAATAATAATATATACATGTTTATTTCATATATAAAACAATTGTATACATATTAGCCTATATACAATATAAAGTTGTCATTTTGTATTGTATATTTTTTTCTATTTTGTCCCCAAATACGATATTAAAGTCGTATCAAAACTTTGGACATACTTATTAAAAACTACTGGATAATCAAGGTGTTGTCTACAATTGGTTGTCACAAAACCTATTTCATTAAACTATATTTTATATAAATAGACTGCAGAGCCTACAAAGATTTAACCTCTACTAACTATACTTTTATTGTAATTATAGTAAAAATTGGTTTTAAATTGAAAAAAATATATATCTTTTCAGGTAATACATAATTTTTTTTAAATATATATACATCCGGTTTCTTTGTATTTGGATGTATATTATGTAAGTATATATATGTATACGTATAAATCTATAGCTCAGAAAATTTACTTTTAGTGGTTACGTCGTCGGTAAAGACTCCATTACAATTTCCTATAAATAATACATCACCTAATTTCTATACGAAACTAAAATACAGATAATATGTTTTTTCGTTAATTTTCGAGCAATAAATTAGTTTCAGATAGTCTCGGCGTGGATATTTGTTACAAATACGATTCTTGAGTTGTAAATTAGATGTACATACTAGGCGTGTTAATTGTTACAGGTGTACTATATTGTGTTTCCATACACTGCTCAAACTGTGTTTGTTCCTTTTGTATTAAAACATTTTTATCAATTCGAAACGTTTTTAAGCATTAATTTTCTTAAACTTTTCAAGCCGTTTTATTCCAAAATTTGAACGTAATAAAGATTAAACACTCTTTTATAAACCATCACTATCTATAAATAAAAATTTAACTATGGAATTGATCAAAGATGTTTTCAGTGTAACGTATTTGCCATTTATGAAACAAAACGTTTTTCATATAAAATTTTTCCAACAGATTTGGAATGTCTTTTCTATTACTTTTAGCTTTAATCGATACATTTTAACACGCAAATCTATACAATATTAAGTCAGTGCGCTATTTCTTGCACACTCAGTAGTTTCTTGAAGAGTGTTTTCTTGCTTAAAAAAGTATTTTCGTTTGTAACACGAGTAACTACAGACTGTGGTGTCCTAAACATCATTAATACATCCACATTGAACACAGATTAGCGACGTCTCATTTTATTATCTATAACATAGGTTCTATTATCTATTAATTTACTAACAAATTACGATTAGAAAAAAACAAAATTATCGTAATTTTTCATCACAGTATAACTGTAAGTATAAATAATCTATTAAGGATAAAAATATGCCGGATGTGAATCTTTAAGGTATACATATAGGATTAATGTAGGCAACCAAATTCACGATGTGACACAATATTCACGCTGAAATATATTTAAAATGAATATGAATTTAACATTACTCGTGACGAAGATGATAGTATCAAACAATGACAGAAAAAAAGACTTGAACTCAGAGGAGTGCAAACAGAAGTGAAAACATTTATAACCACGTCCACAGATATTTTAAACTGAGAAAAACATTTAATTTTGCGTAGTGAGAATTTACCTAAACATTTGTTATCAAACGTGCCTAAGAATATTTTGATTTGAAAAACTGGATTTAGAATACATAACTTATTATTATCGTTATATTGAATTATTTTTATTAAGATTTATATCAAAATGTAGATAAATTAATAAAATTAGTAACTGACCGAAACTATTTATTAATAGCATTTTTCCTTAACAATGTTTAATAAATAATTTACCGTAACTTACGTTAAAACAGTGGTTTTACAACATAACGTATAACATAAAATCAGCTGATATATGAAACCATATGTTATCTATTAATGAGTTACTCATAGCGAAACCTGATAGAATTTAAACTGACACTATTGATCAGGAGGGATTTATAGCGATGCAAAATTGTATGTTTGTATCCATACAATAAGTTTTAATAGCCCTCGCAATAAAAGTTTTCACTTCAAAAACATATTTCAATTATTGTCGACCCCGATAGAGTGTACAAGAAAAATATTTAATTCTTCAGTTGAAGCCTTTACAGCTCGTCATACACAATACTAGGTAATTTAAATAATTAATCAAACACCTCACTCGAAGCAAATGAGTAATTTGCTCACACACATTAATGACTGAGTTCATCATGCTTGAAATGAGTGAAATTAATTAGAGTTTCACCCTCGGGAAGGTTGTGGTCGACAGGATTATGAATCCCGTCCCATCCTTTGTACAGGATTTAATTCGTTATGCCGTTAAAAATTATGTTAGAGAGAGTTTAAATATCACAGGAACACTTGAATGAAAATATTTTCATAATATCGTCAATTATTTGTGTACGTCAACATTATTTTAAATAGTAATAAGAATAATCGAGTAGAATTTTAGTTTTTTTTAAGTGAGGTTATACAAAGGATTGTTCGTTTAGCGCTTTATTGGATGGTTGTCCAACTGACGGCTCGGGAGCAGCATGTGGCCCACCAATAGTTTTTCAAACCTGAAAAGAAATAGTTATTTAATAAAGCTATACAAAACTGTATCAGTGTTTAAGTCCGTTGAATCCATATTATAGCCTCAAAACGCACCATTTTGCATTTAATTTTAAAAAAAGTATCTCTCTGGGAAGTAATTTTAGTTCCATAAGGTAAATCCTTCTAGATTTCTTCTACATTGAAGAAATGGCATGTGGTTTGGCCAAAAGATTTATTTTTGGCCACCCTACCATTATAAGCTGGACAACTGTGCTTTAGAGAATCGGCGTTTTTTAAGATATTTGCAGAACATGTGTACGGTTTATTTTAGTGAATATAGAAACCTTTTTTTGCGGATTTCGTCAATATTTTCAATTCAGATAATTTTATACAATTATTTCTTACTATGTGGTCTTACTTTGTGTCTTTACGAAACAATCTTCTCTAAGAAATACCCCATTCTATATTTTACTGAAATAGTAAAAGTTATAATTAAACTGAGAGAGTAAAATTATATTACTTTAGTAGCAGGATAACTGTTCACTATTTAAGTCAATTTTCTTTAATAATAGACGATTATAATATAGTAATTTTCAATCTACGAACAGATGTCAAAACTGCCAATCCTATCGTGAACATGTAAAAACCTATTCATTTTTAATATGAATGAGCAATTCAATTTATTATGCACAATCACTCGAAAATTTCTGTAACAAGTCCGTATGTTATAAAGTCAACACAAATATGCTATAAACATAATTCTGAAATCGAGAAAGCGATAAGAAAGACAACCACCCGTATTACGGGGCTACTTCAAATGACCAAAATTTAACTAACCAAAGCGCACGGATTTCAATTAACCAAAGTACACGGACTTCAACTGAAAGAAATATTGCTGGATATAGTTTTGCCGTTCCGCAGGCGTTCATCTCACAACTTGAAGTTAATAAATAGGAAGTAATATTTTTGTAGATATCTAAACCTAGTAGTTGTTATTACTACCTTTAAATTATTATTTCTCAAAATACTACGGTTTAACTTCATCGTTATTAAAATAAATGTAAAGCAGCAATATTATTCGGTTTGATTAGACCATAAGCCGTTAAGTATCTTATTTTAATTGTAAATAGTCGGACAAGGAATAAGATAACCCGCAACATTTCTTTCATTTAAAGTCTGTAAACTTCGGTTAGTTGAAGTACGCGGTCTTTGGTAACTGGACGTTCCTGCAATTTCGTTTAGTTATTAGACCATGGATCTAAAGTATCTTATTATAATTATAGTCGGAACGGTAAAAAGATAATCCGCAACATTTTTTTCAGTTGAAGTCTGTGTACTTTGGTTAGTTGAAGTTCATGCACTTTTGTTAGTTGAAGTCCGTGCTTTTTCGTTTAGTTAAACTCCGCATATTTTGGTTAGTGAAAGCTGCGTACGTTTGGGTTAGTTGAACTTTGGTAAGTTGAAGTCTACCGGTGGTATAGGTTACGTGGGGAACGTATGAAAGCAGGCTACTTTATTTAAATATAAGGGGGTAGTCGACCTACCTTTCATTCTCTTTATAATGTTCATGTGTACTTTTTAACCGTTGTTCATTAAAGATACATTATTGCTATTAGTACGGCACAATACAAAACTTAAAATTGAATATTCTGTGGGCTTTATAATAGTTACCATTAATCCACTTTGTCAATATTTCCCTGAATTATATACTTGAATGAGTTATAAGTTCTATAAGCTAATTGTGAAGATGTGTTTGCATGTATTTATTACCCATTGTAATGCGGTAATAATTTTAGAGTATATAAATATGCTTTACCTAGCTAGATAAGAAATATAATACAGTAATTATTAAATAGCAACTAGACCTAGCTGACAATCAATTACTTATTTTCTTCTCTATGTTCCAATGAGAAAATCATCAGTTAATTAAATTACATACACACACATACTCTCTCTCTCTCTATCACACACACACACACACACAACACACACACACACACACACACACACACACACACACACACACACACACACATACTCACTCTCTATCTCTCTCTCTCTCTCACACACACACACACACACACACACACACATACACACACATACACATACTCACTCTCTCTCACACTCACACACACAAACACACACATACACACACATACTCACACTCTCTCTCTCTCTCACACACACACACACACACATACATACACATACACACACACACACACACACACTTACACACACACACACACACACACATATATATATATATATATATATATATATATATATATATATATATATATATTCGCTCGCCCATGTACACTTATACACAAGTACAAATTTGAAACTATTAAGTTATAGTTTAGAACATATGTAGTTACACTCATTGAATAATATCGATTTGTAATTTTAACACATATGAGAAAATTATTGTTCAGGAATTCGAATTGGTTATTATTTATTTAATACATTTCCATATCACTAAACCGTTTCATAACTATTGTATTTTATACGAAAATATTTACTTCTTTAAATAACTTTCAATAATTATTTATAATGCATAAACTCAAATGGGGGAAACTTTGATACAAAACAGGAAATCTACTAATTTACAATACCATGCTTTTAAACTTTGTCAACTATGAATGTTCTCTGTCCTGAATGTTCAAACAACGAATCGTTTGCTCGTTACACAAATTGAATACCACACTTGGCTGGCTTCACATTTTCATGCCACTTTCGCCTCATTATACTCCACTATGCTGCAATGTCGGGGGATGTAACAGTCCAAACTTTACATCTGTGACAAGTGACAATTCGGCGAGAAGGGGAGCGAGCTAAGCTCCGCCAGATTGAATTGCGACGGAATCCGCGTAGAAGTGAGAGGGCGGCGACTTCCCTTATTATAACAAAGGATTTCATTTTATTTAATTGTATTGTTCCTTCGCTAAAAGATTGAGAAAGAGTTGCTTGTTTTATCAGATTGTGTCAAAATCAATTAAAATGTTTTAATTATTCTTTTCATTAAGAAAGGTAACTCTGTATTTGGACATAACACAACATTCCCAAACACATGATTTTATGGCATTATGATTTTACATATAATATACTAATCCAAATGTATATTTTAAAAGATAAACATTTTAAATACAATTTATATTAATATTATATTTTTATACTAAAATTAGTTTTAGAAAACCACTAACCTAGCTCATACTATACTGATATATATGTTGTACAAATTTGTAATCGTTAATATAATACGTTTTTATTCGTCCAATCAAACTCAAATACATTTCTTTTAACCTATATTGAATAATAATTGATAATAATACAGTTTTTTTCAAATATTTAATCAATAATTAAATTATAAAAATGGGAGGGGTCTAGGTCGAAATGAGTATTTTTATGCTCGAAGTCTTACGCTTTGATACTAAACAACTTTCCCACAGACAGAAATACACTTCTCAAAGATATATATGAATTTTTTTTGTAACCATCTGGCTGTCGTCGAAACCTCCTTGCACAGCCTTGAATTGTTCCCATGGCTACCACACAATATCATAAATACTGCTCTTTGATGAAAAATGAATGAGAAGATTAAAATAAACAAACAAACTGGATTAACGATATCGAACCTTGCTTCATAAACAGACAATGTGAAAGGAGAGCAAAACGTAACTACAACACAATGCAAGCGACGAAAGAAGAGAGCGTATAAATAGTAACAATCAAAAATAATAGTTCAAAACCATACATAGAAAGGAAAATGGAAAGTTACAAAAAAATCGCTTTTTATTTTTCCACTTAATACTGTTTTTGACACATATATAATATTTATAAAATTTGTAATTATAAAACAAAAAGAAACTAAAATAATTCTTTTATTTTGTGGACTTAAGTAGGAATTGACTTAATTTTTTTTTATATTACTTGTCTAATACTTTTTCACCTAGCGTTGAAGCCTTAAATTTTGGAAAGAATTATATTTTCATTTAAGGTATCGCAGTGAAATTTTAACATTTCATTACTCAACTATATGTCTTGTTTTTCTTCTAAGAAAAAATAATTTGGGTTAAATTCACTAAATAATGTTCCATATTTCCTTTTGACTTATGTTATAAAATATAAATTCTGTAATAAGAACAATTTTTTAAGTGTAAAGACATTAATACTGGTCAAATTTGAAACGTAAAACCTAATCTCATTAAACTAATTGTGAAACCAAAAAGTTCAGATTTGTACAAACTCAAAGTTTCGAAATAAAAAAAATAATCCACTAGGAATGGTAATACGAGTATTAAGGAAAGAATTTATTCCTCTTGTAAATTCTAAAATTGATAGTGTGGTTTTTTTAAGAAAAACATTTAGTTGAACAAAATAATATGTAGAATATAGTCCACACTGCATCAATAAATACTTTTTAGAAAAGGCATATAAATGTATCTCTTCTTTGAATTTATTACTAATTATTAGATTAAATTATTATTTGTCTGTGATTTATTTAAATATCATTTTTATAATTACGTTTTACATTACATTTACCTTTCATATTGTATTTACATTTCTATAATAATTACATGTATATTATTTTTAGACAACCAAACACTATTCAAATACTTTCACTTTTTTACATATGTAGACCAAATATACATTCTATACAAACAAGTCATTTCATGTGTCAAAAACTATAAATGCAGGTTAAAATTTAAAAAACAATTGAAATTAACTTCAATATACTAAGATATACAAAACTACATACACTCAAACGTTCTTCATAAAAATGAGGACTTCATTTCACTACATTAGTATATTGCTAAATAAAATTATAAGTATAAAATATCCAGAAGGGTAGATTCCTTTAAAATAAATACATAATAATAAATACACTAAAGGGACATTTATTATTATTACCAAGGGACATGGCACGAACTGTGGGAATGAGGATCTAAGGAACTTATCCAGCTTTATTAAATGTGGCAACTTCCTTCATTTGTTGTCCGTATCACATCCTTGTTCCATCCCATCCTTATCAGTTAGTCAGCCAGAGTAGGGGTTTTGTTTAGGTGGTCGCTGAAGTTATATAGAGTCTAAAGTCCATATCATGTTTGTAGAAAAGTATTTTTTGCTGGCCCCTACCTCCCGTCTCGGCTACTGCGATCTCTCAAGACCAAATATACAGTCGGCATTATATATTTTGTATTATCATTGCATTATGAGAACATAGCAATGCCGTATAACATAGTGTCGTGATTGCTAAAGAATTATCTTACAAAATACTATCTTTATGAAATGACGCTGTTTCTAAAACGTTAATTTTTTAAGTAGTATTTTTTGTTTTTGATACTCCAAATTACTTGTATAGAATGTAAATTTCAGTAACATATTATTAAAATACATTGAGAAAAAATATTATTTGATCAAATACTACCATTTTCTGAATACTATTACATATTACCGATTACAAATTTTCTGCTTTTAATAAAATTATTATTTTTAAATTATACTTTTAAACATTTACGTTAAATAAATGTTCAATTACAAAGACGTATTGATTGGAGAAATTTGGACCGACGATAAGCCCCCAACGGAGCTGCACGTCAACCTGGCGGCTTATTGGTCCTCCCTTTATTGTTAATTTATATTGTCAGGGCTTGTGCTATTCCCGTAATAAGTTTCAGGATCATGGCGGCAATATTCTCTAACCGCTGAGAAAGCAAGGCTCTTATTGTCCGTAGGTTTCCGCTTAGTGCCTTGTAAAATTATTAACAGAATAAAAATGTTTTTCCAGGAATATAATAGCTTTCTTTTTATTATTTAAACTTGAACTGTAATAAATAAGACAGCTCTTTCATTCGTTGTTCATACTATTATTAATCTTGGGTAGTCGCGTGAATTAACATTGTGACCCAGAACATTTTTGCTATAACTAGGCGCTGGCAATAGTTATAACCCTGAGCGGTCATATATAGTATATATATATACGTATATATATAGTATATATCATTAACATATCACCAAAACTGTAACTTAAATACCAAAACTTATCACAGGTAGCGTCGAATTTTAGCGTGCTTTTGTTCTGCATTGATTATAATAGTAATACGCGCGACTACTCACACACACACACACACACACACACACACACACACACACACACACACACACACACACACACACACACACACACACACACACACACACACACACACACACACACACACACACACACACACACACACACACACAGACACACACACACACACACACACACACACACACACACACACACACACACATACACACACACACACACACACACACACACACACACACACTCACACACACACACACACACACACACACATACTTTAAAACTCAAACCGTGACGTTCTTCGATAACAAAGAATATTAAAACGACTGAAAGGCCATTTTTTAAGGTTATGCAAATCCCTTGGTAGAGGATGAATGGGAGATACAACAGTACCTCTTGTAAATGATGTCGACTGCTACCACTTACGGTGCACCACTACGTGTAATAATATAATGTTCGCATCCAAGGAAGAAGATATACTTCCTATCGCAGTAATAAAGAGCTGTCTACCCGTTACAATTCCTTAAAGGATAGATTGATTTAGTCAGGAATAAGGAGAGAATATAATGATGGTACTGGGAATATAAAAAAATTAAAACTCGGTCACTTATATGAAGTAGGCCTATTTCCAGTTTTAGTTGTCAGGAAATTTCTGCCCGTTGTAACTCTTTAGAAAAATATGAAGAGAGATTGAAGAGCGAGGATATGCCAAGTTACGGTTAGCCTACACAAGATAGGCGTCGATAAGAACTCCAATAGTTGAAGTAGGTAGGAGACATTGGAAATAAGGATGTTACAAAACAACAGTAAAACACTAAGCATCGGGAAAAAATCAAGAGGATACAACATACATACAAGCTATATGTAATAACTAACTGACTTATAATTAGACAAATATAATTAAATTCTATGATCGTAGACAAATAGAATAGAAACACTTAGACGAGTTATTATGAGATAAAGTCGAGAGATAAGATATAGACCTACCACTACGTTTTCGCAGTATATACATCATCAAACGAAACAATGGAGCAGATGTCTTTTAATATAACATAAAAGGAAAGGAGAAAAACTAGCTATATTGAGGAGGGGGAGGGGAAGTTGCACACGTTACTTTACAGCTTTAACACTAAGGCCTAACGCTTTACTTCTTGTCTATGTTAGGATCGCTTTGTTCAAAGAGTTTTCTTTTTTGTATCACCTGTAATTAGTTTTATGGAATGGGGTTTATTTTAAAAAAAATTATTATTATTTATTGAATAAATGTAAACCAGTTGAAAATTAAGTTACAGAAGTTTATTTATTTGGTGCAACCTTTATTTATTGAATAAATGATAAACAGGTTGAATATTAAGTCACAGACGTTTTTTTAATTGGTGCAACCTTTATTTATTGAATAAATGATAAACAGGTTGATTATTAGGTCACAGAAGTTTATTTAATTGGTGCAACCTTTATTTATTAAATAAATGATAAACCGGTTGAATATTAAGTCACAGAAGTTTATTTAATTGGTGCAACCTTTATTTATTGAATAAATGATAAACCGGTTGAATATTAAGTCACAGAAGTTTATTTAATTGGTGCAACCTTTATTTATTGAATAAACGATAAACCGGTTGAATATTAAGTCACAGAAGTTTATTTAATTGGTGCAACCTTTATTTATTGAATAAACGATAAACCGGTTGAATATTAAGTCACAGAAGTTTATTTAATTGGTGCAACCTTTATTTATTGAATAAATGATAAACCGGTTGAATATTAAGTCACAGAAGTTTATTTAATTGGTGCAACCTTTATTTATTGAATAAACGATAAACCGGTTGAATATTAAGTCACAGAAGTTTATTTAATTGGTGCAACCTTTCGACAACTAATTCGTTGCCCTAATTGTGCTACGAAAAACAAAGTCTTTACACTTGGCGTTCAAATGAGTAATTTTAGTAGGTAAAACATCAAACCCCCTACATAAGGGCAACGAATTAATTACCGAAACGTTGCACTAGTTAAATAAACTTATTTGACTCGATATTCTACCGGTTTATTATTTATTTAATACATATTCGTGTGTTCAAATAATCATTTCTTACTTATAATATTAAAATATATATTATTACCGTTCTAGGAAATTGTTATTACAGCTTCAATCATTTATCTTTAACTATATCAGTTTGTACGAATTATTTTTCATTAAGTAGTTTTGTTGGTTTACTATACAGGATTGACTCTTCATAAAACCCGCGAAGTTACTGATGACTAATACGTTGCAATGCTATCATCAAGCTAAGCCACTTAATGGTGGGGCGTAAGAAAACAAGTTTTACGTACTCAGCAACTATATTCTGAAATTTCTGGCTTAGAATGATTTCAAAGTTCACATAAAAGATGGTGCAATCAGAAAATGCCATAAAGAGCAAGATGAAAAAGATGTTAGGATAAAATCTCCTTGGATATGAGACAGACCCCTTGTGTTTGTAAAACAACTTAATAGGTTCCATTAATTAGTAAGTTTACTGAAGATTAAATACTGTAAGCTTACATTTTCTATTGCCGGTAACTAGAAACCAACATAAACAGTTCTACACAATATAAGTGGTAAGAAGCAATAATAATACTTATTTTCCTTTATACTGTGTAATTATAAACACATTGAAGCTTGACTGTGAGTTTCATCAGTCCGTGAGCTTTTTTCAATTCCCTCGATATCGACCCCTGATATTAAACACATATCGATTATCACTGCCCTCCATTTTAAGCGCGTAACCTTGTTACAGTTTGCACCCTACGCAAAAGGGAGCGACTCTCTCAACGGACTAACCAAGTGTGTTATCCGATTCGATCCCTTCTTCAGATTTTCTGGACTAGACGTAATCGTATTATGGACGTCTAATGTGAACTGGTGATAGTCACATGTTTGTTAGTTTTTAATTCAAACTTTCAAAATTGCATAATATTAAATACAATCTACAAATATTTTCTAACTTTATCTATCATATATATATATATATATATATATATATATATATATATATATATATATATTTAATAAATTAAAAATATTTCATAAACAACAATACTTTTAATGAATATATTTATTCAAAGCTTTTCGCCGATAAAATAGTATCAGCATCTTCAGGAAAATAATTATAAATATATTCATTAAAAGTATTCTTGTTTATGAAATATTTTTAATTTATTAACTATATTACAAGAAAACATATCACCATATTTAATATATATATATATATATATATATATTTATTTATTTATTTATTTATTTATATATTTATATGTGTGTGTGTGATGAAAATATTAACATATACTAAATCTATTCAGTTATTTACAAAAAAATGTACGTTAAAAAACACTTTAATACAAAAAATATCATGAATATAACAAAAACACTCTATCATAAGAATTATGATCCACTGATAATATATAGACTGGGACATATTGAGTATGTATTTTCATGCCACTAAAGAAGCAGTCTTCAAGTAATATGGTGCTAGTAAGGGTTAAAGTAGTGATGCTCATTCCCAAAGCCACTACAAATAAGGTTTCACAAAAAAAATTAAACTTAGCTCTTCAGTCTTTTTTTATTTAATGACACGTTTTGTAACTTTGCTTTTAAAATTCATCGGACTTCCACGATATGTTTATAGCCATACGGTATAAAAAGGAAAAGAGTCGGGCTTCCAAGAGATGTGTTTAAGAATACTATATGCAAAGTTAATAAGTTGGGCTTCCAAGATATGTTTATAACAATCTGGTATGTAAAGTAAATGAGTTGGTCTTCCAAGATATTTTTATATCAATACGGTCTGCAAAAAAAATGAGTCGGGCACCCAAGAAAGGTTTATAACAATAGGTTATCCAAAGTATATGAGGTGGGCTTTCAAGTTATGTTTATAACAATACTATATGTAAATGAAATGAGTTGGACTTCCAAGTTATGTTTATAACAATACGGTACGCAAAGGAAATTATACAAGTGCATATAAAGTTCTCTACACTAATTGAATGCATTTTGAATTATAGTATTCATTTAAAAAAATCCTATTTTTTCTAATGTGCAGGAACGTATTTCCATGTCATCCGAGTTTTCGGTAATCCGAGGAGGTCTTAGTTCGGTCTATCTCAAATTATCGAGATTCTACTGTAATTACATAAATGTGTGTATGTTTGGTATACGAGTGTGAGTGCATAAACAAAGACACATAATCGCTAGCAGGTTAGTACGAACACGCACACACATAAACACAATCACACGTACACACACACACACACACACACACAACTAATATGTATATTAGGAACACTGTTTTATTGTATTCACTTATCACATACACTTTAATGTACTTAAACAATAATCTTACTTGGTGTATTTGTGAGTCGACTTTCTCTAACTATTAATTACGGGCTCTCATTTTAAAGCTTATTTAGAAGACTCATTAATTATTGCTCAATTAATAGTTCTCGAAAGTCGACACGCAAATATACCAAGTAAGATTCTTGTTTAAGTACTTTTTAAACATATTTTACAAGTATATTCAAGTACTTGTACGTGAACACACACACACACACACACACACACACACATACAGAAATATAGTTTGTGTGTGTGTGTGGGTGTGTGTGTGTGTGTGTGGGTGTGTGTGTGTGTGTTTGCGCTGTCTGTATGTGTGAGTTTGAGTGTAAAGCCTAGTAAAATTAAATGCTTTTTTATAAACTTAAGATACTGATATGAAAAGAAACAATAGCTAGCATTATAAAGAACTGACTGAGGCGAAGTTTTTTTGTCTCTAATGAAGTACTACTACTTTTTACTTGGCCACGGTTTCGATTGTAATTCAATCCCATAAGGCTTAGCCCTAGCCCTTTGTTCGAACAATGGTCACTTGTCACAGATGTGACGTTTGGACTGCTACATCCCCATACACTGAGCTGCAAGCGTTAAATAAGCGTAAATTGCCATGCAAAGTGACTAGCCAAGTACGGTATTCAATTTCTTCATTAGAAAATGAATCGTCGGTTGAACAAGGGGAGATTTTTGGCAGCAGTGGGACGCTATAAGGGAGAAAATTAGTGAGTGTGATGAAGGGGAAATGAAAAAAGTATAGAGCGTTTTATAAGCTACATTCGTTAAGTATTACTGTCATGCAAACCAAATATTTTGTTAATAATAGCAAATTATTGAGAATATGTTTTAGGTCAAATTGTTATTTAGGTATTGCACAAAATAAAGAGAAAGTAATTTTTCGAAATAAATAATTAATCGTAAAAGTATTTAATTGCCTATATAGGATCATTTCCGTTTGAATAACATTACCGTTAACTGGTATATCAATATTATAGTGTTGTTATTTAATTCTTATTATTTTGTCATACCTAGTTTTCGTTTAACTAATGTGATTTTATTTATTTAAGGCTATCATCGTATAAGGGTTAAATCAGCGTTTTCATGTAAAGAGTGTTCCAAAAAGAACGCCGGCATTTTGAATGAGCGGTACTGAAAGACTGCTCAAAATAACTAACTAATTTAAGTGTCAAATTAATGAAAAATGAGCAGTCTTTTTACCTTATTATTTTGTGCAATGTCTTCGATTTGAGAAAACAAAAATAAATTGTTCTAGTGTCAAGATAAATTATGCCATTAATTGCAATTTCGGCGAAAAAGAAAGGGCTCCTTACCTGGTCATACATTAACTTACTCCACATGTTCCTTTGGTTGTTAGGTTGTTCTGAACTTCATATCAGACTACTGCGAAGACTACCAACACCATTTCTGTGGAGCGTAAGTTCGTCTGAGAACTTTGGGAGGAAAATTGGGATTCTCGCCAATCTCATTGATCATGAGACTGACAGTCTGTACACGGTAAAGAAAACTTACTTATTTCAACTTCAGACTGATGTTTAAATCGTTTAGTTATCTTGGACAACCTTTCAGTAACGCTTGTTCAAAATTCCGTAATTCTTTTGGGAACATTCTATGTAAGAAAACCCCGTTTTAACGCTTCTCGACACTTTAACACTTTATTTATTGCTCGTCTTCAGCTGTCTTTAAATTCATGTTAACATTTTAACATCAGATTTTCAACACATAAAACATAGATTTTCAAATTCCTAAATTCACTATTAATCTGAAAACTTCCAAACAGAATCAGATTTCATCATCAGACATCATCATTCAATTGACAATAAATATGTATCTCCTCCCTTAAACAGGTAGTTTTATAAAATAATTTGTTTCAAACATGTATATAAACCGCACATATTACGAGAAGTGATAATGTACAAAGAGGTATTTTATTATATATTAAAGGGTTTAAAGTAAACTGAACCGTCCGCGGGTTTGTTGTACTTTTGCTGTATATTATTGCTACGGAAGTTCATTCATTAATAAATATATACAATTATTGTATTATGTAATATAAGATAACCAGAAATTATACAATATTTAAATAAGGAGATACCATAAACAGCAATATTAGTTAACAAATGCCCATTATCCAGCAATCTAGCAAAACAACCACCCATCTTCGAATCTGCAGAGCAGTTATGTCCAATATTGCTACTTTCCTATCATGAAATTTCCTCTCCATTTTTTCAAAAGTAGAGTAACTACTTTTTGTCTAAAATCCGGCGACTAATATGCTCCATAACACATGTATATTTGTATTAGGTTCTTTACTATTCTTGTATCTAAGACAGTAAAGTGTTATGTAGAAATGTTTGAAAGAATTATTATAAAGATTGAAATAATGACTGTGTGTTCAGTCATTATTTCTGAAGATCCTGCGTACAGACAAAATGAGAGCCTTAATACCGTGGGACCAATCCCGGGATATCAGGATAGCAGTGAGGCTGTAGACCAATTTCGTTTAGCCACAGGGCATGACTACCTGTGAGTGCATACCTACCGCAGTGGGAGAGCCTTGCTACCGTGGGACGAATCCCAGTATATCAAGAAAGCACTAAGGTTGTGGCCCACATCCGCTTAGCTACAGGGCATGACTACCAGTGAGAGCATATCTACCGCAGTGGGAGAGCCTTGCTACCGTGGGACGTATCCCAGTATATCAAGAAAGCACTATGGCTGTGGCCCACTTCCGCTTAGCCACATTGCATGACTACCCGCGAGTGCATATCCACCGCAGTGGGAGAGCCTTGCTACCGTGGGACCAATCCCAGGATATCATGAAATCATTAAGGCTGTAGCTCACAGTAAAAGAGCCTTGCTACCGTGGTACCAATCGTGGGACTAATCCCACTATATCAGGAAAGAAATGAGACTGTTGCCCGCTTCCGCTTAGCCTCATTGCATAACTACCTGTAACGCCATCTCCACCGCAGTGGGAGAGCCTTGCTGCTGATGAAACCTGTCCATTGTGCAGTCTTGTAAGAATGTACAGTGCACATACACGGAATTACCAGGCTCTTAACGTATCCGATTGATGACATTATAAATCGCTACTTGCAAGGTCGATGTCGAGTGGTTAAAGATCCAAGTACGTTCATTCGATAAATTGAAGTAGGTGTAACTACTGTTTATAACAGGTTGTAATAGATTTTTTAAAATACCGTTGAGTAGCTCAATGACGAACGTAGAAGTCATATAGAAAGAAATCCAAGATGTCACTGTTCACTTTCCATATGAGCGATGGGGATTAAAATTATCGATTTTTTTCAGCTGAAAGTTTGAAGAGCAACTGTAGATCAAACTGGAATCAAACTGTAGATTAGGTTTAATCTACAGGATTATCATCCCAAGTATTACGTCGATTAATATTACATTAAAATATGAAACTTAATGTCAATTAAACATTTTATATTCAATATCTATATCGACTAGCCTAACCTTTCAATTACAAAAAAAGTTCCAATAAAACGTTGTTAGTAATCTCTATAATATATTGTTTTGGTTATACAACGCAAACAATAACCCTTCTATTGTACTTGCGGAATTCAATGTTCCATTTATGTGATTATAACCACCCGCAGAACACATATCATGGACACCGACCCTTACCGAATCCGCATCCACCTCGGAATTATCCATTTCCTCGATATTCAGCCACGCCATGAATAATGAACGGAATTTAGGTAGATCCATCCTAACCATAAATCGCAGCCGCCACCTGCGGATACGGAACGCTTCTACATATCTGCATAGATTCGCCGTTGGAATATTAATTCTGCGCTTGTTACTTTCACAAGCACAATGCATACACGTGCCGTATAGTGCGCGTATCTGTGCTCGGTTATAATTTATAATCTTCCCCTTCATTGTATACATAGACAGTTGTATACTGTATATTGTAATGTAGTTTACGCCTGATCGATGTCCAACAGCAATAATATCTTTCATCTCGTGCATGCGTAGGTAATATATGAACAAACTTTGTAATATCGCACATTGTAGTATATAAAATATATTTTTAATTAAAACAACCTTTTAAACAATATCAGTGACTATGTAGTTTACACATTCATGCATCTATGTTGGATTAGGTCAGGTTAAGTTAGGTTTGAACCAATAAATAAAGCCTAACCCATCCTCAGATCGTCCACCCGTTATTTATCTATCCTTGGATTATACCTTTTTTCTTTCATTATTCTTATTCCAGTTCTATATCTATTTATCCTTCCGTAACTCTAATTTGGTTGTGTTACGTTGAGTTTGGGTTTGGTTGGGTTAGGTTGGGTTGCATTCCTAAGGTTGGGTTAGGTTTGAACCAATAAATAAAGCCTAACCTATCCTTAGATCGTCCACCCGTTATTTATCTATCCTTGGATTATACCTTTTTTCTTTCGTTATTCTTATTCCGGTTCTATATCTATTTATCCTTCCGTAACTCTAATTTGGTTGTGTTACGTTGAGTTTGGGTTTGGTTGGGTTAGGTTGGGTTGCATTCCTAAGGTTGGATTAGTTTTGAACCAATGAGCTAAACTTACTTTGCCTATGCTTGAATTGTACCTCTTCTCTTTCATTCTTCTTATTCCGTTTCTATATCTATTTATCCTTCCGTAACTATAACGTAACTATAATTTTGTTAGGTTACGTCGCGTTTGGATTTGGTTGGGTTAAGTTGGGTTGCATTCCTTAGGTTGGGTTAGGTATGAACCAATGAACTAAACTTACTTTGCCTATCCTTGATTTATACCTCTTCTCTGTCATTCTTCTTATTCCACTTCTATATCTATTTATCTTTACGTGACTATAATGTAACTATAATTTGGAGGTTGCTTTGATATTTAGGTTTGGTTGGGTTGCATTCCATAAGTGCGGTTAAATTTGAACTAATGAGTTAAACTTACTTTGCCTATATTTGGATTAGACCTATCCTCTTTCGTTCTTTTTATTGCACTTCTATATCTATTTCTCCTTCCGTAAATATAATTTGGTTAGGTTACGTTGAGTTTGGTTCAGTTGGGTTACATTCCTTAGGTTAGGTTTGAACCAATCAATTAGACTTACTATGCCTGATCTTGAATGACACTTATCCTCTTTCATTTTTCTTATTACACTTCCACAACTATTTTTATGTTAGTAGAGAGAATTGTCTGCTACCCAGATGTGACATTATGTTATTAACTTCCCTCAGCAAACTATTTTCAGACTCTTTTTCTAAAGTAAGTAGTTTTTTTTTAAATTTATGTAAATAATAATAAATTAGGTTGGTATATCGTTTATACAAACCTTCACTATAAGCTTTCTATAAGCTTAGGGCTACATTATTTACCGAGTGATTAACCAACCGGTGAAATCTTTTTATTTTCTACAATTTAAATTCACAGTTTTAAGAGATCAGTATGTGTTTAATCAAATGATAAGTATTCCAAGTGTAGATAAATATAAGCTGTTTACATGCTGTTACAGAAATTGGAAAATTAAAATTTGAACTTGGCTAAAACAATCGAATTGAGCTACAATTAATCCTAGAGTTTTCAATGATGAACATTTCTACCATAAACAGGTCGTATTTCATCTACAAGTTTTAAAATGACATTTAGCTTGGTGAAATTACCATTTTACGATCTTGAAATATGAGTTTCCTTCATAAAATTATTGACGTTTATTACTATTCCAGGTTTATTCACTAAACGGTAGTCACTTTTGTTTTTTTATAAACATTTATTTTGTATTACACATTTATTATTTTAGGCTAGAGAATTATCAATATAGGTTCACATATGTAAATTAGTTTCAACCAAATTTGATGGAAAGTAGCACATTTATAACCCTTTTTATCACTTAATTACATTTCAGGAAATGAAAAACATAAACGTCCGTTTCCATTAAACCGTTTGAATTAAGATTTCCATGAAAATTGAAAACGTAGAAACCTTATTTCCGTCAAAATGAAAGCAAATAACGAGTACAATGCAGCGGTGCCCTTTATAGAGAACAAAAGGCTGCTGTATAAATTATCCAAAGCTTGGTGGGCTGGCATCGATATAAAATGTTGCCCGGAAATGTGCGGCGGGAGGCTGTGAATGGACTGTATTAAATGAACATGAGCGGGAACAGCCATTTATGTGGAAATCAAGGCTTCCATATCAGAGATTTCTTGGGCCGTGGATATGTGAGCGGTTTTTGCGAGGAAGTTGGGAATAATCGAATCTATATTTTAGTGTAATTTCACAATGTTAAGGTTTCTTGTTTCAGGTTATGTTTAAAAATGTTTTTTAAAGTTTTATTAAGTTTGCCGAATTACAAGAAAAAACTTATGTTATTCAATACATTTCATCATCTACATATCTAAACTAATAAGCACTTGAATCATATATGTTTATAATTTCATTTATTTTACTAATTGTTGTAAAAATATTTAAGATTTGCTTTATAATGGGGAGCCTATTGCATATATCAAACATAAATAGTATGAACTTTAAAAATAATTTGGATAAAATAAATAAAATTATTATATTATTATTATAAGTTGAGATTTAACTGTGTTTTATTATTTCATAATATGAAGGGTCTCTGTGGTTAGTTTGGTTTTTAAATTTCTCTGTTTTTAGTGTACTTCGTTTGTTGCATAATAACAAATCCACAACTCAAAATATGACTATTGAAGGTAAATTATTTTAAAAATCAATGTTTTATTGCAGGAATCATATTTATTTCTTACCGAACATTTCTACAGATATTAAATTTAGTTTATGATGTCCGAAATAAATTTCACGGTATTTTCAATTAAATTTACGGTTTATTATTCTATACTAACGATTTGATAAAAATATTCCTAAAACGTGGGACGTTTGCGTGATTCAGAGTGAGGGCGAAACGGAATTCCCTTTTAGTAGACGGCCGTGGTCTCTTTTACTCAGAAGTTAATGACTCAATTCCCATAATAGATTGTATAAATATAGCAAATGATTTTATTTGTTCAGAAAACAGATTTTTTAAATTTGGTTTTGATCGTGTTTTTCCATGTCAGGCTTTGGATATTCCACACTTTTGCTTCATCATTGCTCAGTAACAAATGGATGTAGACTCCTACCTAGGTATTTTCTGTCCACTCTTCTTATTGGACGAAGCATCATTCGCTGTTCATTCTCTTTCACAAGGACACTGGCAAATTTTACACAAGATGACGACGAAGATATCTGAGTGTAGAAATGATAGTAAGGTAATAAGTTAGCAGAGCCGTCCTTAGGATAGGGCGGCCGCTCCAGGCCTCACGCCGCGATGCTTTACTAGAGCTAAAAAATTAGTAAAACGTTTTACTTGAATGAAAATATTATAATTATGTACAGATATACTTGCCTAAAATATTTTTCAGTTTACCCGCGCAATATGTTGAATTACAGTATTGATTAATGACAAAGCTTAAGAACGAGATATCGGCATCACTGCCGAAAGAATGCTAAACATCTTTTGATAGTGGCGGAAATTCAACCATAGCAAATTTTAAAAAACCCTACAAATAATAGGTGAATGATTGGCGGTTTTTGAGACGAAATGACTTCATCAAAATTGCTCTAAACACACCCTTTTCCACGAGAATTATGAAACTTTTTATGGGAAACCTCCTTTTTTTTAAAAAAAGCTTTGCACAGTATGTTTGCTCTAGGCCTCGCATTTGTTAAGGACGGCTCTGTAAGTCAGTGAAATTGGGCACCAATAAAAAAAAATAAAATTATAATAAATACAGTTTACAGCCTCAGAAGAGACCAGAACTGTAACCTTGAACAATCATCTTACGAATACGTTGGATCAAGTGTCTTATAAAGAACACTTGAATAAAGCGAGACGTTCAAAAATGAAGAGGGAGCCATGTCATATTTAAAGACGAAATCACGCGTGTGTCATTTCGGGAAAACCCATCCGGTAATATTTAACTTAATTATTTTTAAATTCGATTTTTTATTCATCATATATGTTGTTAAATATCGTTAACCATAAATAGTTCTAAAAACCCTCATAAATTTTCGTCTTCTATATAGAACATCATTTTTCAAACATATACATTTATAACATAATTCTTCAGCAGTAACATTGTTAGACTCTGTACACATTCTAAAATATTCATACAAAGTATCCAGTTAGGTTAGATTTGGTTATAAAATAAGAAATAAAGCTTAACTTGTCACGTAAAATAAATATTGCCATTAATAAAGATAACTTATATTTACTAGATGGGTTCTACTGATTGCGTTATACAAATAAAAATCGGGTTTATAAATTGTCGTAATCTCAAGGTAGCAGCGATGAAGTTTTGTACTATCATCATTTCTCTTGATATTCTTTTCTAATATAAACTAAAAACAATCTTTAAAAATTACATTAAACTTTTTACTAGAACATTAAAATGTTAAAACTTTTACTTATAACAATCTAGCATTATCACCATATGTATGTATAAAATAAGGTGATACTTTTTCTTGTAATATAATAAATGAATACTAATAATCCAACTATAACAATGTTTTTTAAATTTATATATATTTTTTAAGCTTTTCCCTAATAAATGTA
Organism: Prosapia bicincta; assembly: GCA_036971475.1. Classification (NCBI taxonomy): domain Eukaryota; kingdom Metazoa; phylum Arthropoda; class Insecta; order Hemiptera; family Cercopidae; genus Prosapia; species Prosapia bicincta. The sequence continues at coordinate 27,128,262 of JBAIZL010000003.1, forward strand.
TTAGCATTTTAAATGTAGACACTAATAGATTTATAGATTTATTAACGAAAAGCAAATATATAAATTAAAACAATTCTTGTAATTAATATATATATATATATATATATATATATATATATATATATATATATATATGTATATATATATTTATATATATATATATACATACATATATATATATATATATATATATATATATATACATATATATATATATATATATATATATATATATATATATATATATATATATATGTATATATGTATATGTATAAATGTGTGTGTATGTGTGTGTGATTTTTCTTAGAAGAAATAAGTGTTATAGTAATGAAATATTGACGGGGCTCATTGCTTAAACCGTTGGTTTGACTATATCGTCTATATATTGACAATAGTATTCCAGCATTGTGAAGCCAGTTCTATAACGAAACACTCCCATACATATTCTCTGCCCCACCTGTAAGAAAAACCCTTTATTGTTGCCTCCTTGGATGTCTGTATGTTGCTACACGTTGTCAGTAGTGTTTTATTGCATATCTGTGTGTATAAGCCACACCGTTAAAGTCAAACCCTCCCCTTAAGACAAAGGAATCGCCCCTTGACAAGGAGGGTCTATGTTTAGGCTAAATCCCGTTTTACAGCTTCTTGGAGCAACATAAACAGGAATCGGAAACCGAGGAACAATGGCGCGGCACGAAAGGACCCTTTGGCATCCCAGAGGGATTTATGGCCAGGTTTAGTAACTGTCTGGTGGCTGACTTACAAACACTATTCGGTAATAGTATTTAACATATCCATTAGCACTGAACCGAGTTTAAATAATTTTGCATTATCAATTGAAAACCCTGTTTTTAAAAAAGTGGAGAGTAAATATGAAAAGAATGAAACGTCACACGAGTTAATTGTGTAGTAATAGTACTACAGACGTTGGCAGTACGAGTGATTAAACTATATCAGTTTAGTCACTGATTAGGTAAATATGGTTGCCACAACAGGTTATGCGCAGTACAATTTGTATTGCTAGAAAGGTGTTTACGTGTGCATTTCTTATATAATATTATTATATTACGTTTTATAGCCTAGGATAAATAAAAACAGCTGTTATATGAAACTTATACCCTGATACACATTTGGGGTATGGACCAAGCAGTTACTCATCTAATTATACACACACGTGTACGCTTTGAAATTGTCTTTACTTTTACACTTACATTGCAGACTCGTTAGGGTTAAACACGGGCATTTCTACCACTTAGAAACTATATGCTCACTGATTTACTTTCAGTGATCTTATCCAATTCCTACTGAAGCATTTTTGAGTTACAAAGAACCCCCCTTCTAAAGTGTAGTTTGACTTTTTAATTCCGGCTACAAATCCACACTCTCCCTATACATATTTATATATCTTGTTTAAATTTTCAATCGTTATTACAATACAATTTATTTATTCATTCAACTCCCGGATTTCATCATGTAGTCATACGGTTGAAATCCAACCTAAAAACATAAACGTTTTTGAATTTAGTTAATGAATTATTATTTGAAAAACTCTATTACATCAAGTGATATCTATTACAAGTTTAAAAAATTGTATTTGAACTTGAGGGGATGATTAAATGGTATTTTATCATCGATTGAAAATATGAACAATGTATGCAGTATACACTAGCAGTATGTAGTAGTTTAGTAATTATTATTTAATAAAAATATTAATAAGATACAACTTTTTTTTGGCGCAAGTAGGAATTGATTTATTTTGTTTAAATTGCTTTTTCCAGCACTTTTATTAATCACTTTCGTTTCCCAAATTCAACTAAATTGAGATTATACCCAGGACTTGATGCGATAATCCTTCATTGTTTCAGTTTCAATGGCCTGATTCCATTCAACTAACTCATATACACCATTATGTATAATGCACAAGTATTATGTATTTTTGTTTTACTGTATCTATTATCAGTAAATAAAGACATCTTCAATGGCGTGTTTAGGATTATTATAAATAACGTTTCTTTAGAAGGTAATGTGTGTACCTACATGGATGCCTTAACAACGCGCAACTAGGTTTATGCACATTATTTTGCTAAACAAAGGGACCGAAACTACAGCTTATTTTATTTTTATTTATTCAGTTCTCTTGATGGATTGTATGACTAAATAACACATATACTATTGGAAATGGTAATACATAGGTAAAAAGTATTTGTTTACAACATATGTGAGCAATTAGTTAAGTATTTAAAACAAATACGTTGATTAATTTAATATTGAAACTGATTAAAATTGACACTAGTAAATTTATTTTACTAAAAAAATTATAATTGTACTTGCATTTTTTTTTAATTCCTAATTTTTCCCCTCTTTTTTAGATTTGAAAAAACAGTTCGACCCTCCGCCATATTCCCAGAGTGTTGAAATGGATAGACAGGCGGAGATCCGATGTTTGGCGCCACAAGGAGTCCCCCCGCCCCAAGTGTACTGGCTGAAGAACGGGCTGCCCTTAGAGCCAGACACAAATGTCATAGTGTCCAGTGAAGGCCACTTGCTAATCAGCCAAGCTAGGCTCCAGGACACCGCCAACTATACTTGCGTCGCCGAGAATATAGCCGCCAAGAGGGTTAGCGACGCGGCTCTTCTCACTGTATTCGGTGAGTCTTCATTGTCAATATAGTCTATATATTTATTTAGGTTTATTTATAGCCTAATTTCATCTATAGCCTTACTTTTATATTTTCAACATATTTAGTATAATCCAAGAAGTGTAGTGATTTCAGAAAGCCGGGCCACATAAACAGGCCAATACTTTAAGTTCAGAGAAAATTCGGAAAAGGAAAACTCAATAGGCAAATATGTATAAACTCAACCATTAAATTAAAGCATTGTTGGTTGATCTCAACAACCGACACAACAATCAATAGCTTTTTTAAACTAAACTGAAGAATAATCGTAAAGAAGTTAATAACTTGCTACTTATCAATGATTAAAAAGACTGTGTGATGATGATCAAGCACAATGTACAGATGGTGTAAGAATTAAAAGTCGGCGTACAGAATAGAAAACAACTGAATCATTAAAACATTATCGAGAAGAGAATACTGTTTATAAATGTAATTATTGTGGATGATGAAAAAGTGACCAAAATAGTGACAATGTTAAGAAGGAAATGGATTGGTTTTTCATTCTATATCAAGGATCTTTAGAATTATATTAACTGATTGATGAATATACTCACCATCATATATTTTCCCATTAACAAATACATTTATGTATGGTTACTTCCTAAGAAAAAATACCAATGAAAAATTCTTTGTAAAAGAAATTGAAAAACTCTTAATTAAAAAAAGAGATCTCATAATGCATCAATAATTTTCAGTAGGGCAACCAGAAAACGTTAACAAGGCCAGAAATAAATTCTGGGCAAATAATGAAAGAATAGGGGACAGAATTAAATAATAAGTAACATACATTGCTCTTATTAAATGTGAAATATTAAAATTTGTTTAAATATTTCTGTTTAATTAAGTAAGTGGTTTTTTATTTAGACAGATGTATTTACACATAGAAATATAGCGACAACATAATGGTGACCTTTTTTTCATCGAGTGAAGAGAAGGATATCTCGGTCTGGAGATTTATTTAATAACAAATATTTAATAGTAAAACATCTGCAACGCGAAATGCTCAACCAACATTTATTCTCACCAACAGCAATTAGATGACATGAGCTTACGTCTCTAAATATAATAATTATTTATTTAACTATTTCATTTGGTTTATTTACTACAAATAAACTTTTCGTTCTGGACAAAAGCTATATTTGGGGTTTCATGACGAAGTTGTTTCATATCATGTTTTTTAACACACTTGTTCATTGTCTACTTTAATCAGAAACGCCTGAAGACAAAAGAAAGAAAAAGAGAAGAAAGAAAGCAAGACTTACACTTACATAGCATAGAGATACAGTAGAGCGTCAGTAATCCGAACGTGTCAACCCAGATCGTGGTTTTAAAGTGCACGTCACTCAGCTATCTATTAGTATGTGCATTATATGTTCCTTCACTAAATTCTTTTGTATTTTTAATTCCTCTGAGGTATATTTGTAATAATTCTTGGTTTAATTCAAACCTACACATCATAGAATATCGCTCTAAACATTAAAGTCCATTATATTTTATGAAATATCAATATTACGCAGTAGTTTATAGATAGTTTGAAAATAAATCATTAGTTTTGATGGGTTCGTGTCCAAACCGATCTAGATTTTCTACTTTCTACTGTTGTAATGTAGAAATACAAAGACAGAAATAGGTAGATCTTTACTAACAGAAAAAAACAGATTTTCCAAGAGCATTATTTGACTCTGAACTACACACATTTATAAGTATGGTTTCTTGGCGTAGTTTAAAACAATATTAAACATAAATGATCGAGGTTTTTTTTACTTTCTTATAATTAATTTAATTTATTGAATTAATAACCACATTAAAATATGATGTAGGATATGTAGCGCATAGAATATTTATTTTATATAAGATGCATTATTTGTTATTAACATAAAGACACGCACAGTTTAAAACTAATGTTTTCAGTACAAGCATCAATTTCAAAAATTATATTAATTTTTTTAAATTTCCAAGTAGTTTCTCCTAATATCTATAAAATGATCCGTACTTTGATTAAAATTTAAAACGAATTAGTAAAAAATAATTATTTTTTGCAAAATTTACATTTAATTGAGTTTTATTTTGAAACGTTTTCTATTCAACTACTGCTGTAAACAATAAAGAAGGAAGCCTTCTATTTTCGCAAAATGTAATATTTCCCTCATTTCTAATATAAAATAAGTCCTTGCTTGTTTCGAAAATAAAGCCGTTTCCTTACTTAATAACTGTTCCTTCTTCATTGCTTGCCGTAAGTCCATATTAGGTCAGGACACTATTTTCTCTATTAAGTGGCGTAACTTAAGACCCTTAAGGCCATTATTTTCTTTGTCGAGAAGAGGTTGTTTTCAGGCCAACACAAAAGTTAACTATTTCTGTTCCAACTTTAGGAAGTAAATTTATTTCATTTAGAGAGTAACGCTCAAAACTGATTGATTTTTAAACAAATGCATTACCAAGGATATTCAAATTTATTTCAGAATTATTAATAATTAATGTTCAGTTATATCTGAGTTTCCTAGACACAATGGTTGGTGGAGATTTAATTTTAATGAACACGAATTTAACATTTTTTTAAATCTTGGTTTCATTCTTGCCCAAAGAAATTCAATATAACTTCTCTTTAGAAGTGTAAATGAAAAACATCGGAAAATAGTTTTAATTTTATCCTTGTTATGTGGAAAAATTAATTCCTTCTTAGACGAAATAATAATCTTTACAACTAATGGAAAGAAATTTATTTTACAATTTTACGTTCAATATCATAGATATATTTGATTAATTATGAATAATTATTGATAAAAAAATATTCAATTTTTAATTAGTACAAAAAACCTTTCACTAATTATTTTAATAATTACAAATAAATGTAACACATTTTACTGTGTATAACTGGTTCTAATCAAACACAAATATTTATTTCGCGTTGAAAATAATTTTCTACTCAGGCA
>JBAIZL010000003.1:27138872-27166372 GCA_036971475.1 Prosapia bicincta
CGTCAAATACGTTAATTTTAAATAAAGGTAAGTTTTATTAGAAACTTAAACTTTGTAACGGACTAGCCCTTTTTACTGGGGTAAGTATATGGTTGAATATTGATTTAACTTATTACCAAAATAATTAATTTTACTTACCCGAGTCTCTAGTTCTAACGTCATAGCTCAGGCAGATACTGTCAGTCTATGATGGTCTTCTAATCTTGAAGGTAGAACTAGGTTACTTGGGAAATAAGAATTGAAAGTTTTAAAACACAAAGTTAAACAATTTAATAATCAATGACAAATTACAAAAGAAACAAATGACATCAGTGTGTCGAGTAATTAACTTTTAGTTACTGCTAACTATTCCATACATATTTTAATTACTTGTTAACTTTTCAAATTTATATATATCGAGAAGGTAGTAACTTAAGTTTTCCAATTCAATTTTAGAAGTGAATATTCAAAGGACAATTTCTACCGTTCATGTGTTAATCGTTTATCACTTAAAATTCAAGTTAGTTAACATTAAAATACACATTTTCTTTATTGTTATCTGAAACGTACCTGGTTGTGCACATTACTTGTAAAGCACTATAACACATATCATTAAACATTGCACATTGCTTTTGTACACTAATCACTTAACACATCGCTCTTACAAATCAGCGCTCTTAAACAAAAATGATATAAACTTTTACTTATTGGAAACACATAAATAATCGCTTCTGACTTCTTCTTTTGTTGCGTTAATAAAATTTGGTACCGGCCTTGACAACTTAAATTTTGAATACTGAAAGCTTACAAATATCTAAGTTATGTCCGAAAATGCCATCACGTCTGTTTCGTTCGAAGACTTTTAGAGAAGTGGGGTCGTTGCAAGGACGAAATTTTCAAACAAACTCCCACCCTTATATATATATATATATATATATATATATATATATATATATATATACATATATATATATATATGAATATTATGATTGGTTCACAAGTATCGCCTCATGCTTACGTCACATGGCGTGATGTGGTTAATTACCTTAAGTTACTAACTCGTACGATATTTTTCTATTTCGCCCGCTAGGAGCACTTACTACCTACGCTAGATTCACAATGTGCACCAAGAAATCAAAAATTTTCTTTTATATTGGGACTATATAATTATTAAATAAAAATTAAATATATAAATTAATTTATACGTAACACCTTATTTTTAAGAGTGTTACAACGTTTCGTTTTGTTTTTCGAAATTCAACATGGTGAACTTAATATGTTTGCTTAACACGTGTCTGGGTCTGTGTGTATGTGTGTGTAAGGGTGTGTGGGTGTGTGTGTGTGTGTGTGTGTGTGTGTGTGTGTGTGTGTGTGTGTGTGTGTGTGTGTGTGTGTGTGTGTTGGTTGGCCTTTGGTATAAAGAGCACATTACTCGATATACGGCCTGATAAGAAGTTATAAGTAGTTAGTTAAATAGACTATAATAGACAAATTATGTAACCTTTAATGTATTTAGAAACGTTTTCGGAATCTACTTTTTGTATTAATATGAGAGTAAAATGGAAAAACAAAATTGAGGTGATGATTTTTGAAGGGAAAACCTAGTGACGTTTAGTAATAACAAGTGTTTTTGTTTTCACAAATAATTTGTTTGTAGGTTGTGTGTAAATAATTTTAAAATTGAATTTTGTGTACATAAGTATTGTATATTTAATTAAAATAAGTGATAACGTATGATTTGCTACCGGAACAGTTTTCAGTACTTGCAGATAATGTTACATCCTGTATTGTACATTCGGAAGTAGTTAAAATGTTACCGATACTCTTTATAATTATTTTAATATAAAGAAATGGATAGCATAGAGCAATTATTTTCTTGTTCAAATACTTAACTTAATTAATGTTTATTTTCTGCAGGACATTATAGTAAAAGAGTCGCTACTAGAAATATCTTCTTAATTTAAATAACAAAGTACAATCTATGAAAACCATATAAATATAAAATTTTAATATGTAAATTTATAATAATGATAGTTTTTTTAAAGTTTAAGTAAAAATCTAAATGAATTTATTTTGCTAGTAACAAATCATTTAATACTCGGATAGTACTCGAGGAGTATTCTACACCTAGATAGAGAACAAGCCCACTATCGGTTCCCCATTAGTGACCCAGGGGATCATTGTGACATTTATTTTGAACTATATAACTCCATCTGACCTCAAACATTTAAAATTAATCTGTAAAATTGTATACCTCTCTTGGGGACTAGGTCTCCTTCAAACACGTAACCCTGGACAGGTGATGGCATCCAAACTACCACCTTAGTAAAAAGGGTTATATGACATAACCTAAATCCAGAATACTTTTCTAATATTTGTAGGAGATAGTACTTACACTTACAAAATTACAAAAATAATAAAATAAACATTTTGCCGTAGTGGTACATATTAGAATATCTCACAAATTATTAGTTTATAAAATAAAACGTTTAAGACAGCACAGATGGAAAACCATAGATAATTTTCCATAGTCGGTAAAAGATTTTGAGTAATTTTATGCCGGTATATTTTAGTACTGCAAACGCGTTACGCATTCTTTATTACTATTTATAATATTATGTATTGTTATTTAAATGCGAACGCATTAAGGTTCACATGAAACTCACCTGCATCGTGCACCTTCTCTGAACTTTTATAGCCAATGTTTCTCATTCAAATTAAATTTCTGCAGCTATAACAGTACAATCGAATTAGCTAATTAATGATTTGTATTTTAAGAAACTTAGATACGTTTCTCAAAAGAAAATAGGTTTATGTAAATATAGAAACCTACATTTATTTATCCTCTATTACAGTTTTTATGTATTAAAAATCTTATTTCTCAAAATATTTAAGTATGTATAGAATTATTTTAATAGTAACATAAAGTAATCATGAAATTAAAGGAATATAAATTTTAAAAAAATATTATATCATAATATATATATATATATTTAATACCACAGAAATTTAATAATATACACAAAAGATAAATTTAATAATGAACACTAACTTTAGGTTTCGTTTCTGTAAAATGTTTTTTTCATAAATAATTAATAATAATAGAAATAGTACTACTTTATTTAGATTGTTAAATGAAATTTGGGAATTTTAAAATAGATTAATACATTATCATTCTGTAAAATTATCAGACAAAAATCCACAAATTGAATAAACAAAAAAACCTTTTTAGAAATATTGGTTAAACCTTAAGAAAGACGTTGGGATATTTACAAGCAATATTAAGCTTTCATTACAATCCTATAATCACAGTTATCCTTTAATAATACAATATCCACTGAAGATACAACTTTAACTTCAAATGTAAATAAGGTATAATCAAGATTATTAAACAACAAAATCTTTCCTGCGAAGAATGCTTTTCGCTTTCAGCATTTCTCATAGTAGCATAAGTGATAGCTTCAGAATATAACTTTTGTTTATAGGCGGCCCAAAACATAACACATTCCTAGTAATATTAAAAACACTAACTTTTTCAAAAAACCTCAACCAAATTAAAAATTTATTACTGCCTTAAATCATGCCTAAAATAAATCTAAGCTTAAAATAATCTAAGTTTAAAATAAAATTATTAAGCTTAAAATAGGCTTAGTTTAATTTTAGCTGACGTCTTAAACGTTCGATTTTAGCTAACTATGAAAGGCAAAAACTTATTTCACTAAGCTGCAGAACCTAAAATTATAAATAAAAATTATACCCAACCTAAACAAGGTAAAATAATAAGAGCATTCTTTTGTAGAGATTTCCCAAATATATTTTTGAAACTAGCAAAAAAAGGTAAAGCACCTCGGTCAGTTTTATAGCACAGAAAACGAAATTTAAAGAATTTGACGAACTAAAATCAAAACAATACAAAATACCTAAGACGACCAAAACGACAAAACTAATCGATACTAAACTCGAGATTCTCTCTCGCGAGAAATTAAAAATGCGTGCGCTCCTTTTGAACAAATTAATTACCTTTTAATTGCGTCTTTGTTCTGTAATTATTTCTTTCCGATCTAGTTCGTCTACTGTCGGGTAGGATTCTTCGCTTGTTCGTTTGATCTCGGAATTCCTGTCTGTAACAATAGGTTGTATTTAAACAATCGGCATCCTTTTGGACGGGCAAAAACTTAATTATATACGTACAGAGTGGAATGGTGATGTTAAAATGTCGGCTGTCATTAGGGAACAGAATATCGCCATTTATCATTCTTTACATAGTCTGGATATGTCTGGACATAAAAAGAACAAGTTCTACCTGCCGCGAAAAGCCAAACAGCTGATCGTGTTGCTCCTTATATATGGAGCCCCCATAACATATGTGGTTGGAATAACAACTATGGTTGTGATTGATAACTTAGATTTAATTCTTGAATTTTTTAGTTCATTACGTTCGGTGAATCTTATTAATCACTTAAACAATAGTTTATGACTATCCGAACTTTAAATTTTGTTTAAACTTACTGAGACAGAACGTTTTCGATCGCTATGTGGCGACACTGATGAGCTTCCCAGACACTGATGAAGATCGCAACATAGCGATCGAAAACCACCTATCTCAGTACGTTTAAACAAAAATAAAAAATTTAAAGTTCGGATAGTCATAAACTATGGTTTGAGTGATTAATTAGATTTAATGTTATATAAAATTGTACATTATTAATGGAGTACGATTTTGAAAAATACGTACGCGGTAAATAAAAAATTGATAATGATAGAAAGTATAATTTATAGTAATATATTTCATACGGTTTTACTATAGACTGTAATTATCATCATCCTTATTAAATTAAATGCATCACGTAACTCAATATCTCATATACTGGAAACTAAAACATTTAACTTTAGAAACTATCGTATAGTAAGGAACAACGCATGAATAAAAAAAAAGGCAGCAAACCATGGATAATGGCCTTATATGTAATGGCAAAAACCAGTGGTGGGAGAGAATTGTTCGTTTACTTTCATGTGATATATAGAACTGAATTTGTACTGTAATTGAAACTATATTTAACCCAATCTTGTTTGCAGTATTTCTCTTTAAGTTATCAGATTCTGATAAAAGTTATGTATGAACTTCTCTGGACAGTAAAATAGTGCAGGAAATTAGTTTTAAAATAAAATCCCTTTTATACGTATTTTGTGGTGCCATAAAATGTTATGGTTATATTATACCATCGTGCTAATTCTGGTTGTCAGAACTGTTCATTTATGGTGGTAGTGTACCACCACAAGCTATTAATTTCTGGCAAGTAAAACTGTTGCAATGGAAATTAAATTGTATGATTATTATAAAAGTAGAGTCTCGATAATTCGAGATATATGGGACCGAGACCTCCTCGGATTAACGAAAACTCGGATTACACGAAAACACATTCCTGTATACGAGAAAATAGCGGTTCTAATGAACTCTAATGCTATGATTAAGAATGCACAAAATCCATTTATAGAACTTTACTCATTACAGTAATTACATATGTTTAGTGTTGCTTTAAAATAAATTGTTCATTTAGGTTGCTATATTTTTTGCAAAAAGTTGTGAATTTTTTTCTGCGTTTGTTTATCAGATCGTTTCCGTGCTCCAGTGTCCAGTACACAACTTCCTTAACTGTATTTTTTTTGAACGCCTACAATGTTTTCTTCCTTTTCAGTCGCTTCAAGAGCATTGTAAAAGATAACGCTCTTTTATAAATAGGGATGGGCCGATTCCTAAAATTTTCGATACCGATTCCGATTCCGATTCTAAAATTTTTCTCTCGATTCTCGATTCTTTAGTCGATTCTCGATTCTCGATTCTTTCAAGTTATATTAGCTTACATGCTAGTTCTCTAATAATTAATTTAGTTAACATCTTGGTCATATGGCAAAACCTTTTAAAAGTTCTGTTTTAATATAATAGGCTACACAAAACCTTCAACCGTGAGAGTGATATCTGTCTATAATATAATTTATTAAGGATAAGTTTCGGAGGAATAATACAGTGTTTCTGTTATCCGTCTATTCGCTCAACCGTCATGGCCATGGTTCCGACGGTGACGGTTAATCGAGTTTTTACTGTACTTTTTTGTGTTTTGTTCTGACATTTAGTGAGTGTGTGTGAGAGAGAGAGAGAGAGAGAGAGAGACGAGCGATGTCAAACGACCAGAAATGGTTACGATCTTGATTGCTGTTGCTTCATAAATAATAATATTTTCGTTTACTTTAATCATTTAATTCATTCAAATCAACTAATACATAAATAAGACATAGTTGGTAATTAATTATTTTTCCACACAAATATAATAAATTTTGGTAATAAATTTTGTTTGGTAATAATTTACTCCACACGCATATTTTAATAGTTAACAAAATAGGAATCGGAATCGACGCTTTTATGAATGAAGAATCGAGTATCGACGATTCCTCGATACCACCTAGAATCGACGATTCCTGGAATCGAGAATCGGAATCGGCCCATCCCTATTTATAAATAAAAATTAAAATGAAACACTAAAAAAAACTACACGAAGCATAAACTTGACAAACAAAATATTCCCTCAAACAAAATAAAACTTTGAAAAGACTAATACAAATACACTAAATAACGGAACAGAATATTTCAAAATAAAACATGTCCTCACATCTATTAGCGATGCAACAATTTTGTTTTAATATGATACAAGGTTCTTACCACCTGCCTATAAAATTTGTTACATAATTTTATATCAAAACTTTTATACCATCGTGCGTCAAAGGAATATGTTCTAATTTAATATTAACAATATATTCAAAGAATAACACACACAAAATACTCTTTTCAAATTTATATGGTAAATTAGATGTAACATATTATACATGGGATTGATAGCCAACAAGTACTAGACGTCGAAGGACCTCAGACGCAGACTTGTGCATGTTGAAAGCATCCACAATAGAGTTTGTGGCGCGCAGCACAACTAATATTGTGGAAAGCCGAACTCATTCTATACGATCACACTATCCAGACACGGGAATAGACGGGAGCCTGGAGACGTTAAAAGAGTTTTGAGGTTTCGGCGGGACGGGAGATAGAATGGTAGCCATATGGATAGGTATATGTTGGAAAAGAGAATTATTTTATTACATTCCATCAGAAGGGAAGTGATTGGAGTGTATTACAGACTTGAAAATGTTGTGGAGGACTCTGACACCAGGCGGTAAGAGGAGTGGACATGGACCGAAGCGGAAATGAAATAGAAAACAGGAGGAAGGGAACAAGTATGTGGTTTCATTAACTGCACCCTAACTCAAGATAAACCAAAAGTCCTGTACAAGAAGCTGGATAGCAGATACGTTTTAGAGAATAAATAAAATGAAAAATGTATTAGAACACAGAAAAAAATATAAAACGGGCAGATTTTTCACACCATGTTGTATGCGTTATCTCTATACGTATTAATCATTTTATAAAATTTGACGTTTCCCCATTCTCGGCAACAATACATCACATCCGATAACGGAGAGAACATAGAGGCCATCGGCCCCGTGATTAAATACAGGTAGGTCGAAACGTATTAAGTAATGTACAACTTTCGTCAAAGCCGGTGCATATTGAATACCAGGCATAGTTTAGCAGACTGATATTCAATTACAGATTCCAGAAGGGCCAAACTATTTGAGTGTCCCTCGAATAACATTGGCTAACAGACGTTTGCTTTTGATTTACTTGCAAACTTTCATGTAACATCAACTGATAGATTCTTTAGTGATTAATTGTTATATTAAATTAAAAATTGCTATAATTTACTCCATTTACATTATATTATATATCAAAATCATTCAAGTGGTTCCTTTTTGCATATAATCATAAAATTACGTTTTTTTTAAAAAACGTTTATAAAACCAAACTTTTTAAAAATATTTTTTTAAAGATATTAATTACCTAATTTTTCAACGTTTAGGGGGACGTTTTCTTTTGCACTAGAGGAATGTAAACAAAGAGAATTACGAACCCCCCTAATTTAAAATTGCTGCAGAGCCTGAAGCAATAATGACTTATAAAACTAAATAGGACATATAGGTACCCTAGCTGGCTTATATTTTTTAAGGGTATATTTAGTAAGAACTTAATTGATTAAATTTATGGGCCGGGTCTCAGAGCTATAAACACTCACTTTATTTTCAAGTGTTCTGGTGAATATAGTGTATTTTAATAGGTTGGGTTTACGACAAAGTCATGTAATGGGAATTTTATAATTTAGTTTCACTACACTCATTTGCTGCTGCCTAATTATAGTGTGAGCTGACCTATTAGTTTGCATAATATATCAAGTTTTTATTTGTTACTAGCTATACAATTCAAACTTAGCCAATCATGGCATAAAATATAATGTTCAACCTGTTCAACACTTCCTAAATATGTAGATCTACATCTAGAAACATTAATAGATTTATAAGCATAAAAATATTTAAATAATAAACAAACAAATCCAAATAAAATACACAAGCGATTATTAGGCTATTATTCCATTTCATAGACAATACCATCTGGTGTGTGTGAGTTTGTGTGTGTCAATTATACAAGATCAGTATAAGATAAATTACAACGAAATTCTTTCATACTTCACATACATATATATGAATAATTAATGGGGTTTTCATTAATGTGTGTGTGTGTATGGGTGTGTGTGTGTGTGTGTGTGTGTGTGTGTGTGTGTGTGTGTGTGTGTGTGTGTGTGTGTGTGTGTGTTGCCGAGGCCAAACCCCTCACTACTCTTGATTCTGCACCATCTCAGGGAGAAATTACTGTCCCCGATTTCGCGTTCCACGCCCTACAAAGTTCGCGTAAGCTATACCTGGTGATGATGGACTCTGTAGGGCCGAAACGTGCAGTTCTACCGCGGTCAAAATATGATCCTACCCGACTTACCATATCCTGGTGTCGAGCGTGATCTGCCAGTGGATAAATCCCTGGGCTTTGTTTTTAAAAAACAACCAAAATGCTCAAACTCAATTAATTGATAATTTATACCTTAAAAATTTGTGCTTTGAGTATAAATTTATGTGTTACGTTCTTATTGATATAGTATTTTTTAAGACTCGTCTTGCCAGTTTAATTTAATTATTTAATTTTATTCATAGTTGCTGGTTTGAAAAAATTTCATACAATTTTATTTACGAACTTTACCACAGGTTAATTTTATTAATTAGAAACATTTTTACTTTGTTTTATTTTATTTTAATCACTTGAAAAAGTAAAATATAAATTAAAATTTGCTTTTCTAAAATATCATATTATTCTTAATATAACGTTTAATAGTCAATTTTATTATACTATTATTCAACTGTCTCTAATGTTTGAAGTCCTTATGAGAACATTTTGGTTTTATAGAGTTCAAAATTTCACACATAAAATCACATACATATTTAAATATAAGAGAAGAATAACTTATATCTATTTATTTAATTTCATGTCTATATAAATTTCTGTAGAAGTAACTTGCAAAAATACTTCCTAGTGCCTATGGATTTAATTCATATTTGTGCTCCCAAACATAAAACTTAAGGATTTTAGCACCAAATTTACTGGATTCACATTTTTACACTTATTTAATACTAGATGTTAGATTTAATATATATAGACATAAAATAAATACTATTCACTTAATTACTAAAACATCTTCTACTGATTTTCTTTATAAATTTTTTATTTATTTTCTGGTATTGACTCTAAATAAATTTTGTGATTATTCATTACGAACATATACAGTTTTTTACTTTATAAAACGATAACTTTATTTTTTTTTAAATTCTAGAATTTTCAATTTAATATTTTAACAAATTATTAATATATATCACCACCACTATTTTTACTGTTTAGAAATTAGCCATTTGTTTATATATTTTTTAATTATTTATTTTCAACAATTGTTTCAATTTATGCGTTAAGAAATTTTATTACATGAATTTACGAAATGTTTACTAGTTTTAATAAATGGTTTATTTCAATTAACATTTAGACCTGCCCCAAAAACTTTCACTGGGTTGGCTGTGGTTTTCCTGGATTTTCTTGTAGTCTTGGTTCTTGTAGCCATCGGCACTGATCAGTTTTAGGGCCGGTTTTAATACTTTTTTATCATTATTAAAAGTTCAAGTTGGATTTCGCGGGTGGTCGAAATTAGATCATCTACACGTCCATCTTGGGCTAGGGTGTTTTTCTCAGCCACTGAACAGCATCCTAAACTAGTTTTTGTTTTCTTTGAAAAACGTCCGTCTCCAACGAAAGCTGAATTGCGAGTCCCCACCTTGCTAGCGGACAGTTACCCTTACCCTTGATACCGGGTTTTTCCATTTGTCCAGACCTTCTCTTGACTTGTAACATTGTGTACTTTGAGCTTCCTTTCGAAGATATTTTCTCGGTTTTTCGCTGATACTCGAAAATGTCACTTATGGTGTTATATGATAATATTTTTTAACGTCATAGTCCTATTTACCATTCAAATTGTTGTTACAAATTTGTATCTTAGTTTAGCCTCCTCCGTTAGTAAGTTGCGCTATATCGGCACTCGAAACTATTTCTTCCCGCACTTGACACTTTTCCAACTTTTTGAGCCTTTATATAACCATTTATTAAATAAATTTGTTCTTACATTTGTTAATAAATTTATTAATAAATTTTTAATTTACAACAATCTGTATTTATTAGTTGCTATAAAATTCTTTTAAACTTTGGTGATTTTTCTTTACTTTTCTTTTGTTATTTTATTTTTGCGTAAATAACAAGAACTTATTTTATTTTAACCTTACACATTAGAAGACAAAAAATATTTATTTATTGTTGCTCTAATCCGTGAACAAAGTCGACATTTTGGACCGGCCTTGTTTACTTAAACAGATAACGCACTTGTTTGACTGCTACTTTCCCTTCGCTACGATGTCATTTTTAGACTTTTATAAAAATATTTTTAAAAGATTTTGGCCTAAAAACAAAATCTTTTTTTTTAGACTTTTGGCCGTCTCAGTGTGTGTGTGTGTGTGTGTGTGTGTGTGTGTGTGTGTGTGTGTGTTTGTGTTTGCCAATTATACAAGATCAGTACAAGATAAATTACAGGAATATATTTTTCACAATCAACTTTTTTAAAGCTTTATGCTTATTTATAGTGCCGCCATCTTCAAGAACAACGAAATTCTTTCATAACTCACTTACATATATATGACACTAACTAATGGGGTTTCAAAACTTGACTCACAAATATACCAAGGAAGATTCTTGTTTAAGTACATCAAAGTGTAAGTGATAGTTATTGAATACAAGAAAACAGTCTTGCTAAGTTAAATACAGAAATAGATATGAACAATCTTAATAATCCCCCTGGGTTTTGTAGTAACAGTCAGTTATTTTCCGTGCGTCTTGAGGGAGTTTGTGATATCTAAGCATTTTATTTTGTCTTTTCTCTAACGATTTCTCTTTAATGGTCGTAGGAATATTGGTGAACTCCGTTGCGATAATCAACCTATCACAGCCTTGATAGCGTTAGGAGCTAGGTATGTTAAATATATATAATATCGAACCCACTCTGCTTGTATTTCGTTTAATTATTTATTTTGACTTTTATTAGAGCCTTTTACTTTATATGATCTCCTGCTTTGAATTTCCAATTTTGTTGAAACAATTCATTTATTTAGTTTTCTCCAAATTCATTTAATATATTGTTTTGTTTTCGCAATTCTTAATTACAGCGGCTTTTGTGCCCCTGTTGGAAGATTTTATAAACAACTTGCTTCTCACGAATTTATTCACGCAAATATAGCTTTATATTTTTATAACCTACTTTTAGGCTATGAATGTTAGGTTCATTTTGGTTTTTCAACATATTTAAAAATATTATTAATTAAATTTAGGTCTAGTCTACCCTACTTTCAATCACTTCTATTTTATAATATTTATTTAAAATTGTTACACATCTATGGACTTTGGCCTGAATACTTATTCTCTCCAATTACCAAGATTTTTACAACGGTCAATTTGGGCGTTGCAAGAGCGCTACTGCGCTTATGACTGTAAGTCTCTTAACGTTCGGTAGGTAGATATATTCGTAATGGAGACTGCACTGCGATCTGCCGCCAGTTATTCGTTTTTTGATTGTCAAAAGTTAATCTCCCATTGACATTCATTTTCAGTTATGAGAAATTTATGGTGAAAGTGTAATGTTTGTCCAAATGGTTTACCGTTGGCAAAAAATTGTTTAGGAAGAAAGAGAAGAACATGATGAACAACGAGATTGCCCTTCCGAAACCGCCCTCCAAGATAGCGTCATTACTGTAATGCGCGACGTCCTTGTGTCACTCCAAGGTAGGTATTAGATCAATAAAAATCCAAGGAAGTCCCAAAACACTGTGGTCATCACTTTCCCTGACGACGGAACCTCCTTTGGCTTATTCAGGACGTTTCTGTCCTATAGAACTTTGAGCAGCCGACACACTTTGTTGCTTTGTGGCCATCAGAGAGTTAACGAAGAATCCATCATGCATACATTTTTGGCAACTATTGGTCTTCAGCCACGATGTTAAAAAGTGATGCCCGGTTAATTTCAATATCTGGTGCAAGCTTATCAATAATTTCGTCAAGCGACAATCGCTGATCAGCATCAATAACGTCGCAGGCGGATACCTCACCATCTTGGCGGGCGGCTGCTGGGCTTCCATCTCGCTCTTCATCATTAAGACCTTTTCTCCCTTCCAAAAACGTTTTTTGGAACCAACGGCGAACCATTTGGACAAACATTTCACTTTCAACATAGACTTCAATGGCAATTCACTTTTGGTAGTTAAAACACGAATAACACTTTGCACATTACAACTGCCGGTAGATTGTAGTCCAGTCTCCATCGCGTATGCCAAGGTCAACAGGCGTACATTTATAGGTGGTGCCTCTTCACCCTAACTAAAAATACCAAGCTATCCTTTATTCACGCTTTGAGATACACGCAAAAGAGAATTATTTTGTACATCCCTCGTATTTTAACGCTCAAGTGGTACTTGGTCATGTTATGAAACAGTAGATTTCATTTTAGGTACTTGGAGGTTGTTTTTGTAGTGTGAAATCGATCACCTAATATGTGTATTATCGCCTATGAAGGATGGGAAATGTTTTGATCTGAGGGATAAGACAGTGATACACGCCTCCGAGGGTTAAATTTTCTAAGTTATTGTTTCCTCAAATAAAATTTAGAATGTCCGCCCTTAAAAGGAGTTTTGACAAATAACCCTCCTCTGGCCGTGGACGGCGTGCATTACAATATATATATATATATATATATATATATATATATAAAATTTATATAAAATATTATATATAAAATTTTTGCCTTGTGCCGTCGTCTATAAATGGTACCTTCGAGTAGGTGGGATCCTTGCGGCGACGTCTGATCAATCAGAAGAAACCCCACAGTCACCAGCTAAACACTGGTACCTTTGCGAAATAGTTCGACCCTTGCTATGCGACTCTACTTGAATTGATTTTTATTTTAAAAAGGCCCGGAAAAATCACGTTTGTGGCAATCAGCTGATGAAAAACGGGGGGCTACATCGTGCTGACCATTGAAACTAATAACTTTATTGCCTCATTTTTTTATCGGCTGTTTAGCGGTAATAAAAACAAGCGTTACAAGAAGAATATAACTTTGTGGGGTTCTGGGATCATGTGTTCGCGGTCTCTATCTAAAGTAGATCTTATCTCTACAGGAGTCACAAAGAGGAATCTATACGCTCCATCTCCTTGTAAGAAGTGCTCCTAAGGAACGGTGGATCTAATTAGGCACAATGATCAGCTACTAAGAGTGTAGTTGAAGTATAGCAAGTCGTGGGCATTGCCGCTTACCGGAAATATACCTGCTCTCATCCCGAGTACGAGAGGTGTTTGATCACGTCACGGTTTCGCAGGTCCTTAGCTCATGAAGGTTCAAGATTGTATAAAAAGGTTATGTTTTAGAATGCGAAAGTTTTTCGTGACCTTAAAATAATTCAAATTGGATATTCGAGAGAATATGAGTACGCTAAGAGTTAGTATGTCATAGAATACCAATAATTACTTTAGGACATTTTAATAATTAGAGTAATAAAATTAACATAAAATAGATCTAAATAAAAATATCACAAATCGAGCCTTGAAATGTAGGGAACTCAATCTCATTCATAAAATTTACTTTTGTATAGTTTTTTAAACAGTAATTATTATTATTTATTTTTAAAGACATTTATATTTTAAATACGTTTCATTAGTTACGTAGATCAAATTAAATGTCATTCTTTGTAAGAAATTATTCAAATTTATTTATAAAATAAAAATTTAGACATAGGTGTATAATGTCTTCTGTAGTATATACAGTACTTTAATTTTAAAAATAACAGATATTTATGTGGTTTAATTACGTGTTTATGTTTTACGTTACAAAACCCAACCACACGTGAACCAGTTTGGGAGTAAAGGGTGAAGTAAATTTACTGCAAATGACGTTTTTTATGCTGCTAGTGAAAGCGCTAAAGTGGTATTGACTTTTTAGTCTGATAAATAACGGCATTTCCTGGCTTGAAAGCACTTTTAGGAACTGTACGATAGTGTATAGCAGTAAATTACCCCCGGAAAGTGTGCTTCGGGTGAAGGAGGGAAACACGGAAGGCGTGTGTATTGTAAAGCTTTATACTTGAGAGGTTGTTTGGTTACCTTGTGAAGGTGTCCCTTTAAAATGGCCGCTTTAAATTAAAACCGTTAAAGAAAAATATTAATGGTGGATTCTGTTCTCCATGACTTTAAGGGATGAGCTTTATAATTAATAATTTATCGAGCTTCTAATTTAAGTAGTCTATGTTTATGAAAAACTCACTGAGGCGTAATAAATTGTTCGCGCTAAGCGATTCTAATCAATAACTCAAACTTTAAGTGGGTAATAATGAATTTCAATAAAAATATTTTCATTAGTTTATTTAGTTTTTACAATTTGTTCACCTGATCACACTCTTATAAAGGTTATCTTAGGAGGTTTTCTAAACTAGCATAGAAGGTCTATTTTCTTTGTAACCTATAGCGGCGACTTATGCGTCACTATACATTCATGGGTTTACTTTGTTTTCTGTTACCAAGTGTACTCTAAATCTTTAATAAGTTAGGTTATTTGAACTTTTTTCAAGATGCTTTAGAGTTTTGCCTGTTGTGTAAGATACTTGTGGTTTCATAAACTTCATATAATGTTTGTAAGAAAAAACACTTTGACATATTTTCCAGTGAACGGCGGCTGGTCGATGTGGTCCCAATGGTCAGAATGTAGTACGGCTTGTGGGCGAGGAGTCCAGAAGAGGACACGCTTATGCAACAGCCCCCCGCCCCTTAATGGCGGCCGTGCTTGTTCAGGTCCTGGCTCGCAGAAGACAGACTGCGTCACCACATGTCCAGGTGTGTAAACAGGCTTCATTACAACTAATAATGCTTTATATAGAAACCATTTTGTTGACAATATGTTACCTTTTAAAATTTTCAAATAACTCTAAAATCTGTGCTACTTAGCTTTTATTTCAATATATTCGATGGCGCTTTAAATATAAAGAAGACTCTAAGACAAAGATAAAAAAATACTAAGGGAATTTTCCCACATCAGATAGATGTTCTCATGCTAATCTTATATTAGTCACTATCTTACAAATACCGGAACTAAGAAAGAATTCGTTGTAATTTTAAAATATATATTATTTGAATAATATTATATATATATATATATATATATATATATATATATATATATATATATATAATTGTAATATTATAATATATTATTGAACAATATTATTTTTTTACGTTAAACAAAATAAAGATATATAATAATTTTTAACCTTATTTCTAAATTTTAATAAAATTTATAAAACTTAATTTCTCTTCTCTTTCGTATTTTTTTTCTAAATGTTCTATATTTTGTTTTATTATTTTGTTCTACATTAATTGTTTCACATTTTACTTCATACTTTTATAACACATTAGTTATTAACCTTTGTTTAACACATCATTTCTTTATAACCATGTGGTTAGTAAACACCTCTATCCGCCAGATCAGCTTCAGTTAGCTTTTACAACCCTACATTGCTATACCCTCCTCCAATTCCTAGTCTTAGAGAATCGCTATATGCTAATGTCTATATCAACGTGATATCTAATTTCACAGATAGCCATAAACTTTAATAACACACATACATACTAAGACGGACCGTTTATTGCAGATCACAACTTAATATGGAGGCGAACTGTAGATACTGTTGAGTCATGGTAATATACGAGTAATAACCCAAACTTACGTTGTCATTGACATAATCAACATAATACCTATGCAATGATAAAGGTTCTAAAAAGGTCTGACTATCGTGGAAAATTTAGATCAGTATGTAAAATTATATTATCTACGAATTGGTTATTTCAATGAGTAAAAGCCTGGAAGTATCTATAATGGCGAACTAAAATGAAAACTACTGCCAAACTCTGCAGCTTTTTCAGAGACTTGTAAGACAGTGAAATCGATCGTTAGGTAAGAGCTGTTTAGCATTGGCACAGTGTTAGTTGCCTTTAGGTATCACCAAAAACTAACGTTCATGATTCACTTATTACCACAACCGTTACTTTTACTTTACACGCCCCGTTCCGAGTACTCGTCTGTATTCTATAGAATCATTTCTACTTACTTCAGGTACGCTTGGTTATAGGGTAGTTTTGACTACCCTTTCTTCTTCATATAAGGGGCAAATGGGTAGATAACATTTCGTACCCCAGAAGAGTAGGCTTACCGCAAGCATGTGACTCCGAACAAGCCACATAAGTCTATCCGTCCTATAGACTTTAACAGGCAGTATAGAGTTATATCCACTTATTATAAAATATGTCTACAATACTCTTCATATCTACATTTAATCTACGGTTTTACATAAAATCTACGTTTCTACACAAAATATCCTTATATAAGGACACATACATATTCTTATAAAATCTAAATAAAATCTACATGTATACATAAAATTTACATATCTATAGTGCAGACCACGTAACCGTGGACTTGGCCTTGAGAGATCGCATTAGGCGAAACGGGAGGCAGAGAGTTAGTATGAATACTCTCCTACAAAAATGATAAGGATTGTCAAAACACTTATTTGCATGAGACGGTCTATATTAGATAAATTTGATTATAAAATTAGCTTCGATATGTTATAACAAACAATCTTGAGATATGTGTAAATATATCTGATGCATAAGCTGTTGACGTATAGAATATTATGAATACGTAGTATTTAAGAAGTGGTAGTACACGAGAAATCTCGTGCGATCCCTCAAGGTCAAGTGCACGTTTACGTGTCCTGCACCACACATAAAATCCTTGCATACAATCTACATATATTTAAAATATTTTGGTATTTTTTGTAAACGATAATAATCTTGATAATCGTTTCAAAACTTACAAATAACTATAAACTGTCATTCAAAAAGTTATCACTTCCCACACGTTAGGAGAAAATTTTCTTTTTTTTTGTGGAATCCAATTAGACTTTCATCCTTTAAAAAAATATAGGAGTTCAGTTGAAATCCATAAAGACTAGACCTAAACACGGCGAATAAACAAAAGTAACAAACCCAAGACCGTTTTACGAAATGTAAGACTCGGCTAAGTGTCGTTGAGCTTGTTACTTTGTTACCCCTAATAAACTCTTTATGACTACTTGTGTTCATCATCTGTAAAATGATTCAAGAACCGCGTTCAAAATTACGTTCTTGGTTACAAAATGCAAAGAAAATAACTGTTTATTTCAATACTGAACTAAAGTTTTCATATCCTTTACTCGTAAAGTTATAATTACTCAAAACAGACTGAAGAAAATAATATGACCAACCACTTGTTACTTATGAATTACGAATAACTTGACACGTTTAAGACTTGTTTAATAACCTTTTTCATGTCCTGAGATTTATCGATTCTAAGTGGCGCCCTCTGATGGCGAAATTTATCGAAGTGATTAAGTTAATGGGCCGCCCTTCATCCGCTTGATTGTTTTAAGGTGGCGCCATTATCTGCGGGTAATTGAAAACACGCCAGTGTAACTTTGAGTAATGAGACAGACCTGACGTGACCACAAACTTCGCATGGATTTATAAGGCTGCGGCGGCGATTTGTGAAACTAGTAGTTAAACGGTTTCAGAAAGTAGGGGAGCTTTTTACTTGATAGTGTTTTTTTTAGTATTTTTTTCTTTGTTCAATTCCTTCTATTGGTTTACACTTTCCCTATTTATATATCTTGCTCAAATTTTTAATCAATAATAAATAATTTTTATTCATGCACTCAAGTTCAAATACATTTTTTTAACTTGTGGATGACACTTGATGTTAATACAGTAATGTATTTTCAAATATTTTTTCAATAATTAAATAATTATTTTTAATTTTATGTGGGAGAGAGCTTTTCACAAAAGGTGCAAGGTATATAATATAGTTATTTCGTCCCTTTTGGCTTATAGTAATTGATAAAACATCTGATTTTATGTTATATGGTACAGAACATCTCTTTTAATGATTATGTTACTTTATTTATATATTTTTTTGAAACTATTTAATAAAAAGCAATTAAAATAAAAATTTTCTTGTTAGCTCAAGTATTAGTTGACTTTAAAAAATTTTGTTTATAATACTAGTTTTTTGTGAAAACAAAACATTGCAGTGTCTTATACAATGAATAGTATTAACTTAATGAATATAAACAAAGATAAACCTTATTTTTATTCTTCTATTTTATTTTAATTAACATTTATTATTTTATCACCAAAGAACAGATAATAAAAGCGTATACTTAAAATGTGATTAAACACTGGTTAATTATTAAAAACTAGTTTCGGCGCGATGTTGCCTTCGTCATTGATTGGCTAACATTCACAATTGGCTAACGTCGAGTGTTAGAAATCCAACGTAGCCGAAACTAGTCGGCATTAAAGAGTGTTTAAATATTTACTTTTGGTGAATATTTCTAACTAGCTAAACTATAATTAATTATACTTTACTTAATCGTTGCATGATATATAAAACATAAATATGTTGTTTCATTGTTTAATTATTGTAAGAAAATCTTTATCAACTACACTCACTCGCACGCATACAAACATGAAAATAAAAATATTTATAAATCAATTGTTAAACGTGCCATGGCTCGACCTGACAGTACACTTGCATTATTAAACAGATATGAATTGATTACTGGAATCATAGGTGCTAAGTGAAACGTATATATATATATATATATATATATATATATATATAGAAAGAAACTAACTATGCAATACATTTTTTCTCACTAATAGATTAACTATTTAATTTTGTAAACGTGTACATTTTTTCATAAGTTAGAGATGGTTTCCTTTTATACACTGACATGCCATTTCCCCCTGGTTAATTCCATTTTTTTTTTTTATTTATCAAGATGCTATTACTGTAACTACTTTATTTATATAGTTTTAAAAGCTATTCTGAAATGGGTGGTTCTAAATCTGTTGACCTTATATTTCCGTGTTATAAACTTAAAACATTTTTGTTTTGATTCCTCTTGTTGTTTTTGTTATAATATTTTTCTGTTACATTTTCAGTAAGTATATTGTGTAACTAACCGGAATTCCATAAACGTTTTCAGAATAATAATATCTTCAGTAATTTTCTTTTAAAATAAGGATAATGTCGAACACAAGTGGGGATATTTAGAAATATTATTAAACCCGTTGGACCAATTTCTTTGATGACATAGAACGTTTTAGGATCATAACTTCAGACAACCTCCCTTTTTCTGGCAGTGTGTGTAACGCAACTGTTTATACTAACTTTTGGTCTGGAGACTGTTACGCTTGGAAAAAAAATATCTCCTTTTATAATCACTATGACAAAGCTCTTCTATAGGAAATGTTTCGGTATAAATTCAATACTAAATCTGATGGTTATAAAAAACTGTAAAAATGTCACTTGTACTAGAAAATGTTTGAAATTGTTAGGGTTTCACTGAAGAAAGTCTTCCTGCAGAATAATATTCAACAAGGATGTTTACGGTCCCATTGTTGGGATATTTTGGTAAGGGTAGCCACTTTAACTGCCACTTAGAACGTCTTGAGTCTGAGGTAGGATTCTAATCACTTAAACCCTCTACAAACTACATTTCTACTTTACGCTGTCTGCAGTTTCCGTACCTCTTATAATCTCTTCATTGGGAGACGAACAAGTCTCTGCTCTTCTCTTGTTGATACTTCACTTTCATATTAAACAAAAATAATTCACAATAAAAAACAAAAACATGAAAACACAATAAAAAGAAAAAAAACTTATTTAATGTTTATGAGCGATAAGGCATTTATTTGTAATAATTATTTATTTTTTAATAGTTGAAAGATGCATTTTTAAGTAGAATCGTTTGCTTGTTGTGTTTCTTAATCAAGGAGTTAAATATGACCGAATATTTTCTATTAAACTAGAATAAAGTGCTTAGATAAAAGTCTTTAATTTGATATATTTCCAGTACCTAGTGAATAGACAATAAAAGTAATAAAATACTCGTAGGTATAAAAATTCTTTTCGTTCAATTTTGATAGACCAAATAGTGGTTTATCTAATAATTTATCTAATAATAATAGTAGTTTAATTATTAACAATTATTATTATTTTTATTATTTATATATTGTTTTACACAGAACAGATAATTTGAGCAAAAGCATATTTAGTATAATAATATCTTTACCTTTTAGTTTTTTTTCCAAATTAGATTGTGTGCAAAACATTTAAAATTACTGAGCCTACAATTTAAATTACGTATCAATAAATTTTTAAAACTCGGTATTTAATTAAAATCAAGAACAAAAAATAATTTGATTATTTTTACTATTATTTTAATTTATTAATTTTTCAATTATTGTATTATCAAAAATTGTTTTAAAACTAAATTTTCAATTGTTACTATGCAAATACAATGTTTTGAACTTTAATGAAAGTTTCCATTGTTTTTCCATTGTGTTTTCCAATGTTATAGTTTTAATCGATATCGAAGCACTAGCAGAAACGAATATTTTCGTTAAAAATCGGTAGAGAGCTTTTATATGAGCATGAAGGAAAAGAAATAAATATAGTCCAATAAATTTTTTTGTTTTATTTTTTGTTTCCACAAATTAAATGTATTTTGTTTGCCTATAACTGAGTCTTCCCTTCCAATGCGCGTTTTTTGCAAAGATTGGAATAAAGGACCTTCATATTTCTTTAGTAAAGGACAAAACCGTCGGCGGTTCGAGATAAATTTAGACACGCTCCCAGTGTTGTTGGCTTAAGTCTGAAATATTGGAAAATTGTTTGGAATATCTAACCATAAGCGTCGCTTGCGAACAAACGTAACATCGATGTATAAGTAATATTTACACACAATGATCATCGTGTTTCTGCGTGTGTATAAATCCCTAATAGGTGAACATAAATTATTACGTAATATAGTATGCTTTATTTCATGAGCTATTATAAATACAAGTTGTTTTACATCAAATTTAACTAGAAAAATCAAAATAATACCTCCTAAAGATATACACTATACTTTTTATTTAAAAGAAATTTAATTAAATAAAACCCAAAAATGTATACATATTTTATGTTAGAATAAAAATATTGGAAAAAACCCCAATACCACAAAAATAATCAAAATTAACTAAAAACACAAGCTAATTAAGATTAAACCTTTATCTACACTTCGATGACCATGTCATCATCAGAGAGTCTTATTACAAAATTACAATCTAGTAAACAATAAGTTACAAACTACTTAACTTTACTTTACTTTATCCAATGCCCGCCCTTGGCTGTTGAACCATTCGGCGTTGAGCCTCCCAGTAACGACCGGTTCTGGACAGCTGGTCGTCCAGTTCAGGACAGGTTGAAATGTGGTCCCCATTCATAATACCATTGAGACAGAGCGGACACGTATCGAACTCCGCTAGGCCAAAACGGTAGAGGTGGGCCTGGAGTTAGTCGTGTCCTGTCAGAAGTCGAAAGTCAGCCACGGCAGTTGCTCTATCGCTTGTGGGCACCAAAGGACCGCGACTACTAAGTGATGCCCACTGTTTCCCCCTGCTGGCTTCCTCATCCTCATGATAAGTTACAAACTAGGCTGACCTAGTTAGTCTAGTTTTTAATTTATTGTTTTTCTATATAATGATGATGATGATGATAAGTACATGGTCATCGGAATGTACATAAGGGTTTAATCTTAGGCAACTTTTGTTATTAGTTCTTTTTTTAATATGTTTTTGGTAATGGGGTTGTTTCCAATATTTTTATTGTAATATATTGTACCGCTGGGCTCTTGATATTGTCTATGTTTTATGGTGATTGTTGAGTTATTATAACAGAAATGAGAACGTAATTAACATATTATAAACTAAACTTCTATTTTGATATAGTTTATTGGAAATAGAACAGGTTTGTAGATTTTAAAATTAAGATCTTGTTAATTCTGCTACTGTGGCTGGGCCTTGGAGAGCCTATTCTTGATTCCATGTTTGTAAAGGTTTAACTACAATAAAGCTAGATTATTTTAAGAAATGTTAAAATAATATAGCCTACATGACAGAAGCCTACATGTAAACGAAATAAATACTATTGTACTATTGTTAGGTAACTATGTTGAAACGGGTTAAACACAGTACACAAATTTTCATGTTTTACTTAGATTACACGTAAATGTCTAAGATTACTTGTTATTATTTGTGGCGGCTTATCAGCGATTTATCACCTAAATAGATTTTACTTTTGGGAATCTTTAGGATTAGGCATAAGATGGATCTTATACACTAAATTTTCCTTATATTGCTTTGATTAATGTCTTTATATTGCATTGAGTAGTGACCTTATATTGCTTTAAGGAAAGAATTTATATTGCATTGAGTAATGACTTTATATTGGATTAAGTAATATATTTATATTGCATTGAATAATGTCTTTATATTGCATTGAGTAATTTCCTTATATTGCATTGAGTAATTTCCTTATATTGCATTGAGTAATCTCCTTATATTGCATTTAGTAGTTACCTTATATTGCTTTAAGGAATGAATTTATATTGCATTGAGTAATGACTTTATATTGGATTAAGTAATATAGTTATATTGCATTGAATAATGTCTTTACATTGCATTGAGTAAATTCCTTATATTGCATTGAGTAATGACCCTATATTGCTTTAAGGAATGTATTCATATTGGATTGAGTAATGTCCTTATATCGCATTGAGCAATGTCCTTATATTGCATTGAGTAATTTCCTTATATTGCATTGAGTAGTGACCTTATATTGCTTTAAGGAATGAATTTATATTGCATTGAGTAATGACTTTATATTGGATTAAGTAATATATTTATATTGCATTGAATAATGTCTTTACATTGCATTGAGTAATTTCCTTATATTGCATTGAGTAATGACCCTATATTGCTTTAAGGAATGTATTCATATTGGATTGAGTAATGTCCTTATATTGCTTTGATTAATGTCCTTATATTGCTTTGATTAATGTCCTTATATTGCTTTGATTAATATCTTTATATTTCATTGAGTTGTGACCTTATATTATTTTAAGATATATGTTTGAATTGAATTGAATAATATCTTTATGTTGCATAAAGTAATGTCCTAATATTGCTTTGATTGTTGTCCTTATATTGCTTTGATTAATGTCCTTATATTGCTTTGATTAATGTCCTTATATTACTTTGATTAATGTCCTTATATTGCTTTGATTAATGTCCTTATATTGCTTTCAGTAATGTCTTTATATTCAATTGAGTAGGAATCTTATGTTGCTTTAAGGAATGTATTTATATTACATTGAATAATGCCTTCATATTGCCATGAGTAATGTTTTTACATTGCATTGACTGTCTTATATTTAATTGACTAAGGTCTTTTTATTGCATTGGTTAATGATGCAATATATATTATATTATATTGAGTTAAGTAATGTCCTTATATTGCATTAAGTAATGTCTTTATATTGCATTGAATGATGCCTTCATATTGCATTGAGTAATGTTTTTACATTGCATTGACTGTCTTTATATTTAATTGACTAAGGTCTTTTTATTGCATTGGTTAATGATGCAATATATATTATATTATATTGAGTTGAGTAATGTCCTTATATTGCATTGAGTAATGTTTTTATATTGCATTGAATAATGCATTCATATAGCATTGAGTAATGTCTTTACATTCCATTGACTGTCTTTATATTTAATTGACTAAGGTCTTTTTATTGCATTGGTTAATGATGCAATATATATTACATTATATTGAGTTGAGTAATGTCCTTATATTGCATTAAGTAATGTCTTTATATTGCATTGAATAATGTCTTCATATTGCATTGAGTAATGCTTTTACATTGCATTGACTGTCTTTATATTGCATTGATTAATGACTAATATAAATTGGATTGACTAATGTGTTTATATTCCATTGATGTTGACTGCGGGAATCTTTTTAAATGCGTTTTATATATTTTTCTTGGTAGGACTCTTAGCAATGTTGTATTAGTAATTAAATGCAGTTTGAGGTTTCGTTTTTGAAAGAAAGTAATGTTTTTCTTTAATGGTGTAAAAAGGAACACAATAGCTCACAACTTCTTTACCAATTGTTTTCACTTTTCTAATGTTAAGTATTATACTTCTGTGTTGTGCTTTACATTTCACTGTCCGGATGTGTCCATCAATATGACACTAACTTTCAAACACCAAAAGTACTTGTAATAGTAGTTGCACTGTGAAATTGCTGTAATATTGCCCTTAAAAGATTTTCTAAATTTTCCTAGGGGCATGTAGAGAGATTTTATATGTCTACACCCCGTTATTCTGTAATTTATATAGGCATCCCTCTAAATATAAGCCAACCACGACTGAAGTACCTTGGTGGAATTCTTTCTGTTTCAAAATACCCTCACAAAACATACCTTCCCGCCAGTAAGAAAGCTATTTATTTTATATACGGCTATAAATGTTTTTGAAAGTGACGTAACATATTACAACCTTATAATAAAACACCATGGTGGAAACAATTTGTATTTATAATAAAAAGCTGTTAGTGTCAATATCAATTTAACCCCCCCCCCCCAAACATACCATAGAACATTGAAACGATTTTACAAAACAAGCTTAACATTGACGTACAGAATATTCGATGTTTTTTTTCGTTTATTGGATAGATAACTCTTCAGAAACCTATTCATTAAGTTATATTATAAGGAGAAAAAATGGCACGTTGAGACAGAAACATTTTTAAATACAGTATTATATAACTTAATGTGGCAAAACACACAATTTTGTACATTTATAAGTAATAATAACAATTATTTTTAATAGTACGTTTTATTATTTATGTGATACATAAAAAATACATGCATACGTTTACACTGGGTAAACGTTTCTTTATAAATAATATATAATACTTATAACTAAAATTTAAATATAATTATGTTCTATTAAATAAGAAATATTGCTGATTAACTGTGTTAAATGTTTAATAAACAGTATTGGTATGAAATTAGTGTAGTTTAAAATATATATTTCCTAATAAAATTGTATTTATTTTTATGTTATACTGTTTGTTTTTTGCTCACCAAGAAGAATATCGTGAAGGCATTGGCAACTCAGGTGAGTTGGAATCATTAAAATTTTTCAACTAAATTTCTCAGAAAAATAATCGGTTTCAGAATTCACAGCCGCGCATATGAATCACCGATTATTACTTAAATGTCAGCGAATACGTCATCAGAATTTAGTTCGGAAATTTACATTATTATGACTATTCTATAAACACTGTTTCAGAAAATTACTAATCAGTCTAATCAGGACTGAGGTATACGAACCTATAAAGGCCTATCTACGTAATACTCCAGACTCGACGTTTAAAAATACATATATATCTTGCTTTCATGATTGTTTAAAACTCACCATGATCCTTATTTATATGGCAGAAAGATGTAGTGAAGATCTATTATAAAATTAAATTTGTAATCATGATCTAACTCAATATTTCTAATATACAGGGAAGTGTGATGCTATGCATATTTTTATTACGTCATTTGTTGTTACTGGTATACCTATTGATAATGTACAGAGAAAAAAACAGTCTAATAGGTAATAAAGGCGTTAATAGTGAAAAAAATATAATAATTATTGTATCTAATATATCAGCAGAGCCCTAATTAAGTCTCCATCTACACATTTTCGATTGTAAAGAACGATCCGATTCTCTCGTAAAAGTAATTGCTATCCAGCTAAGAGTCGAAGGAAACACAACTCACTTGTGGAGCTTAGGATTCTTGAAATAGTTTCACATAATTAATAATTTTACATTAGTTTACGACCATCCGAACTTTAACATAGGGTAAACAAGTTACAACTTCCAACAAAAATTTAAAGATACAATCGACATACAATCGATGAAAATCGATGTATGTAAATTTCAACATACAATCGATGAAACACAACACCGACTCAGCATTCGCCAATCACAAATGAAACAGGGCACACATACATAGGCATTTACCATAACCTAGGAAACTTACACGGCAACAAAAAATTACCACATCTTAACCCACTACAACAGTATGAAATTTACACACGCACAAAGACACAAACATATTAAACGAACAGACCTAATACAAACTACATACTCTTTGACACAATCGAAAACCTGCCTTTAAAACCGCCAACGCTTAACCCAACTACTTCAAGCGGAACATTTAGACACTGATTAAGGTAACCACTAGCGATTGAAAACGTCATTACAGTTCGAATAGTCGTAAAATTATAATTACGTGTCATTGAACGCAATGAAATACAAAGTTCAAGAGATAGTTTTACTTCTTAACTGCGTATTTTAATTCTAATCCATGCCCTTTTTTCATGTAACGTTTTTAGGATTTTGCAAACATAAACCATTTAGATAGAGGTAAAACGCCATTTTGAAATTCATTACTTAAGAATATTTACGAGATTTTTCCAAGTTACATTTTTATACCTTTCATACGAGAGCAATATTCTTTACCTTTTTTTTACCGTAATGGCAATCATTACAGTAGAATTACACAAACGATTAATGATTGCTTCTTTAATATTAATAATTGCTTCGTTAATGTTAATGATTGCTTCGTTAAAATTAATGATTGCTTCGTTAAAATTAATAATTGCTTCGTTAATATTAATTATTGCTTCGTTAATGTTAATGATTGCTTCGTTAAAATTAATGATTGCTTCGTTAAAATTAATAATTGCTTCGTTAATATTAATAATTGCTTCGTTAATATTAATTATTGCTTCGTTAATATTAATAACTGATTCGTTAATATTAATGATTGCACGTTAATATTAAGGATTGCTTGGTTAAAATTAATAATTGATTCGTTAATATTAATAACGGCTTCGTTAATATTAATGA
>JBAIZL010000003.1:27171372-27223872 GCA_036971475.1 Prosapia bicincta
TCATTTCGAAAGATAATGATGAGTCGGGCTTCCATGAAATGTTAATATCTATACGGTATGCAAAGGAAATGGTTCGTGCTTCCAAGAAATGTGCATATGAACTTAGGAAATCTTATTTACTAAATTTTTAATTACCTATAGTATCAGGGTTCATTAAAACTCCTATTTTTTTTAATGCACTGGAACGTGTTTATGTGTAATTTGAGATTTCAATAAACCGAGGGGGTCTCGGTCCCATCTCCCTCGAATTATCGAGATTCTACTTTATATGGCTCTGAGGATGGTTACTTTGTAACCGAAATGTTCATTAGGTGAAAATAAAATATTTGTGGTGCACTGAAGCAGTCAACAGTGACTCCGATAAAAAGTTATTGATTGGACATAAACATGCAATTTCGCCTCAGTATAATTTCTGTCAGATTATTATCGTTACTACAAATTCCATCTGGTTACTGACCTCAAAATGAATTAAATAGTAACATATGATTTCATATAACAGCTGATTTTATGTTTGAGGTTATGTTGTAAAACATCTATTTTAACACGTTCATGTTACATTATTTATTAAACATTGTTTAGGAAAAATGTTATTTTAAATAGTTTTAATAAGTTAAACAATATAATAATATAATTTATTTATTTAAAACTTTTATAATTCAAAACACAAATATTTCAATATAACAATAATAATAAGTTATCTATTTTTTTCCAATTTTTTAAATGGAAACTTTCTCATTACGCAAAATTAATTTTTTTTCTCAATTAAAATTAACGACTATAAAATTTTCCCCTCTGTCACCACTACCCTGAGTGGCAAAACCTTTTTTTTCTAAATAACCAGAGTTTATTCAAATAAATAGTGGTTCGAACAGTTTGATAAACTTGTGTTTGTGTGTGTGTGTGTGTATGAGTAGTATTTTCATGTAGGTACACGAGCTATTGCTGCTCTTATCTCCAATTTAATGTTTTTGGTTTTTACTTTTTATACTGTTTAAGAACTATTATAATTAATTTATTTGTCACCTAAAACTATACATAAAAAATTTAATACTGAATCGCGGAATTACAACAAGAATCCTACGTTTTTAACATACTTTAAACTGTTTCTTCCCAATGATATTGTGAAATTAATATGGTTGTCCATGTTTGTGAGAAAACTCGTAAACATTGTGTGGCTAGTGATAAGGAGCGCGTTTATTAGGAATGTTTCTATGCAGTTCTCATATTGAAAAAAACTTTGTCATAATCCAAATCATATCGAAATGTGAGCATAATCATGTTCGATTAATCCCATTTTGTGAATGCTGAACGTTTCGTGACAACAGAACGGCGTCGGCACATTCGTGCCTAACTATTGTGTTTTAATTTATTTCTGTTATTAAAAACACAAAAAAAGATATTAACATAAATTACGTTGCCTATCCGTTTTCTTTTTTCATTCAATTCCTAATATTAGTTCACACTCTCCATATATAGCTTTTATTCATCCCCTAAGGTTCAAATACAATGTGTATTCTAGGTTTACTCTAAATTTATAAATTGGAATACAGGGTAAACCGGTTGTAACGATACATTTATATTTGAATTTAGTTTTTTATATGGCATTTTTTTAATATCTGCATGTTCGCCATCACTATTGCTTTTATTTTTAATAAAATACTAACTATTTTATTTGTTGAAGTGAATTGTTCATAAAAATTATCTACTATTTAAAAAAACATACTTTTGTTATTTTTAAAGTAATTATCTAATTGATTAACACATCTTTTTAGCTTACAAAGAAGCTACAGGACTTGAGCTAGCAGAGCAAGGTAAATTCTCTAACATAATAGTTTCTTATATAAAACGCATTTAGTTAAATTTTAGTTGAAGTGTTACTTCTTATAGTACTCCACTGTAAACATTGTCCATGCATGTTTTGCCAAATAGCAAAATATTTAAAATATAGTTTTGTAGTAAGACATTCAGAAATTTTAATTCCATTTTACAATAGTGTTTGTAAGTTTATAGTGAATAATATAAACAAAATTTACCATCTGTTAATTCTAAAATGGATATTTTAAATTTTAACCAGGTAGTTTTGTATTTGTTTTCTTACTAGTTTTTTTTGTTGTGCGTAGTTTTAGTAATTGAAATTTTCCAATAAGTTGACAATGCATTTTAATTCTGGTCAAAAATAAATTACTAAAAATATTGTTTTTTAAATTAATCAGTAATTAACGGTAATTGATCAGAATAGTTATAGAGATTATTTGATTTTTATAGAATATATTTTTACATTAGAGTGTAATAAATGTTAGATGTCAGCACCTTTAATTATTAGGCATTGGTTTTCCAGCCACGAAAGCAGAAGGAGAGAACAAGCTAGCGTTGTACATCGGGTTGGCTGTCGCTTGCGGGGTGTTCAGTCTGGTGGCCGTCATCATATTTCACATCGTGCGACACAAAGGCCGTGATCATAGCCTATACAACATGGCCGTGTCTCGTAAGTCTTTGCTGTTACTTGCAGAAACATAGCATAGTACTAGTACACTATATAATAATAATTATAATAAATATAAATAAAAAAACCTATATTGCTGAAGTTATTGTTTATTTTAATAAAATAGGCCCTAATATTATAGTCAAATTATATTTTTTACATAAATTTAAAATACAGTATTTGAACTTTTCGATGAAATAACTTTTAGGACTCATCCAATTATAACTTCATAGAGCTTTTTCGTATTTTAACATCACGTCTATAAAAATAGTGACGTCTATAAACATAGCACCTTTGTGAGTCCCCTATAGAGAATATATTTACGTACCCCTACCTAGTCGTTGCCTTACACCCTATGCCGGAGTTGCTATTTCCCAACCTTAACAACACCTATATTCACAATACGTATCTATTCTTTACAGGCAATACAAATTTATACATGGATTTAGATGCTTTGTAATTATAGACTAAAAATTTACTTATAAAAAAAAGTTCTATACACCAAATGATATGCGAGTACAACAAAACTTATTCTTGTTGTAAATTTACCTTTTTTTAGCTTCAAAACTTTTCATCAAACAAAGCTATATAAAGCAAAATAAAATGTTTTAAAAACTGTATTAAAACTTAATTACAATGTCCGGTGCAAAGTAAATATATACATACATTGTTGTTGTCAAATGAAAAATCCTAATCGCCTTGTAAATAAGTAAATTTGTCTGTCCAAATAATACACTCAGATCCTGTGCAGCTTTATTTATTATTTTATAATGAAAACAATTATTTTGTCGGATACAACAAATGACACCGTTAAATGTTTCTCTCCAACAGGATAACATTTTCCTCCCTCCCAGTGCAATATTATCGACGGCCTACTTTGTAATTATATCTCAGAAGACTTTCTTATGAAAAGCTCCAGTTTTAGTGAGACTCTAGATTTATACTGATCCTTTAAAGTTATAACGAGCTCCGAAAGTTATACTATCCTCTAATATTATACTGAGATCCTAAAATAATACTAACCCTCTAAGGTTATAATATTGCTATAATTATACTAACCCTCTATTATAGGGATACTGAGGCTCTAAAGTTATATTTCACCTATTGTGTTATACTGACCCTTTATAGTTATACTGATCCTATAAGTTTAAACTCATCGCCTAAGGTTACACATAGGATCTATATAATACTGAGTTTCTAAAGTTATAAAGTCTCTTAAATTATACTCGGGCTGTAACGTTATATTGGGCCTATTGTGTTATACTAACTCCCTGTTGTTATACTAACGTTCTATAGGTAAACGGAGGTTCTAAAATTATATTGGGCCATATTGATCCTCTTAAGTTATACTGATCCTCTAAAGTTATAGTAAACCTCTAAATTTACAATGACCCTCTACAGTTATACTAAACCTTTATAGTTATACTAAATCTCTATAGGTATACTGCCTTCTACGTTTATACTACAAACAGTCCTCTACCCCTATACTAAACCTTTATAGCTAATCTGACCCCTAAAATTATACTAACCCCCTAAATTTATTCTAACCCTCTAAATTTATGCTAAACCATTATAATTATACTAACTCTCTAAAGCTACTAAACCTCTATAGGTATACTGCCTTCTACGTTTATAATACAAAGAGTCCTTTACCCCTCTACTAAACCTTTATAGCTATTCTGACCCCCTAAAGTTATATTAACCCCCTAAATTTATACTAAACCTCTATAGTTATAGTAAACTTATAAAATTCTACTAACCCTCCTAACTTATACTGACTCTTTAAAGGTATACTAAACGTCTATAGTTATACTGAGCCTCTAAAGTTATACTGCCACTCTAGAGTTATTTACTTGTACACACGAGATGTACGATTATGTCTCTCGAGATTCTGTTTCTGTTCCTTTGATTATTACTGCTTTTATACATTTTTTTAGGTGAAAGGGATAGTGGTATTATGGTTAGTAACTAATGGTTACCTCTTGTCGTGGGCGTCTTGTCGTACTTTGCTCTACACTATACAAGTTACACCTTCTCCTCTCCATGGACTACACATGACATCGAGACTACGTTCCGACATTAAGATATGCCACCCCCTATTTACTTATAGTCCTTTAAAATTGAGAGAATTGTGTATGATAATGCCAAACCATACCGATGATATATCGACTTATTTTAAACCTTCACTTTTCCTACATTTGGCAACGTTTCTTCCAACTAAAATAGCGTACACTATTTGACTTGTCAAGACTCCATTGGTCGGCTACCTTTATAAAGAATCATTGTATTTCAGTCTCTCTAACCATACTGATATCAGGACTGACCTTAGCTTGATACAAAGGTAACAATTATATAATAACGCTTACCAACTTTTAATCAATAATTAGTTTGTTTCAATGACAAAGCCTTCCTCATCAGCGAGTATAACAACAAAAAGTAAATATTACTCGTATAACTCTGTAACAATAGTTATATTTCTGGTTTAGTTTACTCTTTGATGATTTTTTTTTTATTTATTAAAACTCGTATGAGAAAATAATCTATCGTTTGCAACTTTATGCTTACTATCTCGTTAATAAATTCATAATTAAAGTTCAACATATTCACTGAAAGAAACGATTTCAATACAGCGTTATTTACATAGTGGGGTAATCAAAGAATACTTGCAGACATATTACATATAAGACGAACTCTCCATCC
This sequence comes from Prosapia bicincta, assembly GCA_036971475.1. Lineage (NCBI taxonomy): Eukaryota > Metazoa > Arthropoda > Insecta > Hemiptera > Cercopidae > Prosapia > Prosapia bicincta. The sequence goes on from JBAIZL010000003.1 coordinate 27,176,555, forward strand.
AAGAGTTAGATTGAATATTGAGTTTCTGTAGACGTCTGGCTTTTACATCAGATACATATTGCAAAACCTATTCATTGGACCGAATTCACGAGGCTCGTTTTTTTGTAGTAAATCAACCTCTGTATCTTGTTCGTAACAAAAACATTCGATTAAAATGAAGAAGAAATTAAACTATTTTTATAACAGTCTTTATTTATTTATCATTTAAATACTTTTTGTTCAAGCGTAACATATAATTACTGTTATGTTCGCATACATGAAAACATTGTATGTAGATATTTTAATTTTAATTTTAATGTTAAAAATGTTTAGCTTTAAAATTCGTGTGTAGGTATGTAGACTTTGTTCGTTATTTCACTTATTACTTTACTAGCGATTCAACAATTTAATACTCATAACCTAGTCATTATTGTACGGACAAAGTAAATTCAAAAAGCAATACGTGAATGTTGGTTATTGTATAATCAATTGGGTTCGTTAAATTTTTAATTACGAATTTTACTTATAAATATAAGGCGGTTAGAGCCAAAGCGATAAAACCCTGATTAAATAAATACATAAATAATAATAGTCTAATAGTTACACACACACACACACACACACACACACACACACACACACACACACACACACACACACTGCAACGTCCTTCCCATCACTTCACAGCACGCAGAATACCAAAATTTTGTGGTTTAAAAAACTTATTTATAAACAAAACAAACATCTGCCAATCACCCCGCTTGTTAAACCGTGCTAAAATCCCTGAGTTACGTGTATATTTCCCGCTCATAGGGCCATGCCCAAAACAAGCCTATTCCCGCTGACTACTATTTTAAAATAAGTATAATCTCCCCAAAATTGGTTTATCAATTATGTAGGGTCTAGATATAGTCACACATGTTAATAGTCAGCTGGAAAGAAACACATGTAAAATAATACACAAAATATTCACAGAGTCTTACCACCTGATGATGATCTACAGAGATAGCAAGGGGACATGCAAAATATGATCGTGTTTAATTTACCTATTTTAAAAGGCTCCTGTGTCCTTTTAAACACAATCTGCCAGTAGATAAATCTCTGGACTTTTATACAAAAAACCAACTAATCTTTAGGCTAGCTCAATGAAGTTAGTTGAGAGAAACTCTTTAAAAACATTAGGTTTTAACTATTATCAATTAATGGAATTTAATTAAACTTGTTTACTGATTTAATAATCATTTTCATATTAGTTGGAAAAAGCTAAAAAGTTTTTATTGATTAAAGAAAATTTATCTTAAAACACAATTATATTGACAAAAACAATTCACTAAATAACTTGTTATCTTTCATATTGTAAAATCTTATAATTTCTATATATATATCAATTACATTTACATAAAAATAAAATTATTTCCCAAATTAGACATAATAAAAATTTATCTTCTATATTAAATTGGTAAATTCGTATTTATGACACATAATTTTTAAATTTATAATATTCAAAAAATTCTTATTTCCTTGAAAATAAATGGCTCATGGCCAAAACCCCTTTGTAAGTTTAATATTTATCATTTGAAATATTCTGATCACACAAATTAATTTTATTAAGCATAAAATTTATTTAATTTTTATATAGAGTGAAGTCATTGTTTAAGCTTGAATATTTGTTAGAATTTAATAAAATTAACTGACTAAATTTGACGTAATTGGTATCGAATAGAGAAAATGGCAGGTGAAATATTTATCACACATTAGACTGTCGTGCTTTTGTAACCTAAGCTATTGCAACTCAATCTGATTGTTCTGATCACGTTACGACGTAGCTGTTTATCTTGAACAGCTATAGAAACATTTACATCAGATTAACCATCTTTCTAGCGTGGAAACAAAGGTGTAGGGTTTTATTTTCTAAGGAAATTTTCTGTAGCTGTTATAAATAACGTCACAGGTTTTTAAAATAGGCTTATAAATTTGAATCATAAATTTAATTGTAACTTACATATTCCTTATTTTCTCTAACGTCATTTAAAACCTGTTGATGTGTTTAGTTGTTACTGGTGTTTGCTCGTTTATCTTACAACAGCTCGTTACTTAACAACATGGATGGACATTTTCACAATTTAGGCTTTGTAATATTTTATTCAACCGTACTTTTTCCGTCGACGGTAAATCCTATTCCCGTAGGAATACAGCGTCGGGATTTTCACCGTTACATTCAAGTTTCATCTCGAGTTACGAACAGGAATATACAATAATTTTATATCCGTGGCCTGTATTAATAATGATTATGGTTTCAGACTGCATATCATGTCGGATCTCTATTTCCCTATAGATAAAACTACTTTCATAAATTGGCTAATGGTTTGGTATTTGTAAACTTTTTAAGTTTAATTGATGAAACAAATCTTAATATAATTTAATTTTATCAATTCTGCACACGTATATATATATATATATATATATATATGTGTGTGTGTGTGTGTGTATGTGTGTGTGTGTGTGTGTGTGTGTGTGTGTGTGTGTGTGTGTGTCTGTCTGTGTGGGTGTGTCTGTGTGTGATAGTGTGTGTGTGTGTGTGTTGTGTGTGTGTGTGTGTGTGTGTGTGTGTGTGTGTGTGTATCTGTGTGTGTGTGTGTGTGTGTGTGTGTGTGTGTGTGTGTGTGTGTGTGTGTGTGTGTGTGTGTGTGTGTGTGTGTGTGTGTGTGTGTGTGTGTGTGTGTGTGTGTGTGTGTGTGAGTGGGTGGGTGTCTGTATGTGTGTGATGGTATGTGGTGTGTGTGTGTGTGTGTGTGTGTTTGTTTGTGTTTGTGTTTGTGTGTGTGTGTGTGTTTATACTTTACACTGAAACCGTGATTTTTTAAAACTTTTTCATTTAACCCTTTAACCAAATTACCAACTATTTCTCCGTAATGTCTTACTTTTCTTCAGAACCACCTTAAAACCGCAGTTAATCTTTTGTCAAATATTTTCCAAGCTGAAGCCTAGGAAATAAAATTTAAAGCTGTTCCATCCACGGATTGCATTTTGCTTAAACTACGATGATATGGCAAGCAGGCCGGATTGTAATTTTGAAGATGTGAAGACAATAAAGTTTTATAACCGCTATAAACCAAGATTCTCCCGTTTTATATTGAAATTAGCAGTGCTAAAGCTGTGGCAAATAATTACCCGAGGATAACTGACAATAAAAACAGGGATAAAATGGTTAATTGAAGGGAATTTATTAAAATGTCGAGGGTTTAATGCGCAAAGTGGTGGCTCAGGTAGTTAAATGTTTGCCGGTATTAGAAAAGGAAGGCGGTTAAACGACGGTATTACCAGTAGATTCGGATGTATCACTAGAATCGGTGATAATAAACTCAAGGAACGAAATTTAAAAGTTTATTCTGTAAATTTAAATGTAGTACCTTTGGAAGAGGGACATAATTAATAAAAAGGAGAGTTTTAATTAATCATAATGTCGTAGAGACACACTTCTTATTGAAATATATTATTTGTACAATAACCTACTTTTATACATCTTGGAGTAATTTGGTTATCACTTGTGTTGCCATATTTTCTTTTATTGTTATTATTATGATTATTATTATTATTATTATTACATACAGGTTAGCATTGCTGGTGTTTGGAAATGACATTCTGTAATAATACCGGTATCACAATTTATTATATATTAATATATAATATTAATTATTATGTTTGGATAATGTGTTTTTCGTGGTCATTGCAGTAATAGGGGGGGGGGTCATCAGTAAATTGGTTAATTTACGGGGATGAATAAGACAGAATTTTAAATAACCGATAGGCTTAAGGTAAGGGAGAAAACTTCTTTTCTGGATTAGCGGGAACGATTGTAGCTCTACAGGTTTATGTTCAACGCTAAAACGTCGCCTGGAAAAACGTCTCTACACAAAATACGTTACTGTAAGACAAATTTCGTATGAGTTTAACTTTAAATAAAATCATAGTAACTTTAACTAGACATCTTGTATGAAACATTCAAATACTACTTAGAAATATTGACATCTACATACCCTCGAATTATTTTGATTTCTCTTTGTTGATAAATAATAAAAACGGGGGTTAAACAAATAAGGGGCATTTATTATTCTTTTGATGTAACATTGCCGGATACCGCTCTGTAACATTCGACGTTTTGTTCCTTTGTATGTTTCTTTCTGCATTCAGCCTTACCAAATAATGCCTGCATGTTAGATTGTTTCCACTTTGTCCAAATGCCATTGGTGTTCAGGAATCTTTCTGTCAAGAAAATAAATCACATTTAGAAAAATACTGTATAACGGAAATCCTTTATAAATTTAGCAATATACTATGATGGGTCATTATTTGTGCTCTAATCTTGAGAGCAGGTGCTTACTTTGGTTTTATATATATATATATATATATATATATATATATATATATATATATATATTGTACAATTTTTCAATCGTTAATAAAATACTGTTTATTCACCCAATCAAATTTAAATATATATTCTTAAAAGTTTAAGTGGAGGACAATTGATGTTAATACAGTTTTTCTAAATATTTATTCATTACTTAAAATTTAAAAAAGCTGATGTTTTGTTCGGATTCGAACTGAATGTCTACGTCTTTGAAATCCAGTATTTTTGCATTGACCTAACTTTCCAATTTCTAAACGTCTGTTACCTAAAGATGTGTATGAAATTATAAGAGAATGTATCCTTGCAATAATTAAGCAATACAAGAGGTGGATAAAATGCAAAATAATATATCACCATCAGCTTCATAAGTTAGAAACGGAATAAACAGAAAGCGAATAAATATATAGTAAGAAACAAAATTAGTAGTCCAACGCCGTATACTTTATAGAGAAAAGATTGTAAGGAAATTCTTTCTATTTTGGAACTTAATATTGTGATTCTGTCATATGTATATACTTATTTATACTAATTTTAATTATAAAATAAAAAGGAACTAAAATAAAATTTCTCTTTATTGACCTCGGCAGGAATTTACTTTCTAGTACTGAATTTGTTTCTATATATTGCTTATTTTGATACACTTAATATAATCCGTAAGCAATTGTGAATTGGTAATAAACTCCAATTTTCAACTTATATAACAAATACGTTAAATATTTCTTTTGTAACGGTTGATATATATAATTAAATTAAGCAGAGTTCATTTTTATGTAACGTATGGTTTAACAAATTGAATAATTATTTATTTTTAATTCTTAAAAATTTAATTCTTACTTCTAGCTTACAGTTCAGGCGTAACGAAGACGTCTGTCTGTAACGCAATTGAAGGTATAACTCCGTTACATTAAAACATTTTAAAATACCAAGTTAAATCATTTAAATAAGCAGAATATTATTAAATTATTTCTTAAGGCTTGTTAACCTGAAATGCAAGGAATTGTGCGCTGGTAAAATAATGACTCTTTTAAATTCAATTAAAGCAAATTACACTCTTTTATTTTAAGAAAGACAAATAAAATAAATTATAATCATGATACATATTTCTTCATATTCAGTTACGGATTATGGAACATTTTATATTCTACTTATGAATTTTTAAGGATAGCAATCTATCAATTAATTAATCAATCAATGGCTGAAAATGAATCTGTACTCGAGTTTACTTGCCTTTTTATATAATCAAATTTTATAGTTCAAGGTGAACATAATGGCACCAAAAGATGCGTAATTACAGTTATGCTAATTAGTTGAAAAGTTCAATGTTCATTAATTAGAATTATGCTGTGAAACATTTTAAATTTTGAAATAAATCTTTAAAGTCTTAAATCGCCCACTTAGCTGTATTCACATGTCGTAACCTCGCTTCCTCCTCGTGGAAAAGTCTCGGTAAAAGCCTTGTATCATCCTCGTGGAAAAGACTCGGGAAATGTCATCAGTAATTCAGCGTCCCATCTGGTAACTGGTAACGTACGCCGTGTTCTAAGCCATGGTTATATGAAATTAAAACTTTACATTAATTTAAAATTTAAAAAAACCAAAGAAAATTTTCTTGCTCTCGGAGACGTCCGTTCCCCTTTTACATCTTGCCCAAATGAGAGAGATATATTAGTTGCGTGCAACCTTCCTACCTACTGCGCATCCGGGGGGCGCATCCCTACCTTAATTACTTGTTTTAATCATTTTCCGTTAGATGTCACTATCAGCCAGAGATCTCATTAAAATATTTCTTATACATAACAATTTTTTTTTACATAGTCATATATTATTACAATTTTGAATCCATTCTCGTTTGTTTTCTGAAATTTGCTAATTTAATATGTAACACCGTCTAAAGTGTGTTACATATATTTCCCCTCTCTTGAAAAAAAATTGTGTCATTTCATTTCTCCCCCTTTTTTTTTATTGGAATGTTTTTATCTAATTTTATAATTCATTAATGACTCTCAGTTCAGCAACCAAACTATTCTTCTTTAAAAGAAACATATCATAAACCCTTTATCATTACTTTCATGTCCATAATTAGGACAAGCTTAGTTTAACAATTTTTTTTTTTTTTTTTTTTTTTATACTACATTAACATAATACAAACAAATTATTTCTCGGATTTAGCATCCTTCCAAACAAAAATTAAGTTTTTTTAACAAATAAATCCATAATCATCTCTTCTTTTACATTCATAAAATATTGTATTGACACATACTCTTATACTTTTACATAATGTTCTTTACTGCCTTTATTTCATCAAAACACTTTTATCAATTAATTAAAAATAATATCAACTATATTTACTCTGCTTTTGATTTAAAACCCTTATGCAAAAATTCAAACTTCCATGTAAACCTACAATTTACTTATTATTCCCATTTATCTTTTAAATACATATATTATAATAAATTTAATTTAGATTTATAAGAATTAATTTAATTTAGATTAAAAAGTCCTTTAATAAACATTTCTTATTTTAATTAACTCTTTGAAACTTGTTTTATTAATTCTCAAAATTATTTATTTCACAATATAAAGTTTTAAAAACATTGCATACTTGAAAATATTTTCTTTCAAAATCAAACTTCTCGTAAACTTTTTTATTTCATAAGCACATAATTATATCTCTTTTAATTTCAAAATAACCTTATTTACTCTTAATAAATTTACTCTTTATTTAAATTAAACTCTTTCAAAATTACTCTGTTTCGAATTGCTCTTTGTTTGTCAACATTACCTTACATATGCCCTAGCTATATTTTTCACAATCCAGTCTCTAGGATTTATGAATACCGCTTACTTCCTGTAAGCCAAAAAATTTCAACATTATCGACGCTATTTATCTACATATTCTCCTCTCCATTTCACAACTTTAAGCATGTACCATTGCCTCATAACCTTTCGTTATCTCTACAATATTTCGTACATCTTATACCTCTTTTGGATTTCAAAACCCATACTTTGAAAATCCAATTACATTATTCTTAAATTAAAACCCATATTTTAATTTAAAAATCATATAGCTAGCATGTTGACACACAAAGGATTATATGTATTCTGTTACATCTTAAAACTTCTTTCAAATATTTCTGTAAACAAATTGAATTAATTTTTTTTTTGCTAAGCTCTTAGTATTTACAAATAAGAATTGAAATTAAACGGAACCTACGCTTGCACATTTATACACAATTTTGGTCAAGTGTATAGTCTGTTGATTCCCCATAAGTCATTGAATCGGTGTAGTATTGTGTGTTTTTGAGATTTGTCCTAGTCTCTCTCTCATGTAGAATATCTATAGTATGTCAACGTGCACTTTGACATACAATGTGAGTGTTGTCATGGAGTATAAATTCTGCACAAAGGCACATTCGTATCTTCCTTGTTAATTTATTCCTCTTTTTAAAATAAATCTTGCATATTTCCAAATTTAAAATTTTAAGAAATTTCAACTATTTTAAAAGATAAATTTTGCTTGAAACATTTTTATATGACTATTACCCAACTTATACATTTAAATTTAAATACCTTTAAAATTAACTCATAAATTTATTTATTTTTTTTTTTTTTATTAAACATTACTTTTAAAATCCTATCACTGTTAACTTCAATTATAATTTTCTTTTTTATTATATTTTAATTCCTCTTTTGACAAAGTTTTATTATTAAATCCATTTTGTTTAATAGAATTGCTTTCAGAAAATTAACGAGAATATATTCCTTATCCAGAAAAGTCAAGCAAACTCGAAATATTGAAGCAGCCTTTATGCAAACATTGAACTTCAGGCTAGATACTTGTTTATACAAACTCGGACAATCAAATCTAACTTGCCTGACATTGGAACTTGCAGCTGTGTAAACAATGGTACTCTACAACTGGCTTTCAAAGACATGCACAAACTTACAAAAAATCTAAACTCTACCAAGCATATTACGATTAAAATTTTAAACAACAAGAGTCTCTGACCTTGACTACAATACAAGTGAAAACCGGTTATAACTGGTTTTCTCCCATATCTTTACCAAACTATTTACACAAGCTACATGCCACATCTTTTACTTTCAATTTATACATTTTACAAAACTTACACTGTTAAATTTACCTTTTGAATATATTTAATTAAATCGATTATTTTCAACCATTTTTAATTTTCTTTCCGCCAACACACAAATTTACATTTCAAATTTTTACCCGAGCAGAGTTGCGCATTTTGTGTAACGGCTGATAATTATAATTAAATTAAGCAGAGTTCATTTTTATGTAACGTATGGTTTAACAAATTGAATAATTATTTATTTTTAATTCTTAAAAATTTAATTTTTACTTCTAGCTTACAGTTCAGGCGTAACGAAGACGTCTGTCTGTAACGCAATTGAAGGTATAACTCCGTTACATTAAAACATTTTAAAATACCAAGTTAAATCATTTAAATAAGCAGAATATTATTAAATTAATTCTTAAGGCTTGTTAACCTGAAATGCAAGGAATTGTGCGCTGGTAAAATAATGACTCTTTTAAATTCAATTAAAGCAAATTACACTCTTTTATTTTAAGAAAGACAAATAAAATAAATTATAATCATGATACATATTTCTTCATATTCAGTTACGGATTATGGAACATTTTATATTCTACTTATGATTTTTTAAGGATAGCAATCTATCAATTAATTAATCAATCAATGGCTGAAAATGAATCTGTACTCGAGTTTACTTGCCTTTTTATATAATCAAATTTTATAGTTCAAGGTGAACATAATGGCACCAAAAGATGCGTAATTACAGTTATGCTAATTAGTTGAAAAGTTCAATGTTCATTAATTAGAATTATGCTGTGAAACATTTTAAATTTTGAAATAAATCTTTAAAGTCTTAAATTGCCCACTTAGCTGTATTCACATGTCGTAACCTCGCTTCCTCCTCGTGGAAAAGTCTCGGTAAAAGCCTTGTATCATCCTCGTGGAAAAGACTCGGGAAATGTCATCAGTAATTCAGCGTCCCATCTGGTACCTGGTAACGTACGCCGTGTTCTAAGCCATGATTATATGAAATTAAAACTTTAGATTAATTTAAAATAAAAAAAAACCAAAGAAAATTTTCTTGCTCTCGGAGACGTCCGTTCCCCTTTTACATCTTGCCCAAATGAGAGAGATATATTAGTTGCGTGCAACCTTCCTACCTACTGCGCATCCGGGGGGCGCATCCCTACCTTAATTACTTGTTTTAATCATTTTCCGTTAGATGTCACTATCAGCCAGAGATCTCATTAAAATATTTCTCATACATAACAATTTTTTTTTACATAGTCATATATTATTACAATTTTGAATCCATTCTCGTTTGTTTTCTGAAATTTGCTAATTTAATATGTAACACCGTCTAAAGTGTGTTACACTTTACGAAAATATAATGCTTTGGTTTAAGCCTATTACACAGTTATACACAAATATAAATCGAACTACCTTTAATTAGTTTTAAAACCTTGCTCTTCGTTTCAAATTAGAATCAATCAGGATAACTAAAAGAAGTTGTTAATTTTAATAAACTATTTAAGAGTTCTCTCATATTTTGTTCTGTAAATGGTCACTTTAAGCTAATTTCTCGGATGCCTGTACAAGATAAGCCGTTTCTCTTTATAGTGTACTTCTTAACCTTTATTATTTCGCTTACTCTAACTTTCCATTTCTGATCTTGTAATGCATATCAGCATGTTAGTCGAAAACTGTTTTCTACTCCATTTACTTCTCTCTTCACGCTCTTACTTACTGTTCAAACTTCAGACCGTTACTGTACTTACTTTTAATATTGTAAAATGTTTTTTCGTCTTTTTTCCATAATAATGACTTTAACGTGTGAATATATGTAATACAAATGCGTATATAAAAACGAAAATTAAATACTTTGTATTTGGTAGTTTTCCGGTAAATGCTTACGTAATCTCTAATTGAATAAAAAGATGTTATACTTCTTTGTAATAAATTTATACACCAGAATTTAAAATGGATAAAAACATAACACATAACTTTATTTCAATCTGCATTATACAAAAATACTACGTAAAAATAAATAGGTGGAATTGTTCTAAGTAAAACATTGTAGGTTTGAATATGGAAATTACTTGTATTAAATTTTTTCGTTTGCTTAAAAACTAGAATATAATTTAATAGTTTATTATTTTCTTTTATTTATCATTTTCCTATTTTTATAACAATGTATATATACAGTATTTCTAAGTTTTTTATATTTTATATTTACTTTTATATTTCATATTAAATCTTTTACAAAAAGAAATATTCTATATTCCAAAATAACACACTTAATTAAAATTCAAGAGAGGAATATAAATTTTCAGTTATTGATAATAAACGAGTTTTAAGGTAAACAAATAAAAAAATTGGCGACAATATGAAATTTAATATAATAACTTATTCTTGTTAGGCTTTCAAATTAGATATTTATTACAAATTATCCCCTTGCATACGATATAAAGTTCTGCAAATTCAAACAGTATATCAGGTTGTGTGCAGCAAATATAAATGCACACAAATAGGGTATCACCCATCCATCATTGCAATAAAGCTAGATTGTATTAAGTGATACATAACTTTCGCCAAACAGGGTTGAAAGCCACCCCTCTTTGGGCATAGTTCAGCTGTCTCAACTTCCAATTTCAGATAGGAACAGAACGGAAACTATTTGCTATTTTGGCGGTCAGATGCCTAAATTTGATTAATTAAACAAGTTTAAGGAGCGTCACGTAATTAGTTGTGTTTCAAAAAAGGAAATCCTGGTTTTTTTTGTAAACGATTTTCTTTATCAAAACTAACGAGTTCTAACATTAACAAAACCATAGAATCACTTATAGAAGATATTTAATTTATTATATTGTTATAAAAGTTAAATTTATTATTATTAACATTCATGAGATTTTCTGCTATAATGGGTTTTTACTTTTCCTACAATAGTTAGTGTTGTAGAGAGTTCTTCTGAAGATGTTTGCTTTAAAATCGAAATGAACATTGGAATTTAAATAAAGAGTGTTTGGTTAGGAGTGTTTATTTATTTATGTTAAAAAAATTAAATCACAGTTGCTCCAAATTATTATTTTTCCGTTTAAAGTTTACCGGGTACACAAATTTCTAACCCTTATTTAGTGGATTATTCCTGGTAAGCGGTTATACTTATTCTATGTCCAAAGTTTCTCCTATTTCTAGTTCTAGGGAATTATTAGTCCTATGTAATTCCATAGACATCTCTTTATAACTTCGGTAGAGAGAGTAGGTCAGGTGGACTTAAACACTTCACACTATCTCTAATTTGTACCAGGGGTTTTATGCCCCTACCTTATTTCTATGTTCACTCACAATCCTTTGTGGCCTTACTGACTGATCCTCTTAAAAAAAAGTGAGTGTGTTTATGCGTATGAGTGAGCTAGTGTTAACGCGCGTGTGCGTGAGTGCGTTTGGTCCGTGCACGCGTTTGTGTGTGTGTGTCTACCAGGGTGTGTGTGTGCGCGTGTTTATGTGTGTGTCCGCGCGAATGCGTGCGCTTGTGTGTGTGTGTGTGTGTATGTGTGAGCGCGTATGTGTGTAGAATAATGCGCGCACGTGTGCGTGCGTGCGAGCGCGCGTTTGTTTGTGTGCGTGTCTGTGTATGGGTGTCTGTGTGTGGATGTGGTTGTGCGTGTTGTATATTGTTTGTTGAGTGTGTGTATGTGTGGGGTGCGCGCATGTACTGGTTACAAAATAGGAAGAAAACATTTTTCAAATAATTTTGTGTTAAATACTTTTTTTAAACTTAAAAAGGAAAAGTATTAAGTTTTTTTTGTATAGAAAAAATATTAGCTTATGAATAGACTATTAATAAAGCACGTAACTACGATTATATACATTAGCATATATAGTCATCTTATTTTCAAAATTGTGCGGTTAACATTTTTTCTAATATCTCGAAAATGTTGATAACGTTTAAATTGTACAACAATTTCTTTTGAAACTATTTATTCAATGTAAATACTGTTAAACTGCATTTGCTTTGTTTTTTTTAATAAATAATGTAGACACTTTAATAATTAATATTTGGTGGTAGATAATAAAGAGAAGAACCGAAGAAATGCTGAAGGCGGTAGAAATGGGTTAATGCCAAGATCAACATGAAATACAAGGAGAGAAATACTAAAAAACAACTGTATCAGGGTAGTAATAAAATTAAAATAGATATTGGTCAACGATAACCATTATGGTACTTATACGTACTTAAAATACCCCTGCAATGACTAGTAATGCAAACATTATGTTGAGTAATTCTAGGCTGTGAAAAGCACTCAAGGTACAGACAGATTTGGAGAGAAAACATAAAGAGGATAATTAACGAGAGAGACAGATGGCGACTAGTAGTAGCAAGACGTAGAACAATATACACCAAATATGTAGAGCATGAGTCTTCTTTCTTAACTTTAAAAAAAACCGACGTTTGTAAATACTCCAACTCTAATTATATATGGTTTCTATATATTGTAATAAAAATACAATTTTATGAAACTAGAAGAAGCTTGACAAATTTTAAAACGAAAAAACATGTTTTTTAAAAAATAATAGTGTTTTAAATAAAAATTAAAATTAGAAAGAATAAAAGTATATTAATTTCGTGAGATTTCTACACAGTTTATTTCCAACCATCTTTATTTTAAACATATATAAAGTATTAAACAGAAGTAATAATATGTATAGCTATGTTTTTCTTTACACAATAATCCCATAATTTAGCCTCGCCGTGGCAAACATTAAAGTCATCTGTTTCCCAAGTTGTCGTAGTCTCCCAAGACATCCAGGTTACACTGTAATCCTCGGAATGACATGCTGCCACAGTGTTTTAATGAATGCCGGGACAGCTGGTGTATTATCGCGTCTGACGGGTGTGATTTGCATCCCCCATCACGTAGGCTTTACAAATTTTAGGGGTTGCACACGCCCGCCCGTCAATATTGCGCCCTTTGATGAAATTCTTGCTTTATCTGGGGTTACCGAAAGCGTCTTTGTTTCTGTTGATGTTTGATTTGGTGATTAATTTTACTAATCTAGTGACGTTTAAATATTGAGTTGGTAATCAGAAGAACTCGATTACTTACGATTGAGGGAGAAGTATTTCGTGCGAAGTTAGAGTATTAATTGCAAACTTGGTTTCTAATACAATACTTATTATATTTTCTGCTTTGTTAATAATATGTTTTTAAAATTTGAATTATTTAACAATTGTATATATATATATATATATATATATATATATATATATATATATATATATATATATATATTATATATATATATATATATAAAATACGTTTTCTTGTTTAATAATTATAACAACATAGGTTATTCAAATACAAGAATATTTATTAATTTATATTCATTAATTAAATTATGAATTTAAATTTATGAATATAAATTAATAAATATTCTTGTATTTGAATAACCTATGTTGTTTTAATATATATATATATATATATATATATATATATATATATATATATATACATACCTTTCAAGATACTTTCTATTGGTGTTATAGTTATTTATAGAAAAATAACTATCTAATTAAACGAGGTTGAAATGAGGTTTTAACATTTTTGTTTTTTTATCATAAAGTAATTCTTCAAAATAATATCGATTATTAATTGTCGCATAAAAATAGAAAGGTTTAGAGTGTTATTTGAAACTAAAGTTTAATTTATTTTACGCTGTGAGTTTCCTTCGCGTACACATATATAGGCTGCAGTTAATAAAATATACTACCCTTATAAAATATATATATATAACTGTACATAAATTATAGCACACCTTACTATTCCAAATCTTGATAAATACAAATATTTACCTTAATAAGTACAAAAACAAACATTAAAAAACTGTGGCTAAAACTTAAATACAATAATAGGGATATGATTGCATCATAAAAAGTTTACTAATTATAAAACCCCTTGCACAGTGAAGAATTAAGCGACTAATATAATGAATTTATTTTAATTATTTTCAAATCTAATATATTATAAACTAATTATAATAACCAGTCATTTTTCAGAGTACCAACCGGAATACATACCAAAAGATGACAAGAAAAATTATCAGATAGGTCAAATGGAGCCGGATGTAACCAGGGGCGCTGTCATCCCCATCTCGGCCCCCAGTGGCTATGAATATCCTTACTCTGAAGCCGTGGACCAGTACTGCATGAGACGGTCCTCTAGCGAACATCACTACGACGTCCCTCATCTGAACAGCCCGCATTCCTCCTCCGACCACAGCCTCAGCAGCTGCACCTGTTCTTGTAAGATAGTTAAATATTGAATAAATGATAAAACGGGTTGAATATCGAATCTGGTTTATATAATTGAAGCAACGTTTCGGCATCCATTTTGTTACTATTTTCGAGTCTGAAAACAATATACATTGCTTATAAATGCTTATATAAAAAACAAGTATACTCCCTACAGTAAATTAAAACTTTAACATAAGCTCGATGAAATATTAGTCAAAATTGAAATAAAATAACGCACCAAAGTAATAAAAGTCATAAATTCATCTAAAAAATAATACAAATTAGTAATACCACTGAGAGAACGACAATATTTATATATAAAACAAACATAAAAATAACAAAATAAAACAACACCAAAAGGATCTACCATACAAATTAACAGTAACTCATTTTTGATTGTTTTAAATTTAAACATGCTACATAACCTATCTAAATCATTTTTAATGTTGATACCATTCTTTTGTAAATTAATATGGACAACTTCAGAATAAGTCCTCTTCTTCCAGTTCGACTCATTATCCAGTATAATGCAATTATTAAAATCAAATTTATGCCCAAACCTTTGTACTAATTAAACATACTTGACTCGATATTCAACATTTATCTCGAGTGCTTGAATAAATTTAATTATATATTGTTATTAGTAAAACCAACAAATAAATATATGGAGACTATCATATCAACAAAACTAAAATTGATTAATCACTTTAACATTGGTTTATGACTAATGATTGTCTTATCATCGAGAAGATAATAAGACCGCGACATAGCGACAGTAGGTCTGTCTCTGTAGGTTTTCTTCAAATCTACAAAATTTAAAGTTCAGATAGTCATAAACTAATGTTAAAGTGATTAATTAAGATTCACTGAATGTAATGGATTACAAAATTCAAGACTAAAATGCCAGTTTTATATTAATTTATTAATGAAATAAATCATTTATTATTGGAAATTATTATTTTTTGTTTATTTATGTTCTAATAAAGACTTTATATGATATTATTGTCCCATGCCCTAAACATTGGTGTCCCATAAATCCTAGCAAACACTTAACTTTATAAACGTTTGCATTTTCGTTTCCGATGTTGTGGTGTTTCATTTTGTAGCATTATTGACATTAGTCCATATAGTTATAAATATAAGCTTGTATTCAAACTTCTACTTTATTACAGCTGTTTCAGCTGTGGATGAATGCAGGACGAAACCACAAAACACCACACTAAACTACAATCCAGAGCTTGGAATTACCTGCAGCGACATCGCCAGCGCCACCTTCTCTCACTCCGGAGGACGGCTGTCTCTGCCAGACTTTGGGGTGTTTTTGACTATTCCTGAAGGTGCAGTCAGGAAAGGTGGCAAAACAGAAGTGTACCTCGCTGTACTACATGATGACAAACACAGGCCCATCCTTGAAGGTAAGGTTTTCTAGGAACCGTTTTGTGACATACTGAAAACCGGCACGCTTCAAATAAACTATCTGTAAGTAATGTATCCAATTTTTTATATTATTTTTCAAAAATAACTTCTAATACGTTTTTCTATTAAATGTTAAAATAATCGATGCTTTTATATCTAAATAGTATCTTCTTAAAGTTGGACAGAAACTATCTTTAATTTAATAACTAAAACGATATTATACTTTTATAAAATAAATTCTTTATTTTTATATTTCGCATTTTATATTAAAAGGTAATATGGGGTATTTATTCCTTACTTTTACATTCCTCTTCCAATTTCATAGGACTACTTCATCTCATTACACACTTATTTACATACCGTCTAAACTCATCCTATACACATCTACTATAATTTAGTTTGTTGCCTGTCATTTATAAAAATTGCATTTAATGACTTTCCAAGAAATTATTATTATTATAAATGTTACCCTATACTTTCATCCTTACTAAACACGTAAACTTTTAATTAGAACATCTCGAAATAATTGATATTTTCTCTTCGAAGGAATATCTACGAAAAAGGCTGAGTAGATACAGCCTGAGCCCTGATCTTTTGATTCATAAAAGGATAATAGTTAAAGTGAAGAGACAAAAAAAAACAATACTGAATAGAGGTAGGGAGCGTCGATGCCGTGATAGTAAACTCTACATCAAAAATAGATACAAAAATTATTACACGTGATTGAAGTCTGAGGCTGTTATCTCCATTCCCTCATAGACGCTTTCACTTGCCAAAGTTATCACACGTTAAAGCAAAGAACTGAATTTAAGTGTTCTTTGATTGTTTTAACTTTACATATCAAGTTTATTTCTGAATTGTTATAACAGAAATTATTTTTTTTTTAATAATTTGAAAAAGCAACACTCATTTATGAATTGTATTCACTATTTTGAAACACGTATTTTCGACTAACAATTTTTTTTGTTATACTCATTTAGAAAAATGATATTTTATAAAACTATTTTTTTTCAATTAACACATTTGTCTTAAATAACACTTCCAAAGGAACAATTTTGACTTAAAGAATACGCCAAAAACGCTTAAATTAATTTTAAATGTCGCCCAATTTAACGTAAAGTCGTTTAAATCACAACCTATAGAGCTTACTAAGTATAAAATCGTTTTATCAAATTATTAAAACCTATTAGTACTTGAAACTTAAATTTTGAATATTTCAGTCACCAGAACTTGTTTAATACTCGTATTTTTGCTCAACAGGAGGGCAAACCCAATTAAGCCCCGTTGTGCAGTGTGGAAGCGCCGGGCAGAACTTCAAGAAACCTGTGATACTCAACATGCACCATTGCGCTAACTTGCAGCACGCTGGTTGGAAGGTATCCATTTGGGTCCCAAACAATACTTCGGCAAACTCCCCTCCGTGGAAGGTAATAGGCTTATATATTTCTAGTTCAGGGTTGGAATAGTTCCGCAACAATGAGTCCATCATAACTTGACCTTGGTATCCGGGGTCGAGCTTTAGCGATGACATAAACTTGTTGACTTACTATTCCGTTCCTGGTGCTGGGTGGTTTAATGTTATGATTACTTAAACAATAGTTTTTTTTATCATGAAAACGTCTGACCAAAATGTTTGGGTTTTAGAAAATCGTAACCTTGGGCGAAGAGACCATCAATACGCCGGTGTTTACGCAACTAGACGCTAAACAGGTGTTCCTGGTAACCGAATACTTGACAAGGTTTGTCGTGGTTGGTGAAGCTGATAACGGAACTGTTGTCAATTACCCGATAAAGTTGCTGAGGGTAGCCGTGTTCGCTGTGCCAGTATCTGCCATCTCGCATTCCAACGAGTTCACCCTCACCGTCTACGTCCTTGAAGACAACGTGGACGCACTTGAGGTAAGATCGTTAGCTTGTATCAGATGTTTTATTTTTATGGGTTTTGATTCCTAAAATAACTTTTTAGTTAGAGTATCAGATGTATAAAAATAGAGTATATCCAACTAAAATCAAGTCTGAATTGTATAGAAGTTGTACAAATAATAGAAACAAAACACGCTTCATTTAAGTTTTTCGATTATGTACATTCTACATTGACTGTACTCTCTCTCTCTATATATATACTTTGTCGAAGTTATTTGACATTGGTCAAGAGACCGAAAATACCTCATCACATAAGGTAAAATTATTGCACTCAGTGGTGGAGAAATTGTTTACAATTTACAATAACTTTATAAAGTCAGTGCAACGGGAAAATAATGGACAACGTGAATATCATATATATATATATATATATATATATATATATATATATATATATATATAAAGAACTAAGTCAAAATACAAATAGAAGAATTATAATTGAATTATATTTGTATTTTGACTTAGTTCTTTATTAATACACAAGAATACATATTGCGATATTTATATATATATTTATATAATAAATTTAAAATAATTCAAAACAAGAATACTTTTAATGAATATATTTATTCAAAGCTTTTCGCCGATAAAATAGTACCAGCATCTTCAGGAAAATAATTATCTAATAAAACATTTTTAAAAAATTCTTATTCATTAAAAGTATTCTTGTTTTTGATATATTTTTAATTTATTAACTATATTACAAGCAAACATATCAGCATATATATATACTTTTAATACATTTTTCAGAATTATACTTACCGTTAATATAATTCAATGTTGAAGTATATTATTCATAGTAAAATAAACCAAATAAAAAATTTGTTCATTGTTCTTAAACATTTTCAGAGCGTTATTCAAATGGAAAACCAAAAAGGGAGGTGTATGATGGACAAATCAAAATCCCTTTATTTCCAGGACGGAGGTTCTAACCTGTCCATTAGCCTAGAAGACTGTTGCCCCGGTTGGAGGACAAAATCTCAGACGAATTATCAGGTAGGTATAAATATTAGCTATTCATTTTTAAAAAATTATATATTATAAAAGCGTAATTCATATAAAGCGTATCTCGGTAATTTGTGTACAAGAATATTATTAATAAATGTTGTGCTTTTTTAAATTTAGGAGATTCCTTTTCGTCACATATGGAACTCCACCCAATACCACTTGCACTGTACTTTCATTCTGGAGAGGACGGAGCATTCTTCTTCCAACGTGTCATTCTTGGTTATTGTGAACCAGAACGGGTTTCCCAACCACTGCCAGACGTTCAAAGTACTATCAAGCCTATCGCCGGAGACGTTGTGTCCGATAACTGTAAGTTCTACTTATCATTTCACAAGTGCTTTGTATCTTCATAAGAGCCTATTCTTTTTTTTTAATGATTTAAAAACTGAAAGCTGTATTTGTTTAATACAAATAGCAAAAAACGCTTTGATAGATTTTTTAAAAGCAGGAAAACATTTTAGTTAACTGTATTACAAGATTTAGTTTTCAGGTTTAACTTCCTCAACTCTGACGACTGTGAAACCAAATCAATAAATGCGGAACAGAGTAGCTTGAATTACAGTATATAATACACAATATCAAGAGCACAGTGGTACAATATATTACAATAAAAATATTGAAAAGAACCCCAATACCACAAAAATAATCAAAAATAACAAATAAGACAAGTTACTTAAGATTAAACCCTAAGGGTTTAAATAGGGTTTAATCTTAAGTAACTTGTCTTATTTGTTATTTTTGATTATTTTTGTGGTATTGGGGTTCTTTTCAATATTTTTATTACAGTATATAATATAAACAATAAGAAAACCCGAGCTACAAAAGATTTTGAACAGTTATAAAACCTTTATTTACACTTCGCTTCTACAATTAGCATATAAAAGGTGTTTGCAATGTAAAGGTTTTTTAACTATTATAAAATTTAATGTGTTTAACGTTAGTGACAGATCACAGACGATTTCATCCTACTACAAATACACTTTACTTTTCGATTTTCTATTCGAAAATCATTTTCAAGAACTAAACGTTTATTAATCTAACATTAAACCATAGTTTACAGTTTTTAACAATCATAAATTATGGTTCATAAACTGTAAAGTTTGGTTTAATATTAGATTAATAAACTTTTAGCTCCTGAAAAGGAATTTCTGATAGAAAATCTAAAATTAGAGTGTATTTGTAGTAGCAGGAAATTATCTGTAATCTGCCATTAACCTTAAACACGTTAAATAGCTATTAAGAGACATTAAATAAAGTTTGAGAATTTTAAAATCGTTATTCCTTAATTTTTTTAACCTTTATATTATAATTCTTACTCACATGTTGAATACTCATTTATATATTATATTTTATGTATTAAACTTATTATTCTTAACGAATGTAAAACTGAAAATATTAACTGAATAATATTAAACTATTAAGTATATCAAAACTTTAAAGATTATTTTTACGAAAAATTTATCTACCTTATAAATCAAAAATTATATTATTAGATTTAAAATAAACCACTTAGTTGGACAGTTTAATTGAGTTTTATATTTTATGTATACCTTGGATATGGCTGTTATTTATAATATTTTTATAAAATATTGTCAGTTTTTAAAGTTTTAGTGAATAAGCTGAAACGAATGAATTGAAAAGCTTGACGTAACAAACTCGCAACAAAACAACCCTCGAATATCCATGGCAGGAATAGAAATAAGACTGATGTGATTTAGTTAAACGCAGGAGAAGATATTTGTGTGTAAAGGATAATTAAGAGCGAAGAAACATGAGACATCATTACTCTTGATATGGTTGCTTGTGCTAGGAAGAGGAAGCGTGTATCGGGAGATAAACACCAAGTAGAGTGTGGATATATTACATGTTAAGTAAAGGATCCTCTATGTGTTGAAATACGTACATCTATTAAAGTATGAACATACAAAGAACGACCATAAAAGTGCACTGTTTTGTTGAATTTAAGTACTGATGGTTCAGAACAGATAAAAAAAGGATTTTGCTATATTAGTGATATTAAAATGGTTGTTTGGCAAAAAATGCCCACATGATGAGTTATATTCTAATCGTAAGAGTAAATGAGAAAAAATACCTAAAGACAATGTTGATATAACAAAATAGAAGTAAACAATTATAACAACCAGCTATAAACAATACGGACGTTTAAATCCAGACGTAACGAAAAACTCTGATATAAAACATGCTATCCTGGTAGGGCTGAGAGAGGTTACGTTCAAAGCTATTCACTATTATGAAAATCTCCAGAAGATCTTTTTTCATACTCTTTGGAACCAAAATATTGTCTTCTTTGCTTTTTAGACAAATCTAAATTTCAAATTAATTTTATTTAAATTAGAAATGCTATCAGTAACAAAATCACTCAACAACATTTTAAGTTTTTTTTGTTAAGGTTTTATGTTAAAACATTTAACTGAAAACATTTTTCTCGTAAAATATATATGGATTTATAAAACTTTTATTATAACCATTGTGTATTAAATTGTTAAGTTACTTTGTGTACGCTTTAAAAACTCAAAAGGCTACACGGCGATTAATGTCAATCGCATTACAGATTGTTTTTATGTATTTTTTCGAGTCAGTAACATCCCCGCGAAAAAAATGCTTTCTCAACAGTCAGCTGTGTACCAGCAACCGTGCTATCTGCCGCAAGCGAGGGGAACGCTCCTCGCTCTACCCAATGACAGCCACAATCACATGTGAAGCATTACCTGTTCCCAAAAGCATTGTTTATTAAAAAAAATTAATGAAAAAAGTATCCACTTGAATCCCATTGAGATTATTATACGATCTGAATTACATATTCGCCTTCATCGAGGTACTTTTGTGTTATAATTTCGTGATTGAGCTGCGCCGTTCGCCATATCGTAAGTTGGCGCTATTTGGAAAGTAATCTGCGATGGTTCATTTGAAATTAATTTTCACAGTGAACAGAGATACAACACAGGTGATCTCCATGATTGTGTTTAATCAAGAGTTTTTAAATTAACGCGGTTACAGAAGTACATTTATGATAGCATAATGGAAATGTTAAATGACGAAGGGGGACTTCCTCTTGCATGCGCTGCGATGAAGTGTTAAAACATTTCTTAACAGATTGACTCTGGCAACACGCAACGGTTTGATCAAGAAATAATGAACTTAGTCCTGTATTGCCGTAGCCTTTGAAGTATTGCAAAATTAAACTTGTATGAAATCTATGCTTTGTTTTGTTCCATCCTTGCGACCACAATGTGCCACAGCAACGCGTGGCAGAGGGTACAGGACACATATATATATATATTAATCTCATGACTGAATCCTTAAAGGCTTTTGGCTATTTAACTGTTGAAATGAGGTTTTGTGGAGCTTTGCATGTGTTTTTATGTTAGGTCATGTTTTTTTCAAACAAAAGTGACATTAAAACTTTGTTTCTCAATAGTTTTAAGAACTTTCTGCAGGTTTAGGTAAGACTTTATCTTCTAATATTTAATCCAGAGGTCAATATTTTAAAAAAATATCATACATAAGATATTTAACTAACATTTTACATATATTATTCTGTTTGAATACTTATATTTATCAAACCAACTTATCTTTAATTATTATATTCAATTGTTATTCTATTTGTATCTTTCAATGTTTTTTTCACTTTATAATGTTTTACTTTAAAAAATCTAAAAAACGTATCACTAGAAATCATATTTATATCGAGACATTTCAAGAAATGACGGGTTTTTTGATACGTTACCATTCGTATTACATATAATGTTACACACACGCACACGCACACACACACACACACACACACACACACACACACACACACACAAACAAACAAACACACACACACACACACACACACACACACACACACACACGCTCGTATGTATATGTTTAGATATTTCATGTTTTACCTTATATTATTTCTCGACATATCTATTCCGAAACACAGACATAGATTCATCTATTATCTAGTTACGTTCCCTAAAATTGATCAGAGATCAGTCAATACCTAAGGAACAATCTATTTAAACCTGCTCATTAAGCCTATGATAACAGATGGAGGCATGGCATAACCACAATTAATCTCTATTTGTTTAGCTTCTCCTCCCTGGAGGGTGACTGGGGCACTAAAATAAACAATTTCCTACACTCCTAATTAGCAAGCGCATAAATTACAAACATTTCAATTGATTCGTTTCAGAGACGAGTGTGGAGGGATTTTAGTAACGTTTGATTTTTTGTTTTAAAATAAACAATTTTGCTTAAGTTAATAATTTTTAACTATCCTTATACAGACTATAGAAATTTCGTATTTTACTTTTAAATTAAACATTATTTTTTTATGTTAAAAACATTATTTTCGGAGTTATCTTTACTATTTCACAAGAATATAAGAAATAGTGGCCTTATTCGTAATTATAGTAACCTACTCCTACCATTACTACAATTTCTAACACCACGAGCATGAATGATTCGTCAGCGGCACTGCGTCGCTAATTGGTCGTACCTGTAATTCATAATTCGTTACCCTTTTCCACATGTAGCGTTATTTTTATAGGCAATACGCTACGGCCCCTTTGAAGTATGCAACCATTATGTATTGTTCACAAAAATATCCATACTTGAATGAAATATATTGATAACATATATTAATGATCATCTTAGTTAACAATTAATATTAACCGACCCTATCAGTCGGTATCTTTTAATTTTTCTATTTTATAAAAAAGAATAAAACCAAAACTGATGTATTGAATGAAGAATATATATTTCACAGCACTGGACTATCCATCCTCCATTCTCAGTTGTCGCATCCTACTCAATGCGTTATTTACTTGGTATTTATGTAACCATAATTGTAGGAAATAAGGTTTTTCGAAAATCAAAATAACAATTCGAATGGATCACTGGGTTTTCATGTATTTTATGGGTAAATATCGAGGCCTGAGTCAATAATGATTTAAAGTAATCCCCACACTTATCAATAATTGTTGTGCGCAAAACTAAACTTGTAAGTTGAAGAAGCTGCTTTAACTCTTCCAAACTAAGATCCCACATTTCTTGTTTTTCTTTTGACTGTAGAAATCTTTTTGAAAAGTTCTATTTCGTGTTCACTAACTACCAATCAAGTATGACGATTACCTTAAATTACCCTTGATTCTTTGACTCAGGGTTTAATTTTTTACTCATTATATATATGAATACCTACGCATTGGTATTTTTATTTTCAATTTTAAAAAATATTTTTTTACAACAATGGTTACACAAATATCAAGTCAAACATTCGCTAATTGGCTACATTAACTGGTTCTTGTTTGATTTCAGCCAATGCCGGTCGCCCTTCAACCAGCTGACACCAACTGCAGAACGGTTACTAGTAGCAGTGGCTGCGGATCTAGCATCACAACGTGCAGTACAACGCCCTTTAGGTAGCACGCAGTTATTATACATCACGTATTTTTAAATTTCTTAACACTTCTTGCTGTTGAAAATAATTTCATTGTTGGAAAACATAGAGCAACAATATCTGAGACATCTGTAATTTAGCTAAATATTATTGTTTTGAAAAAATATGTCGAGAGATATTCACAATCACGTCCAATTAATACTCATTTAAATGGTAATTTTTCTATTAAAGTTACATATAAAATAAACAAAAATAATAAATATTTAATTTAATCAAATACATTTGATAAATTAGTTGTAGTAATTATAAAGGACACCAGATAGCATTATGATAGCTTCTCTGCCCTATTTCTGTTATAAAATGTGAGTAAATGGGTTTTTAATAGAGGAGTCTGTGTTAGTTTTTTCACATAGACGCTCTGTGTTAGGAGTTGACGAGTTAGGTTTTTTATGGTTATAGTTTAACGTTGCGAATTTAGTAGAGACTTATAGGTTCCATTGAGCCAAGGACACTTGTCTAAGAGCTTGTTAAAAAAACATGACTTCAGTGTGCAGAGGTAGTAACTATTCTACTCGTATTATGCAATGGAGGTAGATGGATCCAGCAACATATCCATAGATTGGATTATGAGAGTGTACATTGAATTAGTGCAAAATTAAGAACTATCAAATCTCTTCTGGTATTAGAAGAGAATAAAATAAATATATCACATATGAGTAAGATATTTGCTTAAAGTAGTTTTCTGGGGTGCAAATCCAAAAAGTTACATTTTTAAACAAGTAGAATTTTTTGTAAAGATTAATTGGAATAAATATATATATATATACAGATATAACAAGATATATACAGATATATACAGATAAATATATATATAACAAACAAACAAAAAATATTAAAAATAGGTGGAAAATTACTTTTTAATATCTAAAAATATTTATAAAATCATCCCTTATGACAATTATTTAACACAATAAATAAAACTTACCCTCCCAAATTCCAACTCGAGGCTAAATTCAACCCCGTTTTGACAGAAAGCTGTCTACTCAAGTTTCGTAGCGCTAGTTGGAAATGTTGACTGTACTTATGTATTAATGACATTTTTACTAACCAAACGAAAAAAAAACAAATGATTTTTATAAAATATTGTGACTAGGTAATAATTATATTGTTTATGCAATCAAATGTTTTTTTTCTTAACGTGTGACTTGGTAAAAACACCGTAAATGATAAAACATTTAGGATTCAATCTAGCAAAATAGAAAGCATTAGGGACATGGGAAAATAATAACACTTTTATTCTCTTCCCAAAATTGAAACATTTCTGAAGAATAACAACTTATAACCTAAACGGTTTAAACAGGATTACGTATAAAATAAATTAATAAATTAAGATTGATTATGCAGGAAAATCGATTGATGTGAGAGGTGGCCACAGATTTGGAAACGTGTGAACAAGACTCATACCTAAACCGTGTTTGAATTGACGGCACAGTGAGACTATTTTTCCCATCAATCGCTTAGCATACGCTAGAAAAACATTTAATGCGTGTATTTTTTTATCCAATTATAACCTAAACACAGATTCTGTATAGCTATATTTTATCAGATGATATATTTATCTTAAACTTTAGAGGTTTTCTGAGTAATTCCAGATAGTAGTTATTTTATTTCTATTCTTGAATTTTGGAGTCCGGCGACAGACAAAACTTTCTGCATGACCAGGTAAACTTTTATTTTTGACAACATTTACATGTATTATATATATACAGTAATTTCTTGTCTTTTCTAGTTCTAAGCACTATTGATATTTTTCCGCCAACAGATTCAGCAGATCTCTTCGCCGAAGACTCTGTGAGTCTCTTGACCGTCCAAACTCTAAGGGGAACGATTGGCGCATGCTCGCACAAAAGCTAAATGTGGACAGGTAAGTTAATACCGCAAAACCGAATTTTTCTACAACTATGAATAGTTTTATGATTGGGTTTTATTTTAAATATATTTATAAAACTATATCTTCCTCTCAATTTTAATCTTTTGCCATAATTTAAAATTTTGTATTGCACTTATACAGACTAAATATTTTAATATGCAAACACTTGCCTGTAGTAGGACTTTTTTTTGTCTAAACGAAAATGTCCTTTAGGGAGATGAGCCTCACTAACAACTAAGACCGAAATTTACGGTTACGATTCTATAGAGTTAAAGTCCGAAATGAGGATGGGGCATATACCTCGAAACTACCGTCCTTATTTAGACACAAAGTAAGCGCTACTACAAACAAGTGTTGCGTATCGTATTATTATATGTTAAAGTTTATAAGTGTATATTAATTGCTCAAGTTGATAATTAAAACAAGAAATATTACAATAATTTTAAAAAAGACAAAAACTATTTCTGTTTTCTTTGAACAAGGTTTTGTTAATAATATATTAATTTATATGTTTTTAACAATGTCTTCCAGCTTTGTATTATTACTTTAATATTACAATTGATTTGACTTGGGATATTTCTCGTAATTTATTACAATACAGTAATCAGATTTAAAACAGTTTAGAGTTTTTGGTAAATATAAGGATTTTAAATTCCTAATGATTACTTTCTAAAAATAAACTAAAATATTTTTTTTATAATCCTAAATATTTCAACCATCAGACATTCTCTTCTTATTGGTGTACTCCATCAATTTCGGAAGTTGGGTTCGATTCGTTTATTGATTCCATCGGGATGTTTCCTACCATTTGCTCTAAATTACCAAAAGATTTACTTTCCGTGTTCTTTTTTTTCGACCTTTCCGTACACAATTAGCTGCAACTATTGTGTAACTATATTCACAAGTATTATGTTACGGTTAGATGCGATTTATCAAGTGAAACACGAGTTTTTGTTTAATTAATTCTTCTAGGAACCTCTATTTTTGACTCGTTTGCTCCAGGAAATTAAGAAGGCTCTTTTAGATGTATTCTCTTTTCCATCGAACTCCACATTGTAAACTTCAACTATATAATAACAATAACTGTATGTAGCAACTGTGGCGTAATGTTTATTTTTAAAATAAATGAAACCTCTAAACCACAAATAACTTTTATTTAAACCTTATGTACATTTCAATTGCACAGCATTCATCTTCAGAGGTACAACTCTTTAAGAGTTGTATTTTTTAAATACCTCTGAAGATTATTGGTATGCAATTGAAATGTACATAAGGTTTAAATAAAAGTTATTTGTGGTTTAGAGGCTTCATTTATTTGAAAATATATAATAACAAGTACTAATAAATACAACTCGGTCACATTGGAGCAATAAGTACATTTTGTAGGTTTCAAGTTTATTTCAGTTTGTATTATGGCTACAATATAGTATAGGCCTATATATATATATTAAGTACAATATATTATTATGGATAGGAAACTATTTTATATAAACATAGCATTATATAGGCCTATTATATTTATTTATGGATATATATATATATATATATATATATATATATATATATATATAAACCAAACTTTAAGCGTGGTTGTGATCATAGGTAATAGTTAAGTAATAAAGAAAAAAAACAATCGAAACAAACCATTATCTTAAACGAAAACATCATCTTTAACTATTAGCATAGTTAATTCAACTCTTATGCTGTAAGTAGTATAAGTTTTTTTTAATGTAAATTATAGTCTACTTATTAATGATAATGACTTTGTCATTGAAACGTGTTGAGAAAAACTTATCGATTGCGAGTTGGTGTTTCTTATTTAATTAGGCTATGTTATAAATTATTTGATTTAATATAATTTTTTACAACAAAATAAGCCCAATATTAATGTAGGGTAATTACTAAATTAAGTCGCAATAACCTAAAGCTAATATTGATAATAGGATTGTTATCATCAGATGTTACTGTGACGAATAAATATTTTATACTCCTATAACCTCATAACTACGTGTGAGACTATTTTACCATACCGCCAAAATAAACAGTACTGCAACTGAATCAGCTGTAGTTGCCTTCTCGATCAGCTGTGCCGACATTTTATTGGTGCCGCGTATTCGTGTAACGTATTTCATTTGAGGTTAGTTTTTGCTGACGTGGTGTTAACTATTGCAAAGAAAACTTTTATCATGGTTCATTATTTTCCCTTATTTGGAAATTTGTCACACACTGCATTACGTTTTCAGAAACAATTTAACACACAAAAACCCTAGTAACGCTGTGATTATTAGTGTTGTTGAAAACCCACCTACCACCCTCGTCTCGCTACAAGAAAAAAATAACTATGAGTATAACGAGCATGAAGCAACCCGTCATCACTAATATGATCCAAAAGCCTCAAGACCGGTACGAATGTTCGCTCTATTTAACGGAGTCTAACCGATTTAGCTTTTTCTCCTTTAATGTGTTTGAATTATGTAAATTAAATAAATTATATAAAATAAAATCTTACAACTTTTTCAGTACTGTTTATTTTTTCGTCCACGGCATTTTTATAGATATTCTATTTCATAGGCCTCATCTTTGAATTTTTCTCGATTTTAGTTCTTCCTCGTATATATTCTGGTTGCAATATCAAATATGTTTATGTTGTCATTATAAACTTCAGGTACATCAACTACTTTGCCACAAAAGCAAGTCCTACAGAGCACATCCTTGACTTGTGGGAAGCGAGACATCGAGAGTCGACATCGATAACAGACCTAGTCAACATCCTGCGTGTGATGGGGCGCGGTGACGCTGCGATGCATATGGAGGCCGAGCTGGGGCCATGGCTGTAGATGGATGCTTACAGGGTCGTGATGACTACGAAATGCATAAAAGAGTTATTTAAACGGGAAACTACTTGTTTCAGAGACATTTGTGTTATACTAGTCTTTCTACAAAAAGTCTACATTTATTTTACACTCAGTAATCCCTATGTAATTGATAGCTATTCACATATCAGAATTGTTTAAGGAAACAGAAGTAAAAAAAATAATTTTAAATTCTCGATACATAATAATAAAAGCATAGTTTTAACAATAGAATTACATTAAACACATGTTAAAATAAAAATAATAATGGCTTCACTACCTGAAGCATAAATAAATAAGATTGTAATTAATTTGCAAAGAAGAGTTTTTTATTACTTTCTACAATTTGAGCTTGTGAAGGCGATGTTTTCTTAATATAGTATAAAAAAACCTAACACGCTATATTTCATAATTTGAACAATACACTACATTAATATTTTAATCAATTACAAAATGTTATTAGTTTATATAGGCTAAATTTAAAAAGCCTTAAAACCCTTGTTGTGGCTATTTTACAACATATTTTGATGTGTGTGAAATATTTCTATTGAAATTAAAACTTAATTTGTAAATTCTTAAAAAGTTTTTCCATCTCTCAAACACGTTTTGAGTACAGTGAGAAATTTAACATTTAAACTATATGTTTTAAAAATATGTTTAAAACACATTATTGCTGTAAAATATAAATTACCCGAAAATAGTAATATTCCTTAATTATATTTATAGCTGATCATTAAATTTCAAAATCCAGTCTTTAAATAGGGTTTTAAAATAATTATTTCATAGATATCCTCTAAAATACAGTATGCAAAGGAACGCAGCCTTATATACAATAATTCCTGAAATTCTTTCCACGCATTTTCACACAAAGTTGAGTTTTTCCCATACTTCAGAAAATTCCATAAATGAATAATTTTTGTTAAATCACTCAAGGCGGCGCTTTTAAGATGTGACAATTTAAAAAATTTCCAAATAACCGCGTGACATAAACGTAGCTGTTCAATTAGAACGAACCTCTCACTTCAAAGGGAACACTGACTGCCCCCCCCCCAATTACAAAGTCGGGAACAAATTGGAAGGTTCGTGGAAAGAATGCTTTTGACACACCAGACTTTGGTTTTTAAAGGCATTCCTTTAGGGCGCTTTTCTGTTCCAACTTCTTAGGCACGTTTTACGAAACTTTAGAAAACAGAACCGCACATGTGTTTGTATTTTCAGCATTCAGTTTCTTAAATCAACTTTCTTTACTCAAATAAGTGGTAGATCCTTAAGTTATGCAAAAGGAAATTATTAATAAACAATGTGTTTAGTAAATGTTGATAACTCTGTACTTTTTAATTATTTTTGAATTTTGATTCTTTGAATGTAATGACAGTGTCACTCACACACAAACATTTATTGAGTTAATCGTAGAATTTCGTGTTATGTTTGATATACTAATTATTATTAACAGTTAACCGAACACAAATACAGTATTTTCTTTTTCTTCAATTATTATATAAAAATACGAGCAGAACTATTTTTGCATATTTTGAGAATAAATCTAAGATATCTTTAGATACCATGTCTCAAGTTAATCAAGCACTGATGTTTACAATTGCGGTTCACTTTCAGTTTTTCAGTCTCTTAAAAAACTATTTTTTAATAAAGAAATTTGATTAACTGACAAGGAAATGTTTTAAATATTTAATTCTTGGTATGAATGACTCTCTACTTTAATAAAATTACTGTTTTTTAAATAAAATTTAATCGTAGGTAAAACCTGTGTTACAAATCAAGAATATCTTAAAGGTTTGTACAGATGAGTAGATCAAAATTATATTTTAAAACAGTAAACATTAATAATAAATATTTTGTTACTGAAACAAAATACCTATAGTTTTATTTTTAAAAGAAAGAAGTGCCTCTCACATGTCCCAACTTGGTACGTTCTTGTCCTCTTTGTTCTCATTCAATTCGTAATATATTCCACCTTGAATAATGTAAAATTCCAAATTGTCCAAATTTTTTTGAAATTATAGCCCTTGTAAAATAAAAAATTGCTTTTCAAATAGTAATCTTACAATTTTCAAAAGGTGACATTGTTAAAGAAATATTTTTAAAAAGCATTGATGAAATGTTTTTTAAATATGATTTAAACGATAGAAATAAATAGCTGACTGTTTCCTTTGTACATTTTGTAAATATATGGAGTTATAATCTCGCGCAATGAACATGTTTTGATGTGTAGGCAAGATCTTCCCCAACAAATCCTAAACTTGGTTGTAAATGTTTAAAAAAAAGAATTGCTTGGTAGTAGTATTGAAAATGTGATAAGAAAATCTTTTTATAGAAATAAAAGATTTAGTTCACAAAAATGAAAACAACTATGTAAGTATAATAACAAATTAATTATTTTATTTTCGTCGTTTTTATACTAAAGCCATACAAAGCATTGCTTCAATATAGTACGAAGTAAACCCTTCCTTATAATATCCAAAGTTTCTAGTAAAATAAATGTATGTATTATTTTATAGTATTGTATAGTTTGATAAATATTCTGTATAGTGACTCGTGTAGAAACCTTTTTTTAAATATTTTTGTAAGTATCGCTTTTGAAGTAGTTTGTAAAAGATTTTTTATTAGATTTTACTATATAGTATCTTATTATATTGTAGATAAGATGTTTAGATGAAAAAAACATGTAAATAGTAGATTTATGTGAACAACCTGTGAATTTATAACCATAAAATAGATTTTTTTTCACTCTACTTTTGTTGAAGGTTTTAGAGATGTATTTATAGTGAAATGGTGTTTTTATTTTCTGAATGTCATGCAAATTGGTTTCGTTTGGTTTTTACACTATCATATTGTCAGCCATCAATGTTGTTGCTTACTGTACAAAACATGCTAATTTTATATGATTCTAGCTTTTTATTTAATTTACCTACACTCATTCATTTTTCCTTTAAAAAAAATATCAACATAAAGAAATAAAATCACTGCAAAATTTGGGTTTTCGAGATTTACCTAGTTTGGATTTCTAATCAAAGGTATCTATTTATGAAAATAATATTTTAATATTTCAAAATGTGGATGTATTCACTCATAATAATATTGGAAACCTGGAATATTTTGGTTGTAACAATGCCAGTTTTATATAAATCACGGTAGTTAAACTCTGACACATACTTTGACAGACAGACACATACACACACACACACACACACACACACACACACACACACACACACACACACACACACACACACACACACACACACACAATACATATTGTGAGAACATTATACATATACATATATACATATTGTAACATACATATACAACAATATATATATATATATATATATATATATATATATATATATATATATATATATATATATATATATATATATATATATATATATATATATATATTGTGTGTGTGTGGTGTGTGTGTGTGTGTGTGTGTGTGTGTGTGTGTGTGTGTGTGTGTGTGTGTGTGTGTGTGTGTGTGTGTGTGTGTGTGTGTGTGTGTGTGTGTGTGTGTGTGTGTGTGTGTGTGTGGTGTGTCTGTCTGTCTGTCTATCAGAGTATGTGTCAGAGTTTAACTACCGTGATTTATTTAAAACTGGCATTGTTAAAACCAAAATATTCCAGATTATATATACATATGCAAGGCACACTGCAACGTCCTACCCGCGTTTTAGGAGTAAGGTTTTTCGGATACTTGGAATTTTGGTGTTGTGTGGAGTCACCATGGGACCTAGGGTTAGGTTTAGGTTGTTGGTTTGGAGCAACCTGCCTTTGTTGACTGCGTTGAGCGTTTCGTTGCCATTTCCATTTTCTGTAACGTTGTCCAACTGCTGTAGGAAAGCTATTGCTTGTTTTATGTTACTTGTTGGGTTTCCTACGCTAGCTAACTGCACGTTACTGCCAAAATTCTTCATTATCATGAAAATTAAATGGTTTTTCGGGATTACCGGGTCTACGTTTTTCGCCCTGTTTACCATCATAATGAAATACTCTGCCATGGAGTATGGTCCATTGTTATGGTAGCGTCCCTGGTTAATCTGTCTCCGTACCCTATCCTGCTGGTGGTAACTCCAGAAATGTTTTGTGAATTCGTGTTTGAATTCTGAATACGTTTCTGTGTCGTTTTTGATGGCTTTCCACCATGCATCCGCTGCCCCTTTTAAATATCTCTACTATTTTTAGCTTGATCATCTCGTCCATCATATTATAGATCTCGGTGAATAAATCTTCCATTTCACTTAAGAATGTCATCGGGTCTTCCTTATCATTCCTCCAGAACTCAATTTTACGGTAAGATGCCTCCCCGTTTCCTGTCTATTACCCTCGGCAAGCAAACTTGTGTTACAACTCCTGTTCCGGCTGATTGTTTCACTTTTGCTACCTGTTGTTTTACAGTCTTGACTTCCTCGTGTATATTTTGCAATTTTTCATTTAATTTATTTGTATTTGATTCTGTTTTGGTTTTTAATTTTTCAATTTCAGTCTCATGTTCGTTTAATTTTTCAACTATATCATTTGTCTTAGTCTCTGTCTCTTTTTGGTAGTCTTCCAATTTTAATTGGAAAGCCTCCCATAATTTTTGTCTTTCCATTTTTTCTTCAGCTTTCTCTTTCTCTTTTTGTTGTCTCTTGCTCTCTTTCTCTTTCTCTCTTTCCGCCTTCTCTCTCTCCCCTAATTGTTTTTCTCTGTCGTCTCTTTCCCTCTCTCTTTGTTGTCTTTTGATCTCCTCTTCCGCTCTTTCCGCCTTCTCTCTCTCCCTTAATTGTTTTTCTTTGTCGTCTCTTTCCCTCACTCTTTGTTGTCTTTTGATCTCCTCTTCCGCCTTCTCTCTCTCTTAATTGTTTTTCTTTGTCGTCTCTTTCCCTCTCTCTTTGTTGTCTTTTGATCTTCTCTTCCGCCTTCTCTCTCTCTTAATTGTTTTTCTTTGTCGTCTCTTTCCCTCTCTCTTTGTTTTCTTTTGATCTCCTCTTCCGCCTTCTCTCTCTCTTTCCGCCTTCTCTTTCTCTTTTTCCGCCTTGAAAATGGCCATTAATTTATCCATATCGGTTTTTGACATTTTATTTTATTTAATTTATTATTTATTTAGAATTTCTACTTATTTATTTATATTCGAATGTCCTAGGCCAGACGGTTCCTCACCCGCCCTTTCGTCTTATTATTTATTTAATTTCAGTTATTTATTTATTTTTATGTTATTGGTACGCTTTTGTATTTTTCTTCAATTTAATTTATTATTTAAAAACTTTAATTGTTTTGTTAAACATACTGACTTCGCTTATGTCACAATCACGATTTACGTTCTTACATAATTTAATTACAATTATTTCATAATTTAATTTAATTTAATTTTGAAATAGGGTACCTGTTAAAAGTCCCTTACGTTCGGGCGCCAATTTTGCAACGTCCTACCCCCTTTTTTCAGAATAATATATTTATTATATATTTATATATCTGCTGCTCACACAGTATTGTGTACCGTGTTAAGATCCCTAAATTTTGTCTTGTGTTCCCGCTTAAAGTACCACGCCCAAATGCAAATCTATTCCTGCTGACGTCTACCTTAACGATTGTATGACCTCCCCTAAGTTGGTTGGCAGGTTTGTTAGGTCTGTATTTAGTCCCACATGTCAGTAAAATAGTCAGCTGGAAAGAAACAACATTTATATGAACACACAAAATTTTCAAAGAATCTTACCACTTCATGAAATCTGCAGACACAGCAAGGGGACGTGCAAAATATAATCATGTTTAAGATACCTTTTTTTTAAAAGGCTCCTGTGTTCTTTAAACATGATCTGCTAGTAGACATCGTCTCTGGGCTTCAATACAAAAAACCAAATAATTTTTAGCAATAGCTCAATAAAATTGTTCTCAGGAGAGAACTCGTTTGAAAAAGCATTAGGTTCTGAATTTTATACATTTATTAGTTAATGAAATTTAATTAAAACTGTACTTTGATTTTATAATCATTATTTATCAGTTGGAAAAACTAAAAGGTTTTATTGGTTGTTCAACACAGGATAAATTCAAATACTGTAAGTTTTTATAATGCATTTAATTACCGATTTAAACTAAACTAATTTTCTTTTCAAATAAAACATATTTAGATCTCTCTTTATCTGCACAAATTATTAATTAAAAGTTCGTTAATTTTCACATATTTAAAAACTACATTTCATATACAATTCATTAATTACATTTACATATCTTTAAACAAATTATTTCCAAATTTAACCTAATAAAATATTTTATCTGCTTATTTCAAGATTGAATTGGTAAATTCACATTTTATTATAAATAATTTTAAAATATATATGATTCAATAAATCTGGTCTTCTTGAAAATGATTGGCTTATGGCCAAAACCACTTTCTAAATTGAATATTTATTATTCACTACTTCAACAATTGTGTTATACTAATTAATTTTATTACTTTTAAGATTTATTTAATTATTCAACATAGAATGAAGTCATTGTTTAAGTTTAATTTGTAATTTGAATTTAATAAATTTAACTGACTAAATTTGACGTTAATTTTTATATAATAGAGAAAATGACTTGCCAAGGATTTCCCTGCCGGTCCTGGATTCCTCTCGTCTGGATTCCCTGGTCCCTGGACATCGGAAGTTGCCATCCCTGGTCAGTCGATGGAAGTCTTTCTCCAATCCCGCGTCATGGAGGCTGAGTCTGGAGCCCTCGTCCATGGATGGAAGTAAACGGCAGGAACGTGGCTATTTTGGTACCACCTGGCCGGGTGATGATTCTAGGCGCGATCCAACATAGCGGCCGTTAGCACCTCGTATTAAACATTTTTTTCAGACTGCCTTACAGGCCCATAAGTTCCTGTATTTATTGCGGCTATGTCACCCTTCCCTACCCCTCTCAGCTCGTCGCTATCTCCGTGCTTGTTTCTTGTACGGGCGGGTTGGACAACGTATTAGTTTTAACCTGCACAATTTTGTTATCTGTTTTAGAACACTGAAAAATGTCTATTAGTTTAAATAGCTGTAACTTTTTTGTTATTTGAGTTTTTTTAATTCTGTTTTCACTACTGTTTATTATGGATTTTTCTGGTCATTTCATAATGTCGATGATAGTTCTACGTGGCCTAGTTCTCAAGTTAGCATTTTTCGGCACTTAAAAAATGTTTCACTTCACTCTCGTTTGTCAAATTTAGTTAGTTATTACAATTTCATGCTATCATAATTTTTAATTTGTCTTAATAATACTTATTCAAAGTTTTACTGACTTCTTGACTCTTTACTATGTTTATTATACCATAAATTAAAACCTTATTATTTAAATATTAAAATTGTTATTTAAAAAAAAAAGAAATTATTAATTTCTTAATTGAAACGTTAATTCAGCACACACACACACACACACACACACACACACACACACACACACACACACACACACACACACACACACACACACACACACACATATATATATATATATATATATATATAATTTGAACTTTTTTTGCTGTACATTTATTTTTATAAACAATAATAATTGTTTAACAAATTCCTGGTACACGTATTTCGCTAACCATCATTGTCAGCATTTTCAAAAGCCTAATCCGTTCACCTGCAACTCAACACCTTAACAGTCTTGTAAACATTGTGTGTGAAATAATATTTTATACACAATGCTAAATACAGATGACGTTCATGTGAATATAAAACTGTTTTTAACTTCCAAGACTGTATATTATACAATACATTTTCAACTGCACAAGACGATTAAGATGTGTGTATAAACAAAAGTGTTTCGTCTCAATAAGTTTTAAAAAAATTTAATTAAAGTAGTGGTAATAGAATTTTTCAACATAACGTGTGCTCTAATGCCATGGGCAATAAAATTGACAACATTCTGAGAAGGAAGACGTCGAGCTTGTTATTCTTTAAGAATTATGTCTGTGGTTCACCAACTTGAGAGCAAACTTAGACAAAATATAATTTAACAACTGCATAAAGTCAACATTTATAAAACTATATAAAA
Source organism: Prosapia bicincta (assembly GCA_036971475.1). Classification (NCBI taxonomy): domain Eukaryota; kingdom Metazoa; phylum Arthropoda; class Insecta; order Hemiptera; family Cercopidae; genus Prosapia; species Prosapia bicincta. Next base: position 27,213,868 of record JBAIZL010000003.1, read on the forward strand.
ACAGAAATGAATTGAAAATAAATACATAGTAGGAAGTAGGTAACGTTTTTAATTCACCTGGGACATGAAAACACTGTTATGCTTAACCAGGGGTTTACTCGGGGTCATATTTTGGAGGTGGCACAATTTAAGTTTGAAAACTTGTAACTCTGGAAAATATATTGTTTTTTCTTAGAAGCACTTATAAACACAGGAATATTGGTGAGCAGTTTTTGTACAACATAGTACGAAATGCTTTCTTTATTAAACACCTACCAAAGTTAGGAATCTAATCTCTAGTGAAGAATAACTAACCTAGCTGTCATAAGTTTTATTTAGATAATATATAATTAAAAAAAAACAAAACATTAAAAAAACAAAACACATAACTGTTTTATATAGAAAATGCAATTTTTCTTAATTATACTTCTTAGAAAATCTATTTACAGTTTTGTTAGGCAAAACAAATAAGTGATTTAACAAAACTGTGGAAAATGTCCCGCTTAGATCCAGTTAACCTATTATAATAACTTTATAAATAATTACAGAGGTCTTGCGTTACTGAAAATAATGCTCATTACTACATCTGCCATCTATTGGAGGAGATTGATATTAAGAATTATTATTTTTATTATAAAATTAATATTTTCCGGAGCTACGAGCCCCCTTTCTTCGTCCCCACTTATAGCTGTAGTTTAAACATAACATAACATAATTATAGCATAAACATTTTACCGTAACTGTATATATTTTATTTTAAGAGACAGTTTCAAGACACGACATATAATGTAATGGGGCTTCAAATAAATAAAGCCAAAAGATATTTTAGGTCTTTTCATAGTTACAAGTTTTATAAAAGATTTTATATTTTCCCAAGCATTAAACAGTGTGTTAATGGTATCAATTTAAAACAAAATTCAAAATGATCACTTACACAAGTTATTAATTGTTACTTTTTCTTAGAAAACGAGCCCATTATATCGGCGTTCATTATATTACCACAGTAATTGCTTTGTGCCTGCTGGTTGGTTTTGATATCAATAAAACAAAGGTCTCACATATGGTTCATACACTTTCTGACAATTTCAACAATTATTAAACTAATTTTAATTGGTACGTAATGTATTATAATTATATTCCGTACTAGAAATAATTTAAACAACAATTTTGTAAAGGAACTACAGTAGAGGAAATTCGACCAACTGCAATATAAATTTCGTCACAACATTTGGCCCTGTTAACATGTCCATGAAAGCGCTTTGTCTGCTCTGAGACAGTTGCGTTGCGGTGTGTTCACATTCAAGACGGACAGCCGGTAAGGAAACGGGTGCCAGCTGGATCGCTGGCCCTGCGAATATTTCTACATTAATCACATCACTGTCTGGACCCGGTCGTGTCTGAACCACTCTGCTGTTAAGGAGCTTTGCAAGAGTTGAAATCGATCACGACTGCAGATATATTTCAACATTTCAACTTCATTATATTTACTAATATATAATAAAATGTTTTTCATCAGTGTTATGTATTTATTGTTTAAATTTTGAAGAATTTAAATTTTATAAGTTAATATCATAAAATATCTAAGACGGTACTTGAGTAAATATTTCATGATATAATCTTGGTCCCGTACTAAGATAACTCCAGTGCGAGTTTATATTGTTTGATAAAATTAATAATAATAATTTTACCATCAGTTTCTATTGGTGATGGGCCAGTCGGTATTCCAGAAAGTTAATGGCTAGCATACTACGCTTTAACGGCCCATTACTGGTACCTATTTTGACCCTAGTACTCATTTTCATAACCAAAGTGGGTATAGGGGATGAAAAAGCATACGGTAATTATTTTTTGCTACCAAGAACCAAATCCAAGATATGTAGGTTGATACAGTATTCTAATCCACGATCCACTCACGACACAATTCAGCTGCCTTTGCTGCTAAACCTCCTAAAACTAAATACTTTATAAACAAAAATTGTTGTTTACATAAATTCCTCTTACATGAGCTAATACCATGCGCCATGACCTTAAAGTTGAACAAGTTATATAAAGAATAAAATGTTGAAGTTTATTTCTTCTCAAGTCTACAAATAAACAGTTTATTTAGTTACTTTTTATTAAATATTTAAAATAATATAAATAAAGTAACAAACAATGCGGTGAAACACCTGCTCTACTACATAACCTATATCATAGAATCAGCTATTTTGTGAAGTTATATGTTATCACTAATTTTAAGCCAAATGAGACAAAATAACTATATTGCCCATACCTTGTGAAAAGCTTTTCTCCCATACAAAACTAAAATTAATTCATTGACTTTAATTAATCAAATAATATTTCAAAAAACTGTATTACCATCAATTGAATCAGTCATTTGAGAAACACCTCATGTTCATTTTTTTTCAAAATTGAGTTAGGACCACAAAAAAGATGGTAAAGGCAAGACAAATTCAATACGCAATAACAACACATCTCCACCGAGTAACCATGGTAATGCAAGCAGTTCAAATATTGAATCTTTGAGAAACACCTCATCTCCTAGAAGTTTTGTAAAAAAAATTCTAAAAAATGTAAATATTGTAAAAAGAGAATAAAATACTAGTTTTCATTCATAATTGTATGTGTTAAACTATTTTTTTGCCTTTAACGTTAACATTATGCCAGTCATTTGAGAAAAAACACATCTCCGAAAACTTTTTAATATTTTTAATATGTCAAAATAAAAGATAAAGTATATACATTAATACAATTAGCTTGCCACGCCTCTGTACAAACATGTTAAAAATTTGGTAATGGAAACTACGTTAAATATTGGAGTTAAACAGTTTTTTTGATTTCCCGAAAGTTTGTTTTTCATCTACATGAGGTGTTTCTCAAATGACTGATTCAATTGTCATCCACTAAAAGTTTAAAAATGTATTTGAACTTGAGTGGATGAAAGAATTTTATTAACGATTGAAAATTTGAACAAGATGTGTATGAGGAGAACATGAACTAATAGAAGGAATTAAGAAGACTGTCAACAAATCATTTAAGATTGATGTAGAAATTAGAACATAATTAATACCAATTCGTTCTTTAAATTTGTTTGTGACTTTAGTTGGCATGTGTGTTTAGCTCGGATTTGACTTAGTAAGTCGTTTTGTATAAAGACGGTGCTCCTCATAACGTTTATCTGTTTAAAGTAACTTCATACGTTCTTAGGAACCACAATATATAACCTGCAACTTCTTCTTCGTGTTCTGTAGGATTACGCCATAGGTGCGTTACTATATACATAATCTCTATGACATTGTGCTTCGAGAATTATTTGAGAGTTCATATACGTACTTTGTTTAAATAAACCCGAATAATAACGCACTTAATTCATGACGTTTAGTAAGCTTCCAGCTACTAATTACTACTGATAACTTTAGTTTAGGCATTTTAGGCATTCACAATTTAAAGTTTCGAGAGATGTACGCAACAATTAAACCCAGCTCGGAATTTAAAAAAATGCTTTTGGATTATTAAAATAATAATTATATATTATAAATGTAAACCTGTAAACCTATATATATATATATATATATAATATCACCATATTTAATATACTAAGCTTATTTCTATACTAAGGGCCGTTTGCTTATATTCCCTCATAGTTCGCGTGCACGCCGCAACGAGCGCTTGCGTCGCGTCCCGACATGCCTTAGCAACAACTACGCTCAGTTACAGCTGTGTAGATAAGCTGTGCGTTGTGTTCTGTGCTTGCAAAATGTTCAAGGTTATCGAATCGCCCGCCCCTTGCGAAGTTCGTTCGGTTATACGGTTTTTGTCGGCAAGAAACATGTCTGCTGCAGAAATTCACCGACAGATTTCTGAAGTTTACAGTGCTAATGCCATGTGTGAAGGAAAAGTGCGTAAGTGGGTTCGAGACTTCAAAGATGGCCGCGACAATGTCCATGACGAAACGCGATCTGGTCGTCCATCTCTAATGTCAGACGATTTGCTGGCTTCAGTTGAAGCGAAAATTCGTGACAACTAACGCTTCACGATCACTACTCTCTCACACGAATTTCCGAAAGGAAACGAAGGAACGACAATAAATGAAGCCTACTGCCAAACTCTGAGGAAGCTGCGCAGAGCGATTCAAAACAAGAGACGTGGCATGCTCACAAAAGGAATCTTGTTTCTGCACGAAAATGCAAGGCCTCACACTGCCGCTCAGACCCGAGCTGCATTTGACTCTTTTGGCTGGGAAGTTTTGAACCATCCACCCTACAGCCCTGATTTTGCGCCAAGCGACTTTTATCTTTTCCGTCATCTGAAACATCACTTGGGCGGCAGCCGTTATGACGATGACGACGAATTGAAAACGGCCGTGAATTCTTGGTTATCACAGCAGGCGGCAAGTTTTTATGAAGAAGGTTTCCAAAATTTAGTTGTGCGATATGATAAGTGTTTACAAAAACTTTGAAACTATGTAGAAAAATAGATAAAAGTATGTAGATTCCAAAAATAAAATTAGTTTTTGCAAATTTTTTTCTGTTTTTGTTTTATTTTCAAACGGCCCTTACTTTAAGAATACCCCTCGTATATATATTATAATAAAGATGATTATTTTTTCTTGATTTATTAATAATTATTTAATAATTTCAAAGTTTTTCATAATCAAGATGTATATTTCATTCAACATTTACAAATTTCCTGAAGCTTTTCGCTGGTGTACAGTTCCAGCATTCTCAAAGTCTACTATAATGATTTATAAAACTATTCAAACATTACTCTATTTGATTGCACTATGTACATAAACTACTGATAACTTTATCCCTTTAATTTATTTGTTTGACATTAAATAAACTATCTGTTTAATAAAATCTTAAATTCTATCCAAAACATGAAAAACTGTATTGTGTTTAGATTTAAGTTGGGACTGTTCTTTAATGAGTATGTTATTTAATTTATATTTGTAGATATATAGGTTTCTCACAACATTCATTTTTAAAGCTTTATTATTATGTTTGATTAAATTCATATTTTGTATGTCTGGAAAACTATGGTTATTTGTAATACAATGCCGTAGTTAAATGAAATATTCATCTTGATTATGAATAACTTTGAAGTTATTAAATATATATATATATATATATATATATATATATGAAGTTAATATATTACTATTGTAAGTAATTTATCCACCATTAAGTGCAATAATTTTACCTTGAGTGATGAGGCGCCTTTCGGTTACTTGACCATTGTCGAATCACTACTTTTGAAAAGTAATCAGTGATTCGACAATGGTCAAGTGGCCGAAAGGCGCCTCATCACTTAAGGTAAAATCATTGCACTTAATGGTGGATAAAATTACTTACAATAGTAATATATTAACTTCATAAAGTCAGTGCAACGGAAAAACAATGGATAACGTAAAATATCAAGAACATATATATATATATATATATATATATATATATATATATATATATATATATAATAAATTAAAAATATTTCAAAAACAAGAATACTTTTAATGAATTATTTATTCAAAGCTTTTCGCCGATAAAATAGTATCAGCATCTTCAGGAAAATAATTATCATTAGATATATTTAGAAATATTTTTAATTTATTAACTATATTACAAGAAAACATATAACCATATTTAATATATATATATATATATATATATATATATATATATATATATATATATATATATGTGTGTGTGTGTGTGTGTGTGTGTGTGAATAATTATTACATATTATATTTTACATACATTTATATATTATATATATAATTATCAATTTGTTATTGGAAGTAAGGTATATATTTTGCTAATCATGTTAGTTTCATAGCACTTCCATCCAGGCAATTCAATAATTCCGAGTTATTGGTTTCCTGACAAGTCAGGAACTTAATAAAGTCTAGGCCTATGATGTTAGCGTAAGACAGATCACCAACGGCGAGCTGACCAAGCGACCTTTAAAACCACCATCAACATGTTGAGCTACAAATGCTGTCAGAAGATGAAATATATTATAGAAGACAATATCAATCTGTAATTTTTTTTATAATATGTTTTCATAATGAACAATAATGTAAACTTAATTTTTCTACATTCATGAACTAAATTAATTCATATAGGTAAAAGAATCTACAAAGATACTTCTTAAAATCTGTGGTTGTAAATTTTAATAGAAGGCGATATAGTTGTAAAACAATTAATTAATTATTTAATATATTCTTTTTAAAAATTGAAAAATTGAACTTGTGATTACATTTTTCAAAATCAAGCACTCAACATTAAAATCATACAGTTCGAATCAAACTTTAAGATATCAACTTTTTAGATTTCAAAATAATGAAACAATACTTTTTAAAAAAGCTGTATTAACATCCCCTACAAAAGTGCAATCCACTACAGGTTTAAAAAATGTAATTCAACTTGAGTGGATCAATAAACAGTATTTTGTTAGAGTCCGAAACTTTTAACAAGATATATATATATATAGGGAGAGTGTAAACTAGTAGTACGAATTGAATAATGAAAAAGGCGCTGAAATAATAACTGATCCAGTCAAAATCACCGACATTTTCATTACATTGTAAAAGATACGAACTGAGCCAGTTTCCTCTTACAACAGTGCTTGTTTATGTATATTGCTTGTGCTCTTTGATTTTTAGTTTTGATTTTTTCATTTATAAATATTGTGTTAATTATTTTAGAATTGCGTTGCGGGTAATAATTCGAGTCTTACAAAATGTAAATACACTATACAGGGCTATGGATATGTATGGGGTAAACATCCTGTAGAAGGTGGGGATATTTTACATCTTTTAGTCCGTTTTAGAAACGTATTAAATATGTTTTTATTATTTGAGTAATTACTTTATATTAATTAAAATTATTGCTTGGCTTAAAGTACAAAGTAAATCTTTAGATCATGTATTTATTGAATTTGCCATGTCTAGGTTTCACTGACTAATGTCAATGTCAAGGACTTAGAACATAAGTACCGTAAGACATATTTCTGCCAAGTGAAAGGGGGACGTAAAGGAAATAAATACGCGTCGCTAGAGTGTTGACTCGTGTCCCAGCTGATTAATCACGGTTTCCGAGTCGAGACATTCTCACCTGCGCTAATGAAATGAAAAATCTAATAAGCGGAGAAAGTAAATTAGGATCGCGTGAAGTACTACATCATGCAGTTTGCTACGCCGTGTTCCAAGCCTCAGAGATATTAACCCATTATACTCAGCTGTGTGGGTTGAAAAAAGGGTAAAAAAGTTCCGCTAAAGATAACAAAGTTTTAGTTACGGACCGTATCGATTGGGCAATATAATCTTGAATTTAAGTTTAAAACGCGCAAAGATAATCATAAAACCTTTCATAAAAGTGGTTTTAAAGCTAATGTAAAGCTATTAATGTATATTATTTATGACTTTACAATCGCAGGTTCAGTTGTTTATTACTTCCTAGTGCTGATACTATCTTAGACTTTTCGCTTTTCATTACTTAAATATACATTCTAAACAAGTGATTTTAGGTGTCGGTAACCCAAAACACTAATTGAAACATAGAGCTATAATAGTTATGGAAACCTAGCCTCACTTTACAAACGTAATCCTTTATGTAAACATTCTTCAAAAATACTACATCGTTATATTATAAACATAAACCTATATAAAAATTAGAGACAAAACATTAGGTGAAGATAAATTTGGTCATTATTTTAAATTAAAAGTTATAGTTAAAAGTTAAGTATATTTACATACATAAGCCCTTATAGTTTAGTAATAACCGTACTATATTGTAGCACATTATCATATATACTTTTATTACATATGCATGTATATACATATAGTCTATTAAAAACAACTAAGGCTAATCAAATGCAAGAATTATTTATTAATTTATATTCAACGATTTTCGTTGATGAACAGTACCAACATCATGAGGAATGAATAATACAATAATGCAAGATATTATTGATATATTGCATTATTGTATTGTTCGTTCCTGATGATGTTGGTACTGTTTATGAACTACAAGCTTTGAATATAAATTAATAAATAACTCCTGTATTTAAATAACCTTAGTGGTTTTTTATTACTATACAAGAAATCATATTTTATATTTATGTATTATATTTTATATATTTAAATACAACGGATCCTTCTAGGATATATTTGGTTTTATAAATATAAAACGATAATTTGGTACATAAAATAAACCTACAGTTTAAAAATTGTAACTACCCATCATAGTATGTAGGCCTATATGAGAAAGCATCGCGATTATAAATTACCATACAATTAAGGTAGCAGTTACAATCAAGTTACATTTTAAAATACGTTATATAAGCTACTACAATTTCTAATGTAGTTACATTAAAGTTACAATTACTGTTGAAAATTACGTTCATATATTTGTAGGCAAAATTACAAAATGTATCATTGTCTTCAATTTTTACCTTTAACTTTTTGAAATAAGCTTACAATACATATATTACTGCGCACTAATAATATCATGTTCACGCACGTAATGTGAGAAATCAGTTCTTTCCCTACCTAATAATTCGTTTCCTAAAATTTTATTATTTTTCATTAACAAATCTATCGTAACCATATAAGTACTTTGAAGTTATTGTGGCTGAATGTTACTATAGGACAATATAAAGCTCTTTTTTATTAACAAATTTCCACATTGTACAATTTTGTGTGTTTTTGTGCATTAAGGTTATATGTTACATTTTTCAAATTTTAACCAGAGGTTTCTGACACTTGAAATCTCTATTTCTTGTTTAGAATAATTGTCTGAGTAAAAAGGAAAAAAGTACTAAATATTTGATCAAGTATTACCTCGTGAGAGGTGCTACCTCGTCACAACTACTTCGTGAGAATTTATTAAGGTAATTTTACATTATTACCAACATAGGCGTTAAGTACAGTTACATTTCAATCCAGCACTAAAATGTGTATACTTACACACTTGTGAAAAAGGAGATGATGAAAATTTATGAAATATTGCGTCAAGCTTAAAAATAACTCGACAAAATGGGCAACACAAAGCAGCGGCTGCAAAAGTTAAATACAAAGCTACCTGCAGTGACATAAACCGAATTTAGTTGGATTATGTGAGTAAGCAAGGTTGTCGACTTGTTTACGGCGACCGACCAACATGCTTCATATGTCTATATTTACTGTGCAAGCAGTGGGGGCTGTCAGGCCACACATCAGCAAGACTGTCTCATTGTCTCAACAAATATCCTCTACTTCAAGAAAACGTTTACACGCTTTAAGCTGTTTCAATATAAATGCAGCACAAATAAATTAAGTCAATGAAAGTAATTCACTACATACTTTTAACTCAATTCCTCTATACGTTTTCTGGCTTCTTTACTATTATTTTAATTTTTCATGAATAACTCCAATTATACGAACCCCGATCACTGATTGTTCGAACCTCTTTCAGATTTTCAGAAAAAATATTAAAACTGAAACGTACTAAGATTTTCAAAATAATGATTCACAACATTGTGTGTAGACGCATAATTCCAAAATTATGTAAACAACATGTGCTATTCGCGTTTCCTCTACGAATATAGCTTAGGCGTTTAGATGCTGTCACCGTCTCAGTACAGTTCTGTATTGTTTGCTGACGTCCGTCCCAAGTGACCTGCCCGGCCCGGCTGTCAATATTCCTTTTGATTAGTCAGTCATTGTGTCTTTTATTCGCTTCAGTCCGTGTTTTTTTTTTTTTAGATTAAAACAAGTCTCTTACCGTTAGCGAATAAACTAATTATAGATAAATCAGATAAAGCAGTTACGGGTAAACAGTTGGCTGAGATGTACGGTATTGGACAACCAACGATTTCAGACATTAAAAGGATCAAACCTACACTTTCGTGTCAGTGTTTGAAAATGTAGATAAAAGCTCTTCAATAAAATCAATGAAGGGAGCAAAACACTATGAATTAGAAGATCCCGTTTTCAAGTGGTTTTTGCAACACATTTCCATGGGAAACCAAATTTGGGGTCAATTT
>JBAIZL010000003.1:27226372-27308872 GCA_036971475.1 Prosapia bicincta
TCAATTCTTGTTTCTATGTTTGCCAGTGACAAATAATTCATACTTACAAATATACTTTGAGGTTAGCTTGTCAGTTTATGTTAAAACAAATAAAATACATATAGGAAAGTCACAAAATAATCATTTATTGACTAAAGTTATGAGTTACAGTTTGTAGTAGCAGCACTCACTGATGATGATAATTCTGTCATTGTAACGCCTATGAGTCAATAAATGATCAATTTGTGAGTTTTGTATATGACTTTTATTTGTTTTAATTTACGGTTATTAAATTACTACTATTACTTCACACTCACCTGATATATATATATATATATATTAAACAAATTTTCAATCGTTAATAAAATACATTTTTATTCTTCCAATCAAGTTTAAATCATTTCTTTTAACCTGTAGTGGATGACAATTTTTAACACATTTTTTCAAATATTAATTCCATAATTAAATTATAAACATTTGTGGGGTTTTGACCGGATTAGAACTAACTTCATGCTCATAGGCTAGTGCTTTTGGCACTGAGAAAACTTTAAAGTGTATTTCTTAAGGAATTACAATAAAGTCTCTAAATTGCGAGTACCGATTTTTCGACCTTTCTTTAAATTCGAGTCTATTTCTATTTCAGACTATTTATCTATTTGAAAAGAAATTCAAAAAATTACTACTAGATAAAGCACTGTGGCTTCAAGGGGAAGATCAACTGTGGTATTGTGTTTTTATATCTTTCCGCAAATCAGCCTAATCCAGGTGATGGATTAGGGTGTTCTGGAATGTATGGGAAAAAATACACACGTTACTTTTTACAGTCCCTCTTGGAAGCGACTGAAGAAGAAGAAAGACTTAAAGGGTTTCTAAGAAAAATTACAGTCAAGGAAGTTTGTGTATAGAATAGCCAAATCATAGAACGAAATAAAAGAAAAACACATTAAGTAAGTCAAAGAATCAAATCCTGCGTCATAATTAAACGGTTATTGATCCATAAGAAGAAACAGATTTGACATTTTTTATCAAGTAACTTCAAGATAGTGAAAATGTCGATGATACAGACTTGCATCAATGGGTGAGTAAGGACAAACGTAACACATGTTACGACTATTGAAATGTTACAAGAAACTACTGAAGGAAATGATGAGGGAAATAAAGATGAAGGTTTGGATGAAACAGCACAAGAAATGAAAACTGGTCTCGGTGAAGGAACGGCCCCCTTGGAAATTTCACTGCGCTATATTAAACAACAGACACCACGCCAAAAAATGTGCTTCTGCTAAGATGTCTTTCAACAACATTAAATTTATGTAACTACTTTAATGGATAAAGTTCTATAAAAGTACTTTCTTGATTCTTAATTATAGTATTAGGGTTCATTAAAACCCCTATTTCTCCTAATAACAGGAACGTATTTCGTGTAATCCGAGTTTTCGTAAATCTGAGAGGGTCTCGGTCCCATCTACCTCAAATTATCGAGACTCTACTCTATATGAATGTCTCTTTTGCCCTCATCTGGTTGTCGAAACCTCCATTGCACAACCGTAAAATGTGGCCATGGTTACCACACAATATCATAAATAATGCTCTAGGATTAAAATTAATGAATAAAATAAAATAAGCAAATAAAATAGATTAGCGGCATCTAACCTTGCTTCACAGACGGTTAATGCGAAAGGAAAGCGAAAAGAAACTACAACACAATGCAAGCGACAAAAAAAATAGTGTAAATAGTAACAAACAAAAATAATACTCCAACACCATACGTAGAAAATAAAATGAAAAATTGCATTTTTCTATTTTGTCACTAGATATAGGTTTTTCTGACATGTAGACTGTACACATATTTATATTACAGTAGTTGTAATTAAAAACTTTTGTAAATTAAAAAGGTACTAAGATGAAATTTTTCTTTGTTCACTTAGGTAATAATTGATTTTTTTTAAATTTCATATTTCCTTTTTACAATTGGCAATAACTAACTCAGTCAACGTTAATTGTTGTAACCAAAAATATTAGAAGTTTTGTCCAGTATTAGCCAATCAGTGATTAAAGCAACATAATCACTGAAACTAGTCTGTGTTAATAAAGTAGTGTGTGGTGAGATTTTAAGTGAGGTGTTTTTTTTTTTATATTTACCGTTGTGAATTTTTTTTACTAGCTAAGCTGTTACTAACTTGATAATATTTCGTGTGAAATAATTTTATTAATAAATGGACAAGATCTTTCTACTCGAGTTTGTTATTTTTGCTGCTTGATAAATGTAAACGAAATCATAGCTCTAAAACATTTCTGGACTTTTGCCACTAAACTTGAATTCTTTATTATAAAACATTATTTCTCTGTAAGAACAAAATTTAAAATTGCGAGAAATAAACATGTCTTTATTAAAGTATATAACGGTAAAATGTGAGAAAACATTTGTAAATGTCCACGACTAGTTACTACTGTAAGCTGCTTTGGTCAAACCCCTTAGTATATGTCCCCGAAATTTTTATTTTTCGTTTAGGGGTTGGTTTTTGTTGTATCCAGCTTAGTGGAACAGATTTACGAGCTAGAGGATGACCTGGTCAGGGGGCGTACTTCCTCCCTTGCATCCCACCCCAATCTAGCTCTACAGCTCTCTCTCCCTCAACCTCTCTCTCATGCCCATATATACATAAGCATACTCGTTAAGTACATTCACAGAATTAAATAAAAGTATTTGAAAGGAACAAGGTTTTATCTTCCTTTAAAAATTAGAAAAGCAAAAAAACTATTTTACATTTGCGTGTTATGTTAGGCTATGCTTCGCAAATATCAAGTCAACTCTTTTTCCTTTTCTCAAGTTACTCAAAACTAACTTCCAAATAAAACAATGACTTTAAACAATGCAAGTATTAAGGGCTAAAATTTTAATCATAACTTCAAAGTAATAATGGACACAACTGCATAAAGTGAATGGTCCTTAATACACAAAAATAGGTAATGTACAACACACTACAATGTTTCTGATAAAACGGGTGTGTTTGTTAAAAAAAATAGTAAGGTTCGTAATGGTATTACGTAACTCAGCAAAACTTTTGAGCTCGGCATGGTACGATATAGACAACACGCAGTACCAGGAAGTTTGATTTAAAATACATACTTAAAAATTATTTTAAATGTTACAAACAATAATTATTTCTTAACATTTATATATATATATATATATATATATATATATATATATATATATATATATATAAACCTAAAATTTATTTAAATGTTTTATCTTTATATTATATTATAATTACCTTACCTTTCTATAGTCACACCTTCAGTTTTCTAAATAATTAACAATTATATAGCTTTAACATTGCCTACATTGATTCATCTGACATCCAATTATTACAAAATATACCTTCTAATACTTATTATGATGCAGTGGCAAAGATTGATTCCGTAACTAAATACTACAATTACTAAAAATATGGACTCTTGAGGCTTTATGTTTTTAATACAATAAAGTATAATAAATACAGTGTTACATTGCTCTTTCTCTTGGGTCGTTGTTACTGGATCTTTTATAAAGTAAAATGTGGTGAAAAATAACTAGATTAATTTTTATAAACACAATTAATTTAAATTGGTTCTGATTTTAGTTGTTTATAAAACTCTGTTGGCTAAATCTAATATAAGAAAGATTGAACTTATTGTTGCTCTCTTGGAACTCACTAAAACCTTTGTACCGTTAACTGCTTCACTGCACCTTTACACAATAATTAACTTACTTCCCTATTTTCTTTACTATCTGCCTAATTTATTCACGTCGCACTTTTAAATTTCTACATATAAATAACTAGCAATAGCTTACAATTCCCTTAACTCTTCTAAATAAATTTACTTTTTTTATAATATTGCTTACAAATTTGTCCCACTCTCCACAATACGTTCGAACTCCTCGAAGTTCCTCAAAAACGTAGTCCCTTTACCCGATGATTTTAGTTTTTAAAAACAAGCATAATATCACCCCTTTTTAGTTATTTCGATGGTTCTCACGCACCTTTACAAATTGTTCCCACACAGCAAGAGTGTTACTTTCCAATGCTATTCTTGGGTTTCCCGAAATACTTGAATCTTAGAATACTTTGGATCGTTCTTTTGTGAATACTTTTCCCACGACTGGTTTATTACTACATCTGAAATATAACAATGGATATAACAAATATAAGCCCTCTTTGTCGGTACTCTAGTACACTACCCTTGGTCACTCCTTTCCTAATATTTCTACTGACTATTATTATTTTGAATACTAACTAAATTTATACTATATGCCTCATATGTTAATGTTATAATATATATATATATATATATATATATATATATATATACATATACCAGCTACAGTATATATATATTAATAGGGTACATTCGAAAGCGTAGTCTCGTCGTATGAACCCGCATACGAGAAGTATGTTGCTTCAAGACTTATTCGTTCAAAGAAGTATCGGTTACTTTACTTAGAAAACTTCATTTTTCGCAGTTATAGATTCAAACAGTGAAAAACTATATGTTTGAGTACATTTTTCTGCCATTCTTAACTTTTCAATATTTTCTTCTGTTCCTAATATTACATATACAGGAAAAGAGGTTTATAAATTAAAAAATGTTTTCAAGAAATGTAATATAGAAGTTAAAATGAAAGAAGTGTAATATATAAAGTTTAAATAAGTTTAGTAAAAAACGGAGTTTATAAAATGCAATGTAGCCTAATTGCAGATCAACATAAGGAAAAACTAAAAAAAACAAAAGAGAATAATTTTAGTAAAGAGGTAAAATTAGTAATGGCAGAAAAATTTACTCAAACATATAGAAATATTTCTAACAGAACTGAAGATGAGTATATTAATAAGTGAAAAACTACTTGATAAATTAAACGAGTTTTAAAAAGAGGTTAAAATTCCAGGATATTTAACATTATCTAGCCACTATTCGTAGTTTGTGAAATATAGGCTTGTAAACACTATTAGACAAACTCAAGCGATTTCTACCCGTCTTTTTGTCAAGCGACAAAACCCGTATCTACAGACATGCCTTTGCAACAAAATCTTAGAACATTGGTCTCCCATCTCAGATGTATAGACATCTCAGAATAGACAATTCTTCAGCCTTTCCCGCACTATTAGACAAGGTCCAACTATTGTCTATAGGCATGTCTAAGGGATGTCTATAGACCAGGGGTCCCCAAACATTTTGACGCTACGCCCCCTCTTATTTAAATGAACGCCACCCGTGCCCCTCCTCTCTACACTATAAATAAAAGGTGTGGGCATATGAAAAAGAAAAAAATATTATGTGTATTGAAAACAATTTTTTAAAGTATACATACTTACACAAGAAACGTAACATAACATTCGAAGTATTAATTTGCAAGATACATTTTAACTGACAAGAGACAAATCTGTTCACTAGCATGCCTAATATGAGGTTATACTATTTACTTGAGGAAAACTTATATTTCTATTATAAATACGTATATATAATTAAAATTTTCCAAAACATCATGATCAATAAAATTACCTATTTACAAAAAAAGTTTGAGGAGTAAATATAGTTTTAAATTTTAATAAATAGTGTGCTTAAATTTTAACAAAATGGGAATTTATCTTATTATTTTTCAACTGGTCTCGTGCCCCCTGACTTGCCTTCCGGAGTCCCAAGGAGCACACCTCCTCCTTAGTTAGCGAACCTATGTTATAGACAATGTATTTAGACATTTTAGAGATTTTGTTGCCTGTACACACTTGTTGGTTAGTTGCTAGATATGGTTGATCTTGTTGGAATCGCTGCTTGCTCTCTTATTATTTTGAATAATGAAAAACGCAGAAGAGAGCGATGGTGGAGGCGTGAAATTTTTGCAGAAGGAATCTAGTTTCGGTTGTAATTTACTTTCAACATTGAAATTGGAAGACCCGCGTGGGGTTCCAGAACTTTATCCGTTTGAGTCTAAGTGATTTTGAAGAATTACTACAGCTTTAAGCAGAAATATTGAGAAAAGGGAAAACAAATTTAGAGAAACCATTCCACCTCATATGGATTTTTGCCCACATCCACTACGGACATTTCTAATTTTTGGCCAGTTCTATAAATATTTTAATAACGGAAACAATCGGAAACAAAACCTAGGCGATATATACAAAAGCAATTGAATGATAAGAATTCCTCACGACTCACTATGACTCATACTATAAATGTTTAAGGATTCTCTAAAGTCTCCAATGCGAGATGGGAGACCAATGTTCGATTTTGGCGAACAGACAATGGCAGAAATCACTCGACTTTATCTAATAGTGTGAACAAGCCTTTTAGATAATGTTGGACGTCAAAGTGTAGACGGGCTGCAAGAATTGTTGCCAGTTATTACCAGTGAGTCGTTAGGAATACTTATCATTAAATTGCTTTTGTTTAATTCGCTCCGATTTAAGTTATTTCCAATTGTTTTTATTATTTAAATATGTGGCCTACGGAAAAAGTTGTGTTTTCCATACAAGATTTTCACTGTGCAAATTGTTCATAGGAAGTTACAAATCCCGATTATAAAAATCACCATAAAAAAGGTGATGAAGAACTGGCCAAAAAAATATAAAATATCCGTGGAGTGTGGAAAAAACCATGTATGCCAGAGTTATTTATCTAAATGCGCTTCTCTTTCCTCAATATTTCTGGCTAATAGATGTGGTAGCGCTAATTCTTCAAATTCACTTGGACTCAAACGGTTTAAAGTTTCGGAGACCCATGCAGTGTTGAAGTAAAATTCAATTTCAATTGTTGAAGTAAAATTCAACCGAAACGAGCTCCCTCTGCATAAATTTCACGCATCCACCAACGCTCTCTTCTGTTTTTTTTTTTTTTTTTTTTTTTGCTTAAGCCTTTTCAAAATTATAAGAGCGCAAGCAGCGAATGTATTTCTGAGTAGCGTAGGCTATAGGAAAAGGGAAAATGGTTCCGTAGTCTTTCTCAGGTTTTACCATGGTTTGAAACCTTGGGCAGACTTTCTCTCTCTCTCTCTCTCTCTCTCTCCCTTTCTTACTCTCTGTCTCTCTTTATTTCTCTCTCTTTTACCGTCTCTGGCCACCACCGCTTAATAGGTGTAAAAAAAACAAAGATAAGGTAATTCCAATGTCTCCAGTTACACAAACTGAAATGGTTATTACTGAAGTTATATTGTAATTGTGAACTGAAGTTCACATTTGTAATTTTAAGTAATCCGTTACTTTTATCAGATATTTTTGTTATGCTCCTGTTTAGTTCCTGCTCATAAACTAAGATTGGACGTTATGTGTAGGCTATTATATTAAAACGAACATATAAAAGGCTTCACCATATGACCAGGATATTAACGAAATTTATTATTAGAGAAGATCATGTAGCTTTAAAGAATCGGAATCCACTTAAGAATCGAGAATCGGAAGACAAATTTTAAAATCAAAAATTTTGGGTATCGGTCCATACCTAAAAATAACATTTATGTATAACACTGCAAAAACCGCAAACGTTATTAGTTACTCGACTTCTGTACTAGTTCTGTTATCGTTAAAAAACAGGTAAAGAAAGATCTAATGACTGCTCGACATCCTCCCTGTCGCCATCCTAAGCGGTCCCAATATAAGACTATATGTGGGACAATACTGTTATCACCGTCGGATTGTTATCGACTCATTACTGACACACAATTTTCACCTCCTTTCTTGCCACTAGTAAACACTTCGGACTTGTGTGTGCAGCACAAAGGATATGTTTTATAGCCTATATCGTCATCAAATAGGATTTTACGTTGCCCTAGTGACTTCAGATTAATCCACAAAGCAAACAATAATCCTGCAGCTTGCCATCGCAAGTTATGCGTGTCACATGTGTCACATCCTAGGATTAATACAACTATGCGCGTGTTGATAATGAAGATATACACACTAATTCTCTCTGTAGCTATAATAAAAATGGCTCAACATATGGCCGATTGCTTCCGACAAAGCATCACCCGCGATTGCCGACTACGTTCTAATCAGCTGTACTGATAAAACATTGACGATCAGATGTCAGCTGATAGCAAGCAGCGTCTGGACCGCAATCAATGCCAAGCGTAATTGCTGCATGCGTCCAGACACGTGCGTCCCACGATTATGACAAAGAAATGGGCGTGGTTATTGAAATCTCCCGCAGCGCTCCACGTGGGCACCTCTCTAACGAGGATGTAAATGGAGGGGGTGACTAATATACGGCTACGGGCTAGATATAATAGATATGTTGAGTGCAGTATGTTCAATGCGCATTGTATGAGTGACTTGATTTCGTCGGGTAGTGCTGATTAAGCACGTGTCATTCACCAACGGAGTGGCAGCGATATGTCATGGCTTTGCATGGAAGCTGCAGAGCAAGGTGGAAAGGCTCGCTCAGTATTGGAAATGAATGACCCGTAATGTTCCCAATCAGGACATAAACATATTCAGTCAAGCGATTGACGTTGTGGTCGAATTCAGTTCTCCGAGCAGGGGGATTATTAATTTTAGTCCATTAACCTCTTTTACTACGAAAAATGAATTTGTAATGACATCCTGTCGATACTTTATTATTTTATATAACCATTGGAATTTTAGACTACGAATTACATTGTTTTTGTTTGTTGTAATTAAAACATTTTATTTAAACTAAAATAATCTAAAATGATATAAAGTGGCCTCGCAGTAGGCGAGACGGGAGGTAAATGGTCTGTATAAATACTTTCCTACAAACATGATAAAAACACTGAATTGCATGCGATGGTCGATATTAGATAAACTCGATGATAATATAGCTTCGGTATGAAAAAACAAACAGTCTTTAAATACGTTTAGACATATCGGATACAGAAGCTGTTGATGTATTCAGTAGTGGTAGTACACGAAAAATCTTGTGCGATCTCTCACGGCCAAGTGCACGGTTACGTAGTCCACACTATACTTTACTCTTTATACGAGGTTGTTAGCTTAACCTAACCTGAACTAGGTTACCTTCTTGTATTCCAACCTACTGAACATATATACATGTATAATAAACCTCGTTAAATCCATGTTTGCAGGGGATTTTTTAATGCCAGTTAAATATGCTAATCGATTTTACTAAGCGTGGGATATATTTACCCTCATCAAATATTTTATAATAATTTATTGTCTATATCAACTCAAAATAAAAAGTCATTTTCACATATGCCTATTATTTTAGTGATTCAATATTTTTGAAAACTTTTCTCTTGTTTGTATTAATTTCTCTCAACATTTGTGATCTTATACAGTTAATTTACTTTAATCACTGTCCTTCCCATACAATGTCTTTACATTAGGTAATATTTATTATTATACGCATATCTGTAACTGAAGAGGCATTCACGTTTTATTCTTTACCGGATATTTTGAAATCGGAGCAGTAACGCTGTAAAATCGAGTCGCATATGTTCTAGAAGATCTACTCATCCCCTTCTTATCCAATTACATTTCTTTTGTAGTAGATTTCCGTAGAGGGTGCGCCCTTTTAAGGTACCTCAGTCAAACATAGCCCGGAACACATACGCAACACATAACCTACAAACCGTAGCGCCTACCCCTTTCACATCTATGAACTACCTTAACCACAAGAGGGATGACAATAAACATTTATTTAACTTTTAACTTAATTTACTTTTAACTTAATTTACTTATTTAACTTTTATTTAATTTGCCACGTTATATCATAGGCTAACTGACTAAACAGTATAAAATAATTTTTCATGGCGCTTCTACAATTTTGAAATATTTGTAATACTTGGAAAGAAAAAACGTAGAGCCTAGGCAATTCATAAAAGCTAAGGAGGAGTAAATGAATTAAATTGCAGTGAATACTATTTCAAAAAGAACTTAAATGAGCTTGTATTCATCCGAATTGTTTACTAGTATTATTTATTTACTGCCAGCGCCTCACGTTTTCTCTCTAAGTATTAGACGTATTTCCATAGCCCACAACAATTCTCCCTCAAAATTGTAGAAGGGCCAAAAGAAATTATTTTATACCTTTTAATCGGTTTTAAAAAAAAGTGGTATAATAAATATATATAGCCTATATTTAATTTATTGCTTCCTAGTTTTTAGTTTTATTTCCGGATAAAAATTTCATTATATTTTGTGTATCTCTCTCTCTCTCTCTCTCTCTCTCTATATATATATATATATATATATATATATATATATATATATATATATATATATATATATATATATATAGATGAAACTCTAACACGCAGGTATAAAGTAAATTACCATTTCACATCCCGCTAAGCTGCCAATGCCTGGAATTCAAAACATTACCTCTTACTACCTATAATTTCAAAAACTCTAAAGTCTGTAGCACACTATTAATTGTACGTGTATCGGCAAAAAGCCAGGACACTTTTAACTATCACCAAACCCACGTGAAACATTATGTTTCCACTGGAAAAAGCAATTGTACGTTAAACTAAGGGCGCAAAACGCGACACGCATACACTGGTAGCCTACATGTGCACACTTTAATCACAAGTTCTTCTGTTACACACGTGTACACAAGCAAATCTCTTTTGTTTAAATAATGTTTAAACAAACTTAAAGCGAGTGAATGCCGCATTGTCATCCAGTCCTGATCTGTACATAACATTTCACGTCTGTAGCTCGTCAATCAAATTTAATTCGTTTAAACAAATATTATTTAACAATCTTGCGTACAAGATATAGAAGTAATATCAGGTTATTATTGATTTCTGACATATATTTGAAAAAATCCAAGTCATCACCAAAATTCTCGATTTGTTTTAACAACTCTTGTTTAAACAAACCTAGACACAAGAAACCCAGCGAATATTACATTGTCATCTAATTCTGACCATGTTTAAAATTGCAGGTCTATACCTCATCGCAAAGTTATTTTAAATTTGATTGCAAAATTCCACCAGAACATACAGACAGATGTGAAGGAAACCGAACTAATAAAAACTTGGTAAAAATCAGATAAATGATCTCATTTCTACCTTTATAGAGTAACAGATCTACATCAATAACTCTATTCTGCAGACGAAACAGTTATTTCCTCCCTTTCCTTCTGTATTAGATGCCATGCTATATAATATATAACCTACGTAATAGATTATATTACAGACTAAACCTTGCCTTCACTCAACATATATCTTCTTTCTTCAATATAGGCTACATCTCATCGTAGATACTAAGTATAGTAGGCCTACAGTTCAGGTAAGCTACTTCAAAGTCACTCCAGACAAGACGTTTTGTGCCCCTATTCAGTTCTATCGTAATTCAAAATGTTTTTTTTTTATTCTCTAAGTAATAATAATTATTGATTCATTACCATAGAAAGAACGTAATTATTTTTTTCACCATGTTCAGCAATATTTTCTATGACTGACTGATCCTCTCTAAAAAGATTTATATGATTTTATACCTGACTAGTAAACCTTAACACAGGTTCGGTCTATTTTTAAAAAGATGGTGTTCAAACCTCTTCAGTTGATCTTTGTGTCAATGAAGATGTTTTATATATTCTCGTGTACGTCTTGCTTGCTTCAAAGCAAAGCAAGTAATATAAACAAAATTCTGAAGTCAATTCCTACTTACGACTATACAGAATAATTTTATTTTACTTACTTTTCATTAAAATTAATATAAATATGACAGAATCACAGTATTAGGGGGCAAAATGAAGCGAAATTATTTATTGAAATTATTTAATTAAATTTAATCAATGACTAAATATTTGCAAAAAACGGTACTAACGTCATCCACTACAAGTTTTAAAAAATATATTTAAACTGGAGTGGATGGATAAAAAGTATTTTTATTAAAGATGGAAATTTGAACAAGATATATAGGCCTAAATGTATGTAAGGAGAGTGTGAACTAATAGTAGGAATTTAAAAAAGAATTATAGACTTTAATTTTTTCTGTCTATACGTTGTACTTAAACATACGAATTTGACCAATTTCGACAGAAACAATTATACGCCTGTAATTAGTGTAGTTTTTCACTATTTGGATAATTAAACCAACCTCTCAATTAAGTCATCTTATGGACCGATAATGACAAAATTAGGATGTTTATTAGGAAGATTTTTAAAACAAGCAAGCATAAAAGTTTCCCAAATTTGAATTTTTTCAATAGAATAAATAATTTTAGATTTGCTGTTATCCAGTGCCGTGGTTTAGTTAGAAATTTATTAAAAAAATATTATATTATCGAATTCAAAATAATTTTTTTTTTTTTAAGTTTTGTACGCTGTTGTTAAGTTTACATAGACACTGTACATATTTTGAAACGGTTACATACCCATATTCATCACTTCTACAGAATATAAATTAAAAGAACGTTTTGAAAGAACCAAGTGAAAACAAACGTTGTCAGTGGCGTGCAAGTTATGTTTGACTTCCCGCGCACATTTTACGAGGAACAGCTGTTCTTATTTCCGCGGGAAGGAGATATTAGCTTTAACCCATTAACTACATCTGGCTTGAAAGGGATTTAAGAAGCAAACTTTGGAGTTGAAATTATTATCGGGCTTAGTACATGGTTTATCGATGGTTGAATATTGGATTCATATCTAGCGGTAGTCATAACTCTAGACATTTATATTAAGGTAATAAATCTATAATTACACTTTATTTATAGATTATTATATCTGTATTTTCTAGTTAGTTTATATTGGGTGAGCTACGTATTTACAGTGCTTCGTACAAGGCTGGACCTCTATGGCCGATTCCACAAAAGATTGGCACTTCAAATGATTAATGTGAAAATATTAGGTGAAATTGGACAAGTTCTTGAAGCTGAAAACCGCATAAAAATTAGAATCTTATAATACCTTGGTAATTTCATGAGTAGTGAGTTTTGAGGCTTTCTCATCTCACGAATGAACCCCAAACAAAGTTGGGTGTTGGTTTCCGTTTCCGTTTGTACTAATGAAAGGTCATTTTTAGATTGGGTAAAAAACTATTCTCTACACAACGTAGAAACATCGAACAAAAAAGTCAGTCAAATAAACGTCCTATCAAACTTCTTTCAAAAATAAAACAGAAAATTATTTAGGTCATTGAATCTTTGTTAAAGGAAATACCGAAATAAATAGCAGTGTCAAAATAAAATATCATGATTAGAAAGTTACAAAACTCAGTCATGGCATGAGAAGTGATAGTTATAAAATCCTTTAGATAATAACTAAAGGCAAGATCTTAAGAGAGAGGAGAGTTGGAGGAGGAGGATCTAAACTTAGTTGAAGGATCTAAGAACCTTTAACGGAGAGTTGTCTATAGACCTATTTTAGGAGTGGGTTTTCAGATATTGCCTTTTAATCACCAAAAGCCTAAGGTGTTCAAAAGCAATCTTTTTTTACCAACAAAATTGACACACACACAAATTGAAATGTCAAATTGAAATAAGGGAAAGAATGCATTTGTCACCCTAACCCTACAATATATCTTGGACTTGCTTTCAGGAACCACCTTTTCGCTTTAGGTCCCTTGATTATAGCCTTTAATCAACTGTGTGGGGTATGTATGTGTGTGTGTGGCGGGTTTTTGTATATATGTGTGTGTGTGTGTGTGTGCTTGTGCGTTTGTATGTGTGTGGTGTGTTTGTGTGTGTGTGTGTGTGTGAGTGTATGTGGTATGTGTGTGTGTGTGTGTGTGTGTTTGTGTGTGTGTGTATGTGTGTGTATGTGTGTGTCTGTTGTGTGTGTGTATTTAGTTGGTTTTAAAGCACTTTTTCAATGTTAATTAACATTATTACTATGACAGTTTTTAACAAAAGTATGCAAATAATTGTTTAAATAGATTAAGTGGGCCTACTTTTTTACGAAATGTTTTAGTTTATAAAATTTCGACACAGAACCGACATAGTTTGTTTCCGTTCACCACGTGTCTCTTTGTAATCAAATATTGTTGGTACAGAACCTCAAATGACCTATATTCTGCCCCCTGTGAACCCTCTCGATAGCATTTATTTCCAAAATGTTTATTTTTTTGTTTTTGTCAAGATTTTTTCAAATAATAAAACCTCTAAAGATTATTGCAATCTATTTATTTTCTAATTTAATACTCTAAAATAATTAATTATTACAACCATTTATTATGTGTAATTATTTTACTTTAGCATTTTTTCAAACTTTTTAAGGTGATCTAACTATTGTTCTCTAACAAGGATAAGAAATGATTTTTAACTACAGACATAAAATTTGAAGATATCTGGAACTAGTAGATATATGTAGGCTACGACGCTATGTGTGACGGTTGTTACTTCAAGCTTATCTAGCCGTATTGGGGTCGTAAAAATCCCTGCCCTTTACACCACCTTGTAGGCAGAAGGAGAAGGGTAGGTCAGAGGAGTATATAGGACTATAAAATGTAATGATAAAAGGATACTGGGGGAATAGAAAGCCTGTTAATAAAATCGTGTGAAAATAAATTTCATTTTATTTCTTTGAAGTTTTATTTATTTTGTTTATTTTCTACCCTTTATATTAGACTTATATTCGAAGGATCTGGCTTTTTTTATGGATTTCTTTAAATATTTAAAACATAATCAAACTTTTTGAATTTTTTTCATGTATTTCAAATGGAGTTTATCTAGTGGAATGTAAAAACCATTTTAAGTTGTGGGTAACATCTATTTAAATATCTTAATCTAAGCCAATACAACCAATTGGACCTTCTCTTACGAAGTGTTTTTTGTAATTCACACAGGCAAACACAAAATGTTGTGTAATACTATTGTTGATCAATGATACAGTCGCAGAAATAGTCGCCAGCGATGTCAGGGCATCGATTTGTTTAAACCCCTTGCTAGCAATGGCACGGTTCGGTCTTTGTAGCGAGACAAGTCCAGTACCAACATTGTTATAGACGTCTGTTGGCCGGAGCTTGAGGCTTTGCATTACAGTCGACAGATTATCAAATAATTTCGACACATGTGCTTTGTTAAAGCTTGTGGCGAGTGCTAAGCTTGTAGTTTGTAACTTACGCAAAGACAATGCTGAATGACTTATTAGGAATCTAGTAGACCAATCTGACCCCACCATATGTCACACAATCTCAATGATAGATTTTTACTCAATGCTCTCTCATAGCTATAAGCTAAATTTACTTCTTTCGGTGATAAACCAAAATAAATATCAGACCTTTGTTTTAGGTATACTTCCTCTTTGTCATTAAAGACCCTAATGCCTCGTAAATGACTGAAACTAATACTGCAGGCCCTTGTTTGTATTTGATCCGTTGTTTCTTAACAAATATTTCAAGAGTTTTTTAGCTTACATGAAACTCCGCAGCTGCTTCTCGCAATGACAAACCGTATTCCTCTCTTTTGAGATATTGTATTATATCCTGAACGTTTGACGTAACTTTGTCTGTCTTCTTATAATTCCTTATCATCTAAAAAATATTCCAAGATTAGGAATAATTTACAATTCAATCCATTTAACCATTGTGACAAAGTTTCCCACCGAGTCTGTAACAAAGTGCTTCGTACGACATATTTTTGTTATGTTTATACTTTTACCTGTTATATTTTATTAGCTGAACTAAAACAAACAAACATTATTCTATAGTTAGTAAACTACTCTCTACGGAAGTAGAATATTCCCAAATATTGATCTTATGGTTGGACTGTGAAAAATCAGAACAAAACCGTGAAACAGTGTAAACGTTTACTTCGTCGGCATAAAAATACCCATTTACCCTTAACTATTGTCACCGTCGTACTGTCTATATGTGCTCATGGCTTCCTCCAGGTTCTTAGTCCGGTAGTAAAATATACCTCCGTCCTCTAGATTTCCCATAATTGACCTTGTAACAAAGTAACCTTGTGACGAAGTACCTCGCACTCCCCTACTTGACACCCAAGTCTCACATCAATAAATCTGTTTAAAAGTTACAAACTCAATTTAACAACAAAAATAAAAAAAATTACAATACAAATATTTAAAAGGTTCACATTAAAGTATTCAGAGACAAAATTATTTTATAACCAACAATATCTAATCCTAACTTAAACATAACGTACCAATGCATTTAATTTCGTGAGAATCCACTAAGCCGCAATTTCACCGCATATTTAACAACATTCATATCGCGATGTTGGCAAAACTGCTTAGCAGGATCAACAAGGAATATTTCGGTCGACATTATTAATATTAGAGAATGGAAGCGGAGGCTTGGACAAAACTCATCAGAAATGGCTTACGGCCCCAAATAACTTGGCACTTTAAAGTCTGGCCCTGTTCAAATATTGGAGGCTTAATGTGGGACTTCAATATTATCACGGAATGGAAGGAAAATCAAGAGATTACAATCGTTTAAAAGCATTTATTTTGTTGCAATTATATTACTGATTGAAATATTTAACGTTTTTTAAGATTTTATTTCAAAAGATACGACTTTTTGCATTTGAACGGTTTAAGTTTAGCTTACATTCGCAGTCCTGTGGATTTCATAACAGCCAGGTAGACATACACAATATGGCAAATAGTCTAAACGTTTAAAATTGTTTACTACTTGCGGTTTATATATTTAAAGCTACATATTATAAAAACTATCTGGTTTTGTTAACTTGGGTTGTATTTTTAATCATAATCAACACAATAAAATTTTATTTCTACTGCAGGAAATATGAAAAATCTTTTAGTCAGTATGAAGGAAACATTTGTTAATACTATTTAAATGGGGTTAAAAATATCTCTCTATTATTAATGTCCCTCTATTATTAATAGAGGGGGTGTTTTTCTCTATTATTATTTTTTTTCTTTATTATTCATTTTTTTCTCTATTAAAAATCTCTCTCGGTTAATTTCCCTTTTTATTAGTTCACACTCTCCCCATATATACTATATGTCTTCTTCAAATTTTTCAATCGTTAATAAAATACTTTTTATTCATCTACTTAAGTTCAAATACATTTTTCAAACTTGTAGTTGATGACGCTTGGTGTTAATAATTATTTCAAATATTAATTTTACAAGAAATTTAAATAAATAGTTTTAATACATAGTTTCACTTAATGATTAATTTCTTAATTCATTAAATTCTGTCATAGGCCCTATGTATATACATAATTATATTAATTGTAATTATTTAATAAAAAGTAGCTAAAATAAAAATTTTCTTTGTTGACCAGAGTAAAAATTGACTTTAATTTTATTATTTTGTTTAAAATTACTTATTGGATAGATGTCTTCATATGAATTGATTCACATAACACCAGATCTAAACTCGAAACCCAACAACATAAGTCCCGTACATGATCAAGTAAGGAGAAGTCAGAAGCCTCCGTTTTCCAGTATAAATTCGTTTTTAAAACTTTACATCTTCATTAAAATTCAACTTAAGTGTTTAAGTCTTCATTACTTTAAAGTTTACTAGCGTATAGAAAGTAGTAGTTCAACTTTAAGGTGAAAACAAACTATTTAAATATATGTTAAATATTTATCTAGGGAAAATTCAAATAAACACAATTTATCTGATCTCAATATTTTCTTCACTTGGAATAGCAACTTTGATTGGCGTTATGACTTACATCTCTGTTTTACTAGTCAAAGTAGGATTATGTTTGCAAACAGAAAAACGTTGGCTGAACTTGATACACCATAATGGCGGAATCCATAAACATGTTTAGCTTGGCTAATAATTAAACAACACAACCCCAAGTGTGCTCAAACCATGAGGTACTGTAGCAACTAAAACAGAGTATAACGGAAACAGAATCAACAATGGTTTTTACTGCGTAAAAAGGCAGTAAGCTGATGAGAAGTGAAAACAAAAACTTGAGTAGAGCCTCATCTGAAGAAGATATAACATTGAGTAGGGCTTCATATTAAGAAGGTATATAGTTGAGTAGAACTTCATCGTAATATAGTATGATGTTGAGTAGGACTTCAACTTAAGAAGGTATAATGTTGAGCAGGAATTCGTCTTAAGAACGTATGATGTTGAGCAGGACTTCATCTTAAGAAGGTATAATGTTAAATAGCCCTTTATCTTTAAAAAGTTTAATGTTAAGCAGGACTTCAATTTAAGAAGGTATAATGTTGAATTGAACTTCATCTGAAGAAGGTATAATATTGAGTAGGGCTTCATATTAAGAAGGTATAATGTTGAGTCGTACTTCGTCTTAAGAAGGTATAAAGTTAAGTAGTACTTTATCTTAAAAAAGTTTAATGTTAAGCAGGACTTCTACTTAAGAAGGTTTAATGTTGAGCAGAACTTCATCTGAAGAAGGTATAATATTGAGTAGGGCTTCATATTAAGGAGGTATAATGTTGAGTCGTACTTCGTCTTAAGAAGGTATAAAGTTAAGTAGTACTTTATCCTAAAAAAGTTTAATGTTAAGCAGGACTTCTACATAAGAAGGTTTAATGTTGAGCAGAACTTCATCTGAAGAAGGTATAATATTGAGTAGGGCTTCATATTAAGAAGGTGTAATGTTAAGTCGTACTTCGTCTTAAGAAGGTATAATGTTAAGTAGTACTTTATCTTTAAAAAGTTTAATGTTAAGCAGGACTTCAACTTAAGAAGGTATAATTGTTGAGCAGAACTTCATCTGAAGAAGGTATAATATTGAGTAGGGCTTCATATTAAGGAGGTATAATGTTGAGTCGTACTTCGTCTTAAGAAGGTATAAAGTTAAGTAGTACTTTATCCTAAAAAAGTTTAATGTTAAGCAGGACTTCTACATAAGAAGGTTTAATGTTGAGCAGAACTTCATCTGAAGAAGGTATAATATTGAGTAGGGCTTCATATTAAGAAGGTGTAATGTTAAGTCGTACTTCGTCTTAAGAAGGTATAATGTTAAGTAGTACTTTATCTTTAAAAAGTTTAATGTTAAGCAGGACTTCAACTTAAGAAGGTATAATGTTGAGTAGTACTTCATCTTAAAAAGGTTTAATGTTAAGTAGGACTTCAACTTAAGAAGGTATAATGTTGAGCAGAACTTCATCTGAACAAGGTATAATATTGTGTAGGGCTTCATATTAAGAAGGTATAATGTTGAGTCGTACTTCGTCTTAAGAAGGTATAAAGTTAAGTAGTACTTTAACTTTAAAAAGTTTAATGTTAAGCAGGACTTCAACTTAAGAAGGTTTAATGTTGAGCAGAACTTCATCTGAAGAAGGTATAATATTGAATAGGGCTTCATATTAAGAAGGTGTAATGTTGAGTCGTAATTCGTCTTAAGAAGGTATAGTGTTGAATAAAACTTTATCTTAATAAAGTAAAATGTTGAGTAGGACTTCATGTTAAGAAGTTCTAATGTTAAGCAGAACTTCACCTCAAGAAGGTATAATGTTGAGTAATACTTCATGTTAAAAAGGTTTAATGTTAAGTAGGACTTCAACTTAAGAAGATCTAATCAGACTTCATCTTAAGAAGGTATAATGTTGAGTAGGACTTTATTTTAAGAAGGTACAATGTTGAGTAGGACTTCATTTTAAGAAGAAAATACTGCAATTAATTTAGAAATAGGTTTCGTTCAAACATTGATAAATTTAAAATTCTTGAAAATATATATATATATATATATATATATATATATATATATATATATATATATATATATATATATATATATATTTATTTACTGTTGTAGAATCCCATAGGCAACATTTTATTTATTGCTTTTAAATTGATAGAATAGAGTACATATTTTTAAAAAATTAGTAATTTACAAGAAAATATGTATGTAATTTTAAGTAGCTTATAATAAACAAAACACAAGGTTAATGCAAAGTTTCAATGTTATAAAATTTAATACCTATTTAGGCACTGTGTTATAACCATCCTATATTATTTTATTAACAATAATAATATACTCTCGGTTATAGATGGTATTAGAAGGCATGCCATAGACTAGCGAAGAGAAAATGTGGATCAGCACCATTAACAAATCAATCAAATTTTTATTCATTTCGTTCTCATTTTGAAAATTTGGAATCAACCTGGCTTTTGAAAAATTTTTGACGCTAGCGAGAATACAACTCAGGACTACTGAGAATTTTGCGGTTTCTCGGCATCTTAATCGGTGGAAAGTTATGTAATATAATACCATCACAGGAATGTTAATTCTATAAGGCATAATCACAAAGTTAGTCAACGTGGAACCCTACGAAAATTTTAAAATCAACAAATTGAAATCAATTTTTCTATCCAATACAACTGCGTTAGTTTAATACAACACGTACAAAACACCTCATTTTACCTAAAGATCAAATTTTTAAAATTAGTGATATTTTAGTAAATATCCAAATGTTTTAGGTTTTAAAACTTTTCATCTGTCAATTTTAGGGTTTGCAATTTTTGTTTACAAAATGAATTTGAACAATAAATTTCCTTCGTTCGTAACCGTAGGGTCCAGTACATATTTATATTTACACTCCAAATCTCGAAAGAGTTTAAGCGAATCCCGGCAGAATGCAGCAAAACGGCCACCTGCCCTTTGTTTATAGTCCACCAGTGATTTAATTAAATCCAAAACAGTTTGGTAAACTTTTCCCCCACGAAAAACAACAGTAGGTTTAATTTAATCCCACGGCCCACCGATGTCCGGCTCCGCCCACATTTAAATAACAAAGTTTAGTTTGCGGAACGGAATCCACAGGAATGATTTCCCCAGTAGTGTAGTACAAGTGGTAACCGGGAGGGCACTTTTTTAATATTCATTAAACGACAAAAGGGCGGAAGTGTTGCTGCTGATAGATGACGTTCTGTTGACGGGCGTTGCTCAGCTTTACCCCCTTGTTCACGGCTGGGAGCCGAGCAGTAAATTTTACCTTCAGGCGAAGAATCACGTAGCCTCAACACAAAAGTGCTTCTTGGTAAATAGGCCTACCAATAATTTGGTTCTTGTGTATTATGCTCGTTTTTAATCAGAAAATGTTTTAGGAGAATACTAATCATTTCTAATAACTTGTTCTTTTTTTAAATAATTTTTTTAAAGGATGTATATTTCTGAAATCATGAGGAGAAACAATATTTTTTAACACTGTAACATAAGAAACACATATTTATTTTTATTAGTACAAAAACGTCTATAACTCATTAAAATTTGTATAATACATATTTAATAATACCTTTATTTAATACATTCTTTTCTTCACATTTCGTTACTTTTTACCACACATTCGTTACTACTTTAAAGGTACTACTACGTTCAACTGGCAACACAGCGATGCGTCTTAACTGAGTCTGCATTGCATGTATAGCCTACATACTTTCAGTAATGCCTACTTTTACTATATCTATATGTTTAATTCCGTAAACGAATCGGTTACCATGAAATTTCTCGAGAAAGGAACAAGGTAAGATAGCTAAAGTAGATTAATTTTAAAAGCTTAAGGGCTAAAGACAGAATGAAAACTATCAGACGTGTCAAAATTACCTGGCCTTCGCTCCACTTTCCTTGATAGAACCAATGATTTTCTAACGGAAATATCACTAAAGTGGGTTTATTATTAAGTAAGCCCTATATGCCAGATGGTTTTTAATCAGTTGATGTGAGTTTTATTGTTTATTTATTTTATTTTAATAGTCTGTTTAATTGAAATTTTGAAATTTATATAATAGAGAAAGACTGTGAGTTTGTATAAATATATTGTAGAAATAATTGGTAAAGTATAATTTACTACAACTTTGCATAATTTATTGTTAATGTTTGTTAAGTTTATTCTTCTTTTTAAGTAAAACCGTTAAAATGAATCGTAATGGAGGAAGACCACGACTTCGTAGACAACTATTTAGTAAGGAAGGAAGGTTAAGGAGAATTTACAATGCTGGAAGAGGGGTTAATAAACAGCTTTTTTGAAAAATAATTCTTTAAAATAAAGTTTTTAATATTGTTTTTAAAATATTATAAATTTAGTAATTTTGGTCATTTGTTATATTTCTGAGAATTAGCAATTTTATGTATTATCACGTACAAAAAACAACGAATTTTGAATAATAAAAAAAATTATCTTAAGAAATTATACTCTCTAAGATTGTGTATGGAGGAGGAACAGGTATTATGTGAGCTGAGTACTTTACACGAAATTAAACTTGGTCTCTATCGGGCCAATAGGAAATGCGAAAGCCCGTTAGGCAGAAGGTTAAGGGAGGAAAGCTGGAAAGCTGGTTATGGGGCGTAATGCTACCCTGTTATAGGGAATAAGGGAGACGTATAGATTCGATGGTGCATAGTGTATAACCTGGAGACCTCCCTTAACCAAAGCGGGATGCCCTATCTTTGGAACGACTTCATTGAGACGTTGATACAGCTAAATATGTGTGTTATTTTTCATTTATTAACTACTCTTCTAGTAATATCTTATATAGTGTAAAATATAAAGTAGTAAATAAGGCAGAGGTTTGTTACATAAGATGGAGCTGAGCGAAACGTTACACAGAAGAAAATGTAGAAGTAGATGTCTTCGGGTGATAAAATAAAATAATTTAATCTTCCTCATAATATATAAAAGAAGAGAGACTGTGCATGTGGTATTTGAAGTTAAAGGTAGGACGTGGACAAACATTTTTAATAAACTCATTATAAAAACACTCAACTAAGTGAATACGTAATTGCTTACTTGCTGACACGTTTCAAAACATTCGTTCCGTTTACGAAGCTAACCCTCTACTGGCGGCATCGGTTAGGTGTAAAGGCTCTAACGGGAATGGATTTATGACTGTGGAATGGGGTGGTTGTTTAAGTTGTATATCATATAATAGAAAAGGCTGTTGGCTTCAAAGTGTGTGTGTGATCATTTAATACGTTTTCTTTACCTTTTGTGTAGTGTTTGTAGATTTCATATTTTCTAAGGTTTTTAGTTTTTTACTTTGTTTTAATGTGTGTAGAACATTTAAATTAGTGTGTATGTCGGTGTGTGTGTTGGGTGTTTTGTAGGTGTTTTGCGTAGCTGGATTTAGGGATTGTTGGTTTTTTTGGGTAATGTGTTCTTCGAACCGTGTATAGAATGATCTACCGGTTTGGCCGATGTAATAGCTGGGACAATCGTTAAAAATTAACTTATTAAATAAAACGTATTAAATGATCACATACACTTTGAAGCCAACCGCCTTTTCTATTATATGACACACAACTTAAACAACCACCCCATTCCACAAACATAAATCCAATCCCGTTAGAGCCCTTACACCCAACCGATGCCGCCAGTAGAGGGT
Source organism: Prosapia bicincta (assembly GCA_036971475.1). Classification (NCBI taxonomy): domain Eukaryota; kingdom Metazoa; phylum Arthropoda; class Insecta; order Hemiptera; family Cercopidae; genus Prosapia; species Prosapia bicincta. The sequence goes on from JBAIZL010000003.1 coordinate 27,249,562, forward strand.
TAGGTTCGTAAAAGGAACGAATGTTTTGAAATGCGTTAGCAAGAAAGCAATTACGTATTCACTTAGTTAAGTATTTTTAAAATTAGTTTAATCAGTGAATTCAAGATGATTACATTAAGCAACCTCACTTTGAATAAATCATACAGTGGAGTTTAAAACATGTTTTTAAATGTTTATTTACTATATTATTTATCAGTTTAATAAAACACCTTACTTTATTTTTCTTTACATTTTGTTAGAAAACGAATACGGTTTCAATTTACTTAATGATTGTTTCATTATTGTTTTCAAATCACTACAATTTAATAAAAATTATTTACTTTATGGTGATATGATAAATAGTTCCCAATATTTTACATTATTATTATTATCATTACATCATGATAATAATAATAATATAGTTAATAAATTAATCTAGTTTTATAAAATTTATTAATCTTTTAAAAATATTTCTTTCAAAAGCTCCTAGAATTTTCTACTAAATTTTTACTAAATAAAATTTACGTAAAGCAAATTTATAATAGGCTCAAGTATTTTCTAAATATTTTTATGTTGGGTGTTTTTATATTTTAATTTTTTCTATTTCGTTTTTGTTATATCTAAGTATAATTTATTGTTATTGCAGAAAAATGAATAGAAATTACATTCCTGGTTATTGAAAATCATCATATTATCTATTTATTCATCGGTGTAAACGTAAAGTTTATTTATCAAAAATTTAGATAATTTTCATCCCCTAAGCTCAACAATCAGATCATTTAAAAATTATTACTATGTGATAATTAATAAAGGCTTACAAATCTACCAGTTATTAGAAAGACTGATTAGAAGTGAATATACTCGTAGTTTCGAGAGATATCAGGATAGCTAGTTTCTTAAAACTAGGGCAGGTGTAGCATTATTTTTGTTACGTTTTCAGAAGGCTCAATATATTATAAGACCGTTTAGCCTAACTCATTATTAATTTACACACTTTTATAGCTACTATTATTTACACAGTAACCATTTATTAAAGCTTGCAAACACAGTTTTAATTACATCTAATAATAAATAACGAGTTCTCACTGATACTGTCACTGTCTGTATCCAATGCTCTTACTCTGTTCATTACGTTAAAAATATTGATTTCTTTTTCGATTACCAATGCTTTTATATTTCGACTTCAAAATTCTAGTAATTTAAATCCCATTATTTCTGGAAGGTTTTAGAAAAATGTAACTGTTGTGAATATATTACCTATTTCTTAGGTTAAGCGGTATTTATAGTATAAAATGTAGCCTACAATGTGTTAAAAATACTATGTAGGACAAACTAAAAATAAAATAAAAGAAAGGTATAAAGAACATTTAAACGCTTATGAAAAACCTAATATATATAAATCAAATTTACCAACACATTGCATAAATAATAAACACGATTTCTCAGAAATACATAATATGAAGCTAATTAATACATGCTCAAAAAGGTTTAAGAATGAATATCCTTGAGAATTTAGAAATATAGAAAAATAATATTAAAAATATACTTATTGAGGAGCAAGTACAAATAAAGTCTAAACATAATACTATTTTTAGCGTATTCAATGAAATCTTAAGAATAAAAGACTAAAATACATATTATTGAAGATTGTTTATTCAAGCAGATAGGATAAAAATAGCTAATACTTTAAGCATAGTACGATTATATGAATAGTCCAGATCTAGTCATAGAAATAAGGTACTCTGACAATTTACTCGCTGTACTGCCAATCAGCGAAAGCTTCAATGTATGAAGAAAAATAAAATAAAAATTCTTGTTCATGAAAGTATCATTTATTTGTGTATATATAAAATAACAAAAGAAATTCATCCAAGGATTACATTATATACGTATATTATAACATAACGTTTGAGGCTAAATAATAAATTCAGCTTATATAAAAAAAAAATTATTCCGAAGAAATATTAAGCTAAAGCGACAAAGATAGTTCCTAAAATATACGGACCAGGTTAACCATTGTTCTATTTTCCAGTAGTCATAAAGTGCTGGGGAATCTTTAACAAAAGAAGGGTTCAACTATTTTAAGAGAGGGTTTTCCAAAATATCTGGGTTAAAATAATGTGCCGTTGCGGCAAGGTCTTTGTAGATGGTTATTGGAATAACCAAACTAACTGAAAATACGTGGGGGGAAAGATGACGCGGGGTTGAAAAAGTAAGTGATCGGGGAGTCTAGGAAAAACTTCAGAAGAGGGTAGATGTATTGGGGGGGGGGGACCAAGTGTCAGTAATGTGAATTAGGGTTAAATTTTTTTAGTAAAATTAAGGGAAAGTAATTTTTGTATTTGTATGATTTAAAAGGTAAAAGTGCGACATAAATAAATTAATAAAGAATTAGGAAAATTAAGTGAGTTATGGGAAAGTGCAGCGAAGCAGTATCAACGGTCAAGACCCAAGGGATTAACAACAAATTATTACTTTTTTATTTTTTTCATTAAATTTATCCAACAGAATTTTAAAAACAGTTAATTCAGAGCAATTTAAATTCTTTTATAAAATAATAATCTAGTTTTTTTCACCATGTTCTAATTCATAAAAAGACCCATAATAACGACCCCAGAGAAGACAAATTAACACTGTTATTTTAAACTTTTTTGTAATAACCTAAAGCTTCAAGAATCCACCTTTGTTTTTTTTGTAATTGTAATATTAATTAAGGAATTAATCTTGTCACAAATAATATTAAGAACAATAGGTATAATGTGTGTTAATTGTCAGGAATAAATGAAGGTTGTGTTAAAATTGATATTGGTGTTATTTAATTAAAACCCTGAAGGTGAGACAAAAGAGTGTTAAAGTAATATTTTAAAACAACTTAGGTTATAATATATATACATATATCTAGTTTTTATAATATTACTTTATTCTTTGATTCCGACATCAACATGAACTATTAGTTTACATTTTTATACTCGGGCATAGGTATATAATGTGGTACTTCCCTTTAGCAGCACTTACCTTTTGTTTCATGTCACTATAAACCATGGAATTATGGTTTGTGTTCCCAAGGGTTGATTACTCGAAATGACCGTTATCATTAAACAAAACGTGTTATTAATGGTAATTGCCCGGAATTACTATACATCCAAGTATACATTTTATTGTATGCTTAAATAATCTGTCAACATTATATTATTGTAACATTAGATATATAATAATATGGAGTGTGACATTCCCAAAATAAATTTGCTGTTTTGATTTATTGGTTTAACTTGTTTATATATACTTAGCAAACGTGTACAGTAAATTCCGTCACTGGTGATGACAGCTTGGTTGTCACAACATGCATGACATTAAAGTCATTCTTTAAAATATTATTTTGAGATTTAAGATAATTAATAAATTCCTTCTACTAGCTCAGACTATCCTATATATCTTGTACAAATTTTCAATGGTTATTAAAAGTACATTTGTATTAATTAAATCATGTTCAAAATAATTCTTTTTAACTTTTAGTAAATGACAATTGATTTTAATAGAAAATTTTCAACATTTATTCTTTAATTAAATATAAAAAAGTTTAGGTCTCGGTCGAATTCGAACTGAATGACTCGATGTTTATAATCCAGCACTTTGGCACATACCCATATTTTCCATAGCTAGAAATCAGTTACTAAAACATTATAAAAGAAAGGTTCCTTGCAATAAGAACGCATTACAAAAAATGGTTATATTGAAAAATTACAGTCCACCGTCAGGTTCATAAATTAAATACCAAGCAAAAACAAAGTGAATAAACAGTAACAAGTAAAAACAATAATCCAACGGCATATACTGTATAGAGAGGGAAATGGAAAATTACATGGACATTCGCTTTTTATTTTGTCACCTAATATTGTGATTCTGTCATGCGTATGTACATATTTCTACTAAATGTAACTATACAATAAAAAATAAATAAAAAAAATTTCTCTTAGTAGACTATAGGAATTGACTTTAGTTTTTTTCTATATTACTTGCTTTTCCTGTTTCCTGCTCATTTTATTTTGTTCTTGCTCAGATATGCTTAAAATTTTACGGTAAATTAACAAATAAATTTAGAGAAAAATTAATCTTTCGAAAATACGTAGACTGTACAGTATTAGGTATACTGTATATTTATTAAGTATCGTATGAATAGTAGTTATATGTTTATAAATAGATTCGCATATTTGAATATATTTTGTAGCTATTTAGTGTGCTCGATTCAGTAGTTCAGGTAAATACGATTCTTGTTTCACATTTGCATAACTTGATTGAACGCTATGTCTAAGCAGTAATGTCAGAAGATAGCAATACCGTGTAAACACCTGTACTCAGTACGTGTCTAGTTACTGACTGGAAATGACGTCATCGGAATTAATTACGAATATGCTTCACTGCATGACAAGCCATCCATCGATTGGACAGTGTCGAGCGGTTGTACATGGATAATGTTCCTGTTGGTACATCATGATGAACCGTCGATAGTAATGGTGTCGAGTTAGGTCATTAATCACTTAACTCACAGATGCCCCATGGTTTGAAGGGAAGCAAAATATTAAAAAAAATAAATCTTATAAGCGAAACATCTGTTTACTTTTGAATCAATCTGAATTAGTTGACCGTCCCGTAGCTAAATGGGAAAAATATAAAAAATATTTTTGTTATATGATTCCATCATACACTTCTGTTATTTTTACTTGCTGTACGAAGTGTGCATTTCAAGCTACATCTAACATACTCAACACCCAATAACATTATTCATAATGTATATGACAGAATCACAATATTAATAGCAAAATAAAAAGCGAATTTAATCACAATTTTCCATTTTCCTCTCTATCCAGTAAGCCTATATAGCGTTTTACTATTATTTTTGTTTCTTACTATTTATTCGATTTATTGTTTTTCTAATTTATAAAGCTGACTGATGGTGGTCTATAATTTCTCATTCTATCCATCTATTGTACTGCTTTATTATTACAAAGAACCATTCTCTTATAATTTCATATATTATATCTGTAACAGATTTCTAGTTTTCTGTACATGTTCGCTAACTATATATATATATATATATATATATATATATATATATATATATATATATATATATATAAACCAGCTATTAAAATCAAGTTAACTATAAGTATTAAAATCATTTATCATCCACTACAAGTGAAAATAAAATGTATTTGTACTTGATTGGATGAATAAGAATATATTTTTATTAATGATTGAAAATTTGTACAAGACATATATATATGAAGGAGAGTGTGAGCTAATAGAAGGAATTGAAAACACAACATTTTGGAATGTTAAAACGTACATTTTTTAGTAAAATTTTGTATGATCTAGACGTAAAATGCTTATTCATACATTTTATTGTCTTGAATCGAAACAATACATAACTCACACCTTTAAATAGTGAATATAGGCCTATGTACAATGTACAACTAGAGTTAAGCCTTGATTGGTACATATCACTGTGAGTGATAACCAGATGTGATTAAAATAATTAAATAGTAAACTAAAACATATCCACGCGATAGAATTTAATTAACTTGAAAAGAAGGAATTGCCTAAACACAATTTAGTGAACTTTAATCCTGACAAACGCCTCTAGGTGCCAATTACCGATGCAACCTGTACTGTCAATTATGCCTGTCTATCAATCCTCATTGACAGTCAATCGTTTTTCAGCCCTGTTCTGATTGGTTGCCTGTCAGGTGGAGTTTATATGCTTAATAAATGGACCCGTCTCCTACAAAGGGAAGGGGATCTTTGCATACACAACACCTGGCTTCATTTACCGCTACTGTGGATTTCCGTAGGATTAAATGTAATAAATAATAACTGTGAAACTGACTTTATATAATGAACTGTGGATTCTATTTCATAATTAATATACAGATACTTAATTATTTATTACGTGTTTTATAGACATCTGCATTGTAATTAAAAATGGTTTATAAATTTTCTTTAGATATATTTTGTACAATATATTCTAATACTCTATAGACTCATGTTCTATAGTCATAAACTCATAGAATACAGAACCAAACATAGCCATTATTGTTATTTACTAAATTTTACAATCTACCTTATTCATAAATGTTTAATTTTTACCTTTATTTTTTTTAGATAAGCATAGTAAATGTAGGCAATAAATACAGCCTGAGTGATTAAGAAGTAAGTTATGCTAGATAATGATATTTACTGTTAAATATTAGGAAATATTTGCTTTATCACTTTAGGGATTATCCTTAGACATATATTGCTAATTTAAATAAAGATAACATAACCTAAGAGCAATAAAAACCACCGTTGTGAAATGATCACATAAGTTATCACATAATGGAATTTAATAATTTCTGAATATATAGGATATTTCATTTGAAATATAATATTATACATTTTACATATATATATATATATATATATATATAGAGAGAGAGAGAGAGAGAGAGAGAGAGAGAGAGAGAGCACCTACACTTTATTGTACTTAAAGAAGAATCTAATTTGTTATATTTGCGAATCGACTTTCAGCTATTAATTACGTGCTCTCATTTTTTAGCTTATTATGAAAATCTTCTCTAATCTTTTCAAGCTTATATGAGAGTCTCTAAGTAAGCTTGAAAATAAGAGTACGTAATTAATAGTTCTAAAAAGTCAACTCGCAAATATACCAAGCAAGATTCTTCTTTAAGTACATTAAAGTGCAAGTGATAAGTGAATATGAGTAAACAGTGTTACAAATCCTGTATACCTACATGTAGTTTAAAATATACATATAGAATAATTTTTTTATTGTATAGTATATGTGTGTATAATCTAGTTCTTTGGAAAGTTAATAATACAAATAAGCATTGCTCCTGAAGATGATACAGAATTTGGGTCGATACGCTGAACATTGTTTACAAAACACTAATTAATTTTTTACCTTGTCTGCGATAGTCCTCATCAACCACACGTTCACGTTTTAAATTGTTCAATTGACTATTTTACTGAAAATCACGATCATATGGAAATCTTTGATTTATATCTGTATAAGTACAATACATGTAGAATTATTGTGGCTGACAAACTTTGCATTGCAATTTAATGAAAAAATACTGATCCCAAAACAATAAGAGAGAAGCGGGAGTGGTCCTTTCATGTCGACCCGTGGGTAACAACGGCCATAAATAAAGGAAGAAAAGGGAACATTCGTCGTCAGGCTTTACTCTCCTGGCTACGTCATATTTCACTCCCTTTACAAAGTCAACCCCATTCTTTTTTTTTTGTTTTATTCTTGGATTTTTTTCTCTTAGAATCTTTAGTATCTGAAATCTTTCAACAAAGAAATTTTGCGTAATTTATATACTTATTTTAACAGTCTCTATGACAGGGGGAGGATTACCCTAATTTACCGTATTTTTAGAGCAAATTCAATTCAAATTAAATAAATTATTAGTAAAAAGAATCGAACTAATAATGAGTCTCTCAGTTTTAAACTGCATTTACAGGTTACATTACAGGTTGTCTCGCTTGACCGATTTCATGTCGGTTTTTAACATATTTATTTTGTAAAATCTAGGATATTAGGGAATGTGATATTATCATCTTCCAATGATAGGATAGGGTTACAAACGAATAGGTAAGGTTTTAATACTGACAAGAAACCCTTTGCTAGAAGATATAGGATCACTGTAAGGTCAAATCCTTTAAATAGACCTACTCTCTATGGGGGTTAAAAATATATGTTAACTTCTTGTAACAAGACGTATGAAAAGCATAGTTACAGTAAAATGACACGTTTGCAACTACAGTAGTAAATATAACCTTCAAAAACAAAAGAATACAAATTTAAGAATGCTTCAAACGAGTCAGCCACAGCTAAGCTAAAACGTAAGTTTAAGTAGTGAATGAACTCGAACGGAGTCGAATGAAGTTATTCCAAAGAGAATTCAAGTGTGCAACTAAACTAAGCCCATAAAAGAAAACCTGAGGTCATCAGCTGCTAAACCAGATCCGATTTAAAGGTCTAAGGGAGGAGGCTACCACACTTCCTTCTCAATATTGCTACTAAGTACAGTGACGTCACTAACGTTTGTAAATTAATAGTTGCTATATATGTTTCTCTTCAACATTAAACTTTTGTACATCTCTTACTAAAGTCTCAGTAATAATCTCAAACATATTAAAGTAAAGTAATATGTATACAAATATTATATATATATATATATATATATATATATATATATATATATATATATATATATATAAGTAGAGAAGGCTATCGTTGAGGTGGGTCGCTTGGGCGGGAGCCAATAGGAAAGCCGGATTTGCTACCTCTTTCCAAGATGGCGGCGCCCATTAGCGCGGGAACAAGATGGCGGCGCACATAAGCGCGAGAACAAGATGGCGTCTCGCTCTAGTGTCCTAACCTAAGAAAAAGTGGTGTATGTGTATGGGGTGTATGTTGGTTAGATGTGGGGTGAGATCGCCCCAAGGGTTGTTTTAAATAATATATAAAATTGCCTAAAAACAATCGGTTAGATCAAATGACCAACGTTTCAACTAAACAACTGTCTTACGCTAAGTTTAACCGACCAACATACACGAAGTTCAAACGAACAACATTTACACCAAGTTCAAATAGTCAACAGTCTGTGCGGGAATCAGCCTATCACATTGCAGGCGCTCGGTAGGCTTACGCCTGACGAACACGCAGCACACGGACGCGTTGCTGCAGGCGCACCCACAGGAGGGAGATGTGTGAAGAGTATGAATATCAGTACACCGAACTCTCTGTCTGTTTACAGGTGTACCGAATAACAAGGTTGATTCTCTGTAATGCGTAATATTGTGTGTAGCAAATATACAAGTTTATTGTTATCTAGACACTTGCACTCCTAACCGCTATGTGTAGAGGAGAAATAATAATAACTCCAATATCTCTTAGCATAAGGTTAGTCTCGGAGCTCCTGCATGCTCTGTCGTGGGTATTTCCTAGCTTATATAAAGGGAAAAACAACGAAAAAGCCACAACCCGCACCTGCTCAGACCTACACATCCCTACGGAAAAAGGGGTTGCAAATACACCCCTCAGAGGCGCGGACCTCGGATACCTCCCCTACATAAAAAAAAGACTGACCTCCTCAAAACCATCATGATCAATGTTATCTCGTATGGAGTAGTCGTCAAAAAGAAAGTGCACCCCCTCCGCGTCCTCTACCCTTAAGATATCGATATTTCACTTATATCTGGAACAATCCTTACAGACTCCGTCAGATTCCATTTTACAATACATAACGCATTGATTACCCAAGCCATTTGAGCCACCGCTCGTCCGGAGGCATCGCCTACTGGTTCACAGAAGGTTAGTACATCAGGCTGTAATAATTCCCTAAACATCAACATTGAACACACCGGTGTTCAGGTACACTACGAGGGTACCAACCTTTATATATTCTCCGCTTATCTACAACCTGGTAGTAGGCTATCCAGCTCTGCCCCATCATTCTCATGGAAGATCTTAATTTCAAACAGCCGATATAGAGCTCTACTGTCTCCAAATCACACGGCAATGTTCTCCATAGTTACCTTACCAACAAGCCAGGCGTCAAAATCTGGAACCAGCTGACCACATATTACCCATCCATTCGCAGGTACAGGCATGGTGTCCTAGGCACTACCGTGTTTAAAACATCACCCTCACTCATCAATATAGACTATCTAAGCTTGGGCTATGGCCCGTTATTCTAACACTTGACGACCCACCTGACGTTCCACCTCCCACAGCTAAAATGCTTAAGAAGACCAATTGGGAACGCTTCAATGAGTGCCTTCTACAAACATCACGGTAACCCGATTGACAGCTACGAGGATGTTGACCATGAGGCCGACAAAATACAGACAGTCCTCTAGCATGCAGTCAAGAACAGCTCCTACACCACTGTCTGCGATGATAGAAAGACTGACCTTCCACACCACATCTCCACCTAGCTGACGAAGAAACGCCGATGGCCCCCGACAATGTACCCATGCAACCTCTACCAACAGGAACCTAAACGCCTAGACAAAATTAGTCAAGACACTGCTAGTAACTCAGGCTGAGGAGGAATGGTTCCTATCCTCAGTAAACATAGAAAATGGTTCTCTATGGAAACTATATCGCAAGATACCAAAATGCCACGTAATCCACCCGAGACCAGCACGATCTGGGTTGAGGTCTGAGTGACCAAGGGCTCTGCTATATGGTGTTACTGTACTTTGTGCCTACCAGTGTCTGACTGACTCACAGGTGTCAGGTTCACACCGTCAGGTGTTCTATAGATTTGAAAACCTCAGAGAAAGGACTGTCCTAAGACGGTGTCGGAAGCTTCCTGAGTATTTCAGACCCTTAAATACCATTTGCGTTACTTATCGGTGATAAACATTTATCATCCCATCTGATTGAAGATAATAATGTTATCGTATCCGATATGAGATAATATGTGTCTACTTAATATCAATCGTACTTCTGGGAGAAATTGTTATAACGTGAGCGACCTATGGCAAGATTTAGGAGTTATAGACATGAGATGAGACTTGTGTCCGCATCAAATAGAATGAATTTATTCCATTTTTATTATTGCGTTCAATGTTGCGGTATCTTTATGTACAGGTGGTTTAACAGAGCTAATGTTGTTCATAAGAAAAAAGCGTGTTTTCGACCTTACCCATTTACCTAATGCCGGTTTCTTTTGAACTATTGGAGATAGAGTTTATGGGTATTATTTAATTGTGAACTCATTTTACATAAAAATAAATTAACAAACACAATTAAAACCCTAAAAAAAATGAGAGTTAATTTCACTGAGAGGTAAATTCCAGGTTAATTATTTGACACTGTATAACTTGCCAGCGGTACATTTTAGGATCCCCTGTTTTGACCTGCGTTAGAAGGAGAATTTATGTTTTTAAATTAATTATAATAGAGTTTAAATTGTACAAGAGTGTAGACTTATAGAAACCACAGCCGTAGAATGATATCTACGTGATAAGGAAGCTTCCGGCCTGAGCGGAATATTTCATTATTCATTCTAAATGGGTAAAGTAGGTTTAGAACATGTGCGCTGTGACGTCACCGTGCCTGTGACATGCAGCAAAATGATGCAGTTGTGCAGTTGTATTCATTCTGGATAACGTGTAAGTACTAATATAGTAACAATTCAAACATTACAATCTTAAAAGAAAAGATTTAACGTTAACGACACTCTTTCACTATCAAACTAACACTGCATTATTCGTTAAAGAGATAAAATAATCTCCTAATATTATATTAATTATTTGTATCTTTGAAAAACAACGACAAGTTTTTACAGCTAATAAATCATACGTACTACAACTCAGCCATATATTAATTTTTATTATTATTATTTTCAATAGGCGTTTCTCTTAGTTTTGTCTGCATTAAATGTTCGTAATATTAAATAAAGCGGTACAACCTGTCGGTCACAAACACAATCAAATCTTATAAATACATACATGCGACTCTACATACAGACGACTACCTATACTGGTGACAAGTATACAGCTGACAACATTAAAATGTGCTTACGTATACAGGCGTCTATGTATAAAAGTGGGTAAATATATAGGTGACTACATGTACAGGTGACTAACTGTATAGGTGACCAATCAATAAAACTGATACCCCTATATTGATATAAACTTGATGAGCTCATATAGGTGACTCATTATAGAATTGAATGATATATATAGATGCCTGCGTATACAGGTCTCTCCGTATACAGGTGACTTAATACGGGTGACTACGTATACAAATCATTGCTTTATACAATGATTTACACTTTTGAATTATATTTAATGTTATGACTAATGTTAAAATAAGTATAGGCTTAAAACAAGTATATAACTACCTATACAGGTAATAGTACTCATAAAACCGTTAAACCTATATTGGTGTCATAAATGTACAGGTGACTAATGTAGAAGTAGCCAATGTATGCAGATGATTACGTTTATAGATGACAACGTGAACAAGTCCTTACATATACAGGGGATTAGGAATACAGGTGACTACGAATAGAAGGGACTACGTATATAAACAACTGAGTTATATAATTATTTACACTTTTACTAATTTGTTCACTATGACTACTGTACAGTACGTTACGTATAGATATGAGTTACCTATTCATGTAACTACCGACACATGCATGTGATTATCTATACCGGTGACTACGTATGCATGGGGTCTACGTCCACAGGTAACCACGTATACAGGTGATAAAATATACACGTGACTATCTATACAGGTGTATGAAACTGTCTACATTAATAAGTGGCTACGTATACACAAACTAACACATGGTATCCATTGCATAGCTAGGCTAATGGTTAACACATAGTAGCCGATGTGTAGCCCGACTAATCGTTAACACATAATATCCAATGCATAGCTTGAGTATGGTTTAAAAAATAGTATACAAAGCATAGCCTGACTATGGGTTATCACATAGTATCCGATGAGTAGGTTGCTTACAAAGTAACACATAAAATCCGTTGCATAGTTAGGCTAATGGTTATCACATAGTATCTGATGAATAGCTAGACTAATGGTTAACACATAGTAGCCAAAGCATAGCCTGACTAGGGTTAACACATAGTATCCGAGGCATAGATTGACTAACTTTTAACACATGGTATCCAAAGCATAGCTTGACTAGGGGTTAACACATAATATCCAATGCATAGCTTGACTAGAAGTTAACACAAAATATCCAATGCGTAGCTTAGCTAATGGTTAACACATAGTATTCGATGAACAGATTGACTAATGGTTAACACATAATATCCGATGCATAGCTTGACTACAAGGTAACACATAATATCCGATGCGTAGCTTAGCTAATGGTTAACACATAGTATCTGATGCATAGCCAGGTTAATGGTTAACACATTGTATCCGATGAATAGCTTGACTAGGGGTAACACACAGCATCCGATACATCGCTTGACTATGGCCCGACACATAATATCCACTGCATAGCTTGGCTAATGTTCATCATATAGTATCCGATGCATAGATTGACTATGGGGTTATCACACAGTATCTGATGAGTATGTTGACTACAAGTTAACACATAATATCCAATGCATAGCTTGGCGAAAGGTTAACACATATTATCCGATGAGTAGATTGACTACAAGTTAACACAAAATATCCAATGCATGGCCTGACTAAGGTAACACATAGTATCCGATGCAGACCTTAGGACCGAATATGACGTCATCCAGGACGGAGAACAAGATGGCGGCTATGTTGATACCAAGTTCAAATGGGCTATGGTGGCTATGGCCAGTGTAGGCTAGATCAAATGACCAACGTTTCAACTAAACAACATTGAAAAACTCTCTTACGCGCCGTGTAACCGATCAACTTACACGAGGTTCAAACGAACAACATTTAACCAACTTCAAATAGCCTATGACTGGTGAAGGTTAGATCAACGTTTCAGCTAATCAACGTTGAAAAACTTACGCTAATCAACCAACAAAGTTACACCTAGTTAAATGGGTTATGGTTAGTGAAGGCACTGACAAAAGCCTTTATGATCTGAGACAATACATAGATAGCTACCAACCCATACCAAAATAGCTATGTAGAAACCGTCAAGGCCCTTATGATCTGATCTTTACACATATTGTCTAGGTATGTTGTATCAGTTACACCCTCTCGACTAAGACAAATACCTCCATCAAATCTTAGGTAAAACTACCTTGGAGGTAGGCCGTAGGTAAAGCTACATTGGAGTCAGACGTTAGGTAAAGCCACCCAGGAGCCAGGCCTTAGGTAAAGCCACCCTGGAGAAAGGCCTTAGGTAAAGCCATCCCGAAGGCAGGCCCTAGGTAAAGCTACCTTGGAGCCAGGCCTTATTTGGAGCCTCTTTGGAGCTAGACTTTAGGTAAAGCTACCTTAGAGTCAGCCCTTAAGTAAATCCACCCCGGAGTCAGGCCTCAGGTAAAGTCACCCCGAAGCCAGGTCATAAGTAAAGCTACCTTGGAGTCAGCCCTTAGGTAAAACAACCCCTGAGTCAAACCATAGGTAAAGCCAGCTTGGACTGGTTAGCTATCAATGCATGCCCAATCTCAATAGTATACATCCTGTATTAAGTCATTATGTATTAAGCTAATATGCACGTTACCCTACATTAGCCTCCAGACTGTGTTAAGCTAATATGCATGCAAACCATACATACATCCTGTATTAAGTATATATGGATGTTAACCTACATAGTCCTACATATTGTGTTAAGTCAATATACCTGTAAATCTACACACATCCTGTATTAAGCCAATATGTATGATACGGTACATAGGCCTACATATTGAGTTGAGTCAATATGCAATGTTGTTATTATTATAAGTTTCATTACAGGTGTAGGTAGGTTCACACACACTCAGAGTTCGACAAATAAATGCTTGTTAAAAACCTTTACAGTAATATTGTTATTCGCCCGACCGCGATAGCTAACTCTGATTAGCAAATGACGTCAAACAAAATGTCGGTCAAAATGCGTTGGTAGCTATAATTATGTCTAGAGCCTAAGGTTCAGATCATAAAGGCTTTTGTCAGTACCTTCACTAACTATAACCCATTTAACTATGTGTAACTTTGTTGGTTGATTAGCGTAAGTTTTTCAACGTTGATTAGCTGAAACGTTGATCTAGCCTTCACCAGCCATAGGCTATTTGAAGTTGGTGTAAATGTTGTTCGTTTGAACCGGTCGTAAGTCGATCGGTTAAACGGCGCGTAAGAGAGTTTTTCAGTGTTGTTTAGTTGAAACGTTGGTCATTTGATCTAGCCTACACTGGCCATAGCCACCATAGCCCATTTGAACTCGGTATTAACATAGCCGCCCTCTTGTTCTCCGTCCTGGATGACGTCATATTCGGTCCTAAGATCTGCATCGGATACTATGTGTTACCTTATATCACGCTACTCATCAGATGCAATGTGTTAGCCCATAGTCAAGCTATGCAGCGGGTACTATATGATGAACATTAGCCGAGCTATGCACTGGAGATTATGTGTTACCTTGTATTCAAGCTTCTCATCGGATACTATTTGTTAACCTATAGTCAAGCTACGCATCGGATATTATGTGTTACCTTGTAGTCAAGCTATGCATCGGATATTATGTGTTATCCATTAGTCAATCTACTCATCGGATACTATGTGTTAAACCATAGTCAGGCCATGCATTGGATATTTTGTGTTAACTTGTAGTCAATCTACTCATCGGATAATATGTGTTAACCTTTCGCCAAGCTATGCATTGGATATTATGTGTTAACTTGTAGTCAACATACTCATCGGATACTGTGTGATATCCCCTAGTCAATCTATGCATCGGATACTATATGGTGAACATTAGCCAAGCTATGCATCGGATATTGTGTGTTACCCCTAGTCAAGCTATTCATCGGATACAATGTGTTAACCATTAACCTGGCTATGCATCAGATACTATGTGTTAACCATTAGCTAAGCTACGCATTGGATATTATGTGTTACCTTGTAGTCAAGTTATGCATCGGATATTTTTTGTTAAACATTAGTCAATCTGTTCATCGAATACTATGTGTTAACCATTAGCCTAGCTATTCATCGGATACTATGTGATAACCATTAGCCTAACTATGCAACGGATTTTATGTGTTACTTTGTAAGCAACCTACTCATCGGATACTATGTGATAACCCATAGTCAGGCTATGCTTTGGATACTATTTGTTAAACCATATTCAAGCTATGGATATTATGTGTTAACGATTAGTCGGGCTACACATCGGCTACTATGTGTTAACCATTAGCCTAGCTATGCAATGGATACCATGTGTTAGTTTGTGTATACGTAGCCACTTATATATGTAGACAGTTTCATACACCTGTATACATAGTCACGTGTATATTTTATCACCTGTATACGTGGTTACCTGTGGACGTAGACCCCATGCATACGTAGTCACCGGTATAGATAGTCACATGCATGTGTCGGTAGTTACATGAATAGGTAACTCATATGTATACGTAACTTACTGTACACGTAGTAATAGTGAACAAATTAGTAAAAGTGTAATTAATTATATAACTCAGTTGTTTATATACGTAGTCCCTTCTATTCGTAATCACCTGTATTCCTAATCCTCTGTATACGTAACGATCTGTTCACGTTGTCATCTGTAAACGTAATCATCTGCATACATTGGTTACTACTACATTAGTAACCTGTACATTTATGACACCTACATAGGTTTAACGGTTTTATGAGTACTGTTACCTATATAGGTGGGCCGCCTATACTTATTTTAACATTAGGCATAACATTAAGAATTAGTCAAAAGTGTAAATAATTGTATAAAGCAGTGATTTACATACGTAGTCCCTTCTATTCGTAGTCACCTGTATTCCTAATCCCCTGTATACGTAACGACCTGTTCACGTTGTCATCTGTAAACGTAATCATCTGCACACATTGGTTACTTCTACATTAGTCACCTGTACATTTATGACACCTACATAGGTTTAACGGTTTTATGAGTACTGTTACCTATATAGGTGGGCCGCCTATACTTATTTTAACATTAGTCATAACATTAAGAATTAGTCAAAAGTGTAAATAATTGTATAAAGCAATGATTTGTATACGTAGTCACCTGTATACGGAGTGACCTGTATACGCAGGCATCTATATATATCAGTCACTTCTATAAGGAATCACCTATATGAGCTCATCAAGTTTATGATATCAATATAGGTTTATCAGTTTTATTGATTGGTCACACTCTTACACACACACACACACACACACACACACACACACACACACACAAACAAACACACACAGACGCACAAACACACAAGCGAGTCTCTCTCTCTCTCTCTCTCTCTCTCTCTTAATTACGCAGTCGTAAGCACTTATCCACGCCAATTCTTCAATCTGTCAGGTTTTTGGGGATGAAAAATATAATATTTTTTCTTTATGTAACTTAAAAAGGACTGGATCACCTAATAACCCTAACTTCTTCAAATTCATTTCTTTTCATACATTATTTAAAAATATATTCTAAAGAGGTAAAATGAGATCTATTAAGGCACCGCTCGGGGAGGGTCACTCACCTAACGTTCATCTGCTGTCAATAAGGTTGAAATGAGGTCTCTACCGGGAACAATAACCACACTTTAATAAATTCAAAATACTTCTAATTAACTCTGAATTTTTTTTAAATCTTCAAATTTTCCAATTTTATTCTATCTTCCTGTATTCTCTAAACTTTCAAATTAAATAGTTTGGATCTGGAAATGCAAGCTGTTATAATTCTTTTCTTATTTTTCATCCCGTCTTTGATTATTCCTATTTCTATTCGTGAACCTTAAGGAATAGGGTCACCCAACCCAGACCTGAAGGGATTTATTTTCCGAATATCCAACCAGCCAAAAGTAATGTAATTGTAAAATGGCTGGACAAAATATTTTTATATAGCAATGAGTAATTGCTGCTTCATGTTACTGCATTACAATTTTTGGCGTTGGTTTAAAATAAGTATTATTTATATTTGTAAATGTAAAATTTGCGATTTTTTATTGTGAAAAGTCTTACTTTAATTAATTAAATCATAAACTGAATTCTTGAATCTTGCAATCCATTATGTTCTGTGAATCTTAATTAATCACTTAAACTATAGTATATGACAATCCGAACTTCAATCCAACTAACTTTATTCCAAACCATCACCAAACAAAACTATTTCACCCACAACTCAAATGTCTATTCATTTAACTTAATGTCTATTTGTTAAATATTTGTCTTATTGTCTATTTTAACTTTAATGTCTATTCACTCCACTTAACTTCAGATATTGAAACCAACCGATCCCTAAACTTTCTCGACCTAACCATAACAAAAAGCCACACAAAAGACACAGCTTCAACATTTATAGGAAACCCATAGCCACAGACATAGTTATTCATAACACCTCGAACATATCCACCATAACACCCTATCCTTATTTTTAAATTAAAGTTCGGATAGTCATAAACTATATTTTAAGTGATTAATTAATAAATTTAAGTCGACTTTCATGATTTTCTGCAATTATACGGTGTGTGGAGAGAAAGAAAATGTTTGGTAGTGGCAATTGCCTCATAATTCTAAGAATAACCGGCATTTTTTGTAATTATTTCCCAGATTAAAAACCAGATGATCTACGTCCATTTTCTGAACGACAAACATTTAATCAACTGTAAAAAAAGCGAGACAACACCTAAAGTCATTTTGTAATTTATAGATTAAATAGAGAAAAAATAATCTTATAAAATAAAGATGAATAAACTCTCTCAATAATATTTAATATTTAGAACACTTATAGGTAGGATATTATTAGTAGGGTCTCGGCTCCAAGTTGAAATGAAATTACCTTGAGCTTATAGCTAGGCTCCCTTCTGTAACTAAATTCCAGAATTAATGAAGTGTAATCCAAAGATATGAAAATCGATAATAATAACATGGGTGTAGTTTCCGTAGGTTAATAGAACCGATGAAAATTTACAACCACAGTGTTGGCTTTTAAAAGTTGAGTTAAACAAAACTCCATTTTAGAAGCATCGGTTTGAAGTCCAAACTTCTTAATATTGAGTGTTGTTGAAGTGGGAAAAGGAGTGCTTTTGAATACTGAAAAGGGGGAGTTTGCATTTACAATTTGAGCCTAATTTGTAACGACTTTCCAAGGCAGATATTGAAACAAAAAATTGGTTACTCATCTTTAAAATATATTTACATTTATGAACTTTATATGGATTGGAATTAAAGTTATAGAATATTGTCCAATGGCAATTGGTAAAACTATTAACAATGAATTACTAAATTAAGTACCTGTCGAACGTATAATAGAATTAAATTTATAAAAAACAGTACTAAAACCTAACCACTTCAGTTCGGCTAAATGATTGGTGAAACACTATTGATAACGATTAGTGCACTCGAAAACGTTATATTAGGGAAAGTTTTCATTAACTTACTTAAATTATTAGTTGGTAATTTTGAGTTAAAATTTTACAAATAAAATTATTTTAGACAGATTAGTAAATTTATTATTCTGTAGAAGAACAATATTTTTAACTCGGTAAAATTAATTTCAAAATCGCAAAATGTACAGACGTTTATTCTCAACATTGGGAAATTTTACTTCCGAATGTTTTCACTATTATTAATATTTATGTTTTAGTATCACGTATTACAAAAATGTTTCATTTTGAAATAACCATTAATATATAATTCAGTTCCTTCTATTAGCTTACATTCTTTATATATATATATATATATATATATATATATATATATATTTCTTATATAATTATAGTTTATGATTATAAATTATGATTATAATTTTCAATCGCTAATAAAACACGTTTTTATTCATCCAATCAAGTTCAAGTACAAACTGTAGTGGTTGACAATTGATGTAATACAATTTTTCCATATAATTATTCATTAATTCAATTTTAAAAAGATTATGTCTCGGTTGTATTCGGACTGAATTGCACTATGTTTAAAATCCTGCACTTTGGCACTGAGTTAATTTTCCCATAGCTAGAAATCAGTTACTTAAAGAAGTAGACCTATATAAAATTATAAATGAAAGTTTCTTTGCAATAATGAAGCATTACAATAGATGTATAGAATGAGAAATTAGCTTCACCATCAGCTTCATAAGTAAGAAACTAAAAAAAAGAGAGCAAATAAATAGTAACAGACAGAAACAATAGTGCAAAACTAAATACTCTATAAAAAGGATAATGGCATGGAATTCGCTTTCGATTTTGCCACTTAATATTGTGACTCTCTCATATGTATATAAATATATATATTAATTGTAATTACAAATTAAAAATAGCTACAACAAACAATTTTTTTGTTGGCCGAAGTAGAAATTTACTTAATTTTTTTTTTTATAACATGTTTCATAAAACGCAACAGTTTTTTTACATAAAATGACACCACTTCCCGTAATAGTTTTCTGGAATACAAATTCATTAATTGTTATATCTGAATGCCGTAAAATATTTTATTTTATTTGATTTTATCTTCTTTTCCTGCGTTGAAACTTAGGCATTCACAGACAAGGACACTTATAGTGGTTTTAGTAAAAGTACCTGATATGTTTGTGTATGTTTCAGTGTTGGTGAATACTGAGGAGTCTAGTGCATAAAGTTATCAACAAAACATATCAAAATATTTCGAGATACCTTGTTCAAGTCCTTCTATAAGTTTACACTCTCCTTATGTATATGTTTAAATAACTCGTTCAAATTTCCAATCGTTAATATAATACTTTTTACTCACGTACTCAAGTTCCAATACAATTTTCTAAACTTGCAGTTTATAACCCGATGTTAATACAGTTTTTTTTAGAAATAATAATTCATTGTTTAAATTTAAAAAAATTAATTTTAAATTTATATGGGAAAACGTTTTGCAAAAGGGGCAAGGTATGCAGAATAGTTATTTCGTCTTATTTGGCTTAAAGTCAGTGATAACATATGTTTTCATTAGACAGCTAATTTTATGTTACATGTGTAAGAACAAGATGTATGTGTAAGAACGAGATGTATGTGTAAGAACGAAATGTATGTGTAAGAACGAGATGTATGTGTAAGAACGAGATGTATGTGTAAGAACGAGATGTATGTGTAAGAACGAGATGTATGTGTAAGAACGAGATGTATGTGTAAGAACGAGATGTGTGTGTAAGAACGAGATGTATGTGTAAGAACGAGATGTATGTGTAAGAACGAGATGTATGTGTAAGAACGAGATGTATGTGTAAGAACGAGATGTATGTGTAAGAACGAGATGTATGTGTAAGAACGAGATGTATGTGTAAGAACGAGATGTATGTGTAAGAACGAAATGTATGTGTAAGAACGAGATGTATGTGTAAGAACGAAATGTATGTGTAAGAACGAGATGAATGTGTAAGAACGAGATGTATGTGTAAGAGCGAGATGTATGTGTAAGAGCGAGATGTATGTGTAAGAAATAGATGTATGTGTAAGAACGAGATGTATGTGTAAGAGCGAGATGTATGTGTTCACACTGTATAATTGGAGAAACGAAACACTAACCGTTGAAAATTTACAAAAATCTTAACTACCAAAACAATAATAGGCAAATGTTTTTAGAGTATCCACCAGAAAATATGTTCACGTTAAGGAAGCCAAGGGCTAAGAAATTTTGGGTGCTACTAATAAAGCGCAGCAACGTAGGGAAACACTGGTGCTTTTGTTGGAGAGATAAAATCATAACCCGTTCGGTCGTATGCCTCTGCAGAGGAAATTCTGAGAAGATTTGAACATTTTTAAATTTCAACTTATTTTAATTATTATTGTAATAAGTTATAATTCATTAAACAGTTACTCAGTTATTTTCAAAACCCTACAATTGTAGTTTGCCAAAGGGCCACTATGTGAAAGTAGGATATGCCAAAAGTATCGATTTATTTCCAAAAATAATAAATTATTTATTTTCAATAATAGTCAGGAGGAGGTTTTTGGGATGTGATCTTCACATTACTTTTATTATCTCCCCTTAAACTACATCATTTTTGAAAATAGTTGTAAAGATTTATTTTTAAAACTGTGAAAAATAATAAAACCTGTTCAGTTTTTATTATTAAACAATTATAACCTCTTGCTACAATATTTACACAATTTTTATGTACATTTTACAATTTACTATAATTATAAAATTATAAAAATGACGATGTTATTCTTCTGTTAATTTGTATAACCTTTTGTTAATGGTTATAATTTTAGCGAAATGTACATTAAGGTTGTTTATATATTTTTAGTTAGGGTTTATAATTGTTTAGTGCTCTCTATTGCTTTTGTTTTTTCCGGTTTTTCAACAAGATATGTTCAGACCTACATAAACATTTTGCAAGAGAAGGGTTGTCACCTTGGCCATCATAATGCAAGAGAAATGGACAATTATAGTTTGTCTATGGAAAATTGATTATACATATGAATACAACCCAACATAAAATATGAAGGAAATCTACGCAAACGGCCGTTTGTACCAACATGATTTATGCGCCTACGCACTGTTTCACTTAATCCCTACTATTACCATTAAAACCCGGATACAAACTCATTACCACACGGACCCGCATACTGGAGCTCCAACCCTTTAGCTACGCTTGTAAAACAGCTTCATTCTTCCAAATTGAGATATTTCCCAGGTCCCATGGAGGCAGGTCAGGGGTCGCGCTCATTAGATTGATTTATGTCTCCAAATTAAAAGCGCGACTAATTTCTCTAGTTGAGTTCATTTATATTTTTCTTTGTCGTTGCGTCATTTTAAATGTGAATTTATCATCTTGGATATGACAGTGTAAATGTTGAATACAGTAAGATCATATTAGTAGTATGAACGGGCGTGTGTCTGTCCGTACGAGCGAATTATGTGTGTGTACGTAGGTGCGCGCCCGTGCGTGTTTTGGAGACCATGCGTGTGGGTGCGCTTGTGTGTATAAATGCTCGCAAGCGTGTTTGTATGAGTGTGTGTGTGTGTGTGTGTGTGTGTGTGTTGTGTGTGTGTGTGTGTGTGTGTGTGTGTGCTTTGGGTTACGTGCGTCTCTCTCTCTCTCTCTCTTTCTCTCTCTCTCGCTCTCTCTCTCTCTCTCGCTTTCTCTCTCTCTCGCTTTCTCATTGACAATGATGAAGACATCTTGACAGTTCTCGTCAAACTAACTGAATGGATAATTTCATCAAGTGATAGAAACCTGACGATTCTGGTCTTTGTTAAAGTCTCTTGAACCATTTCGGTGCTTAGAGGGAGACTTAGAAAGAGGTCATTTTATATCCTCCGCCTAACATCACGAAGAACACTGCTGCTGATTTCCTATTATAAAAGCAATAGAATCAGCGATTAGGTTTCGCAATGGAATTGTTCTTGTTGTTTAAAGGCTACTAACAGTATTTCTATTACTCCGACGATGTAAAAAGGATATAAATATAGGCGAGGTCATAACGCCCTCTACTAGTAGATAAGGATGATTATCCTGTTATCACGTATGACGAGTCTACAACTGAAGTGGTTTACGATTCATAAAACTGATTTGGTATTTAAAAATGAAAAAAGACTAGGAGGACAGTAGAAACCGTACTTATTTTAGCAGTCACGTGACACCAGTTCAATGACCATTTCTTTGGGAACCGTTCTTTCTCTCCTTAAGAACCTCTACAATCTACAGAAGTTATTTTATAAAATGATCTCTCAACTAACTATGTAAGTTATTTGAATGTATAATTTATATACGAAGTTGTTCAACTAAGTTATAGGTTTAGTGACTTTTTAATTATAAACCTGTTTTAGTCAGCCTCTTACCTAATTTTACTCATTTAAATCTTGCAGTTAATACGCAGTATTCATAGAGACAGGTTTAGTTTTGTAATTTCGGTTTTGACTGAGGACTCTAAGGTTGTTTTTTTGCTGTCAATAAGACAGGCCCTATCTAGCAGCTTGCATTTATTAAAGCGGTTGAAATGTCAGGTATGTTAAAGTAAATGGCACCGACTTAATATTCTAGTACTGCTTCGATATTCACATATGTTTACATCTTCCGTCTTTGACGAAAACGCCGGATTGCAGGAGGGGCGGGATAGGTGAAGGGACGGATTATACAGAGTTTAGTGTGTATATATATATATATATATATATATATATATATATATATATATATACATATATTAAATATGGTGATATGTTTTCTTGTAATATGGTTAATAAATTAAAATAATTCAAAAACAGAATAAATATATTCATTAAAAGTATTCTTGTTTTTGAAATATTTTTAATTTATTAATTATATATATATATATATATATATATATATATATATATATATATCATACACTATATACTTCCTTTCCACTCTAAAAAGTATTTGTGATTCGATACATTATCAACTGGTCAGTTAAAGGATAAAGTGAACAGTTGTGTCTTGGTTGAATCGCGAAAATGATATCGGTTAACATTCAGATAAAACTGCCTAAAACAAAACAAATTCCACGTTACGGCTACATTACGGAAATGAACAAAGTTGCATCCACAAACCACAACCAGGCAATGCTCTCGTCATTCTAAACTAAGTTGGAAGCATTGCGGTTGGAACAGTTGGCTTTGGTGAAATTGATAAATAGAATGTGCTGTCTAAAGTATCAATTACAAATTCACGTCTAGTCAAGAGGACGCTCTTAAAAGTTTGTGAATCTTTTGGAAAAATAGTCATAAAATAAAAGCACGAGTGTATAAACGTTTACTATATCAATTGTGAAAACACATAACTAATGTAATATAAAGTGAAAATTAAAATTTAACATATGTGTCGATTGTTTAATTGCTTAAAATAATGTGTGTCATTTTATTACAATTAAAATAAAAATACCTAAAATTATCTTGCTTAGCGTAGTCCTCAACCTTTCTTAGTGATGCCATTTGATTGAAGTATTCTATCTCTAGTGGTCTGATATAAATGGAAGTCATACAGACAGGGCCGATGGATATCCTGTAAAAAAAAGCTCAATTTTACGACTGCTTTTCCTAAATCGCGTCGGTTCCGTTATTCTACACACATAACGACAGTTTATAATCATCAAAAAGAAGCATATCCCTCCCCATCTCATACCCTTAAACCGAATTCTTCGTGTCGCGGGTAGCGCTCTCTTCTCCGTGGTAGATCAAGTCTACTACGCATCCCTACTCACATGATCCTAAAACTTTCTCCTAGTTCTGATCCTGCGTGAACTTTATGTCGTTCTCTTATACCAACCTAAATCCATTTACCCTCCCTTACACTTCTTCCTACAGAGGGGTGTAACGGGTAGACATCTATCTACACTCTGTTAGAGAGTAGGTCAAATCTAAGTACACATTTCTGCAAAAGTGTTGTCTTACACCTTACTGGCTGATTACAACAGTATAAACAACTTTGTGAGAGATGGTGAACATCCGAAACGCGTCGACTATACCAAAACAGCATGATATATTCTTGGCAATAACTTCAAAAAAAAAAAGGAAAATGAGAGGATTGAAACAAAATAAATACACATCCAAGATATTGTATAAAAAATACATTAAGTATAATATGGTCTAAAAATAAACTGAAAATTAAACCAAATAACTAATTTGATAAACCTACAAAGTACATAAAAACAACTTTAAGATTATTCCCAAACATATGAATAAAGCGCGTTTGTAAATGGAATTAAACATAGTGAACTCCACAAATAAATCGATAACCTGGTAAAGTTCACAGAGATATATGAAACTCCTCTGGAGTGTATAAACTAACAACGTGTAGGTAGTTCATGAGATAGTCTCGCGCATGATTCAAATAAGTCTTGCGACTATTAATTCAAATAAGTCGATCAGATTACACAATGTCAAGAACTCATAATAGCACTCATAAATTTAACTGAGCACCTCATATCATTTAACCATAACTATACAAACTTATCAACACATTTTTACATAAATCATATAAGAATTACATATTACACACAACCTAACAATATGAAACATATATATTTCAAATTACAGCCTAGGCACTAGACACCAAATTACATTTCAATCAAATTACAATGGGAATAATTCCCATATCTCACAAAACTCTCTATTTTAGATTACCCACGCCGTTTTTTTTTTTAACCAAGAAGTCATATCCTTAGATTTGACGAAGTGATACAGCTCTCCGTTTAGATAAGAAGCCTCTGGAGGCAAGTTTGTTTATTGCTGTTCATGTTGATATAAAAAAATATTCTCACCTTTCATTTTCAGGTCTTTTTTATTTGTTTTTTTTTTATTCACTCGTCAACTTGTGTAGCGATAATTTAAGGTTTAACCTTTCAGAATTAATACATCGGAAAATTAATAGCTGAGTGATTAACCATCATAAATAAGATAGATAAACCATCTTCAAATTAATACAAAAAAGTTTAAATAAGAATTTATTATTTATTAGTTAAGTAACAATTAAATTTATTACAAGTATTTACAACGATTAAAATCATGAAAGTCATTATGAAATCATGAAATTAGTAGGTTGTAAGGCGATATATAACCGAAACGTATAACTCACAATATAAACTTCTATTTTTAAACGAGCGTACCTAGGTAACTCACAAAGGAAACAAATTAAAATTGATGACGTCACAAACATAAGTAATACAAGCACAATGTAAGAAAATATCGAAAAGCATTAGGTTTTAAATGGTAAATATTTTAATGTATTTTGAAATCCTCCTATTTGTGGAATTTTTAAACTGAAATTCTGCGATGGCTGGCGTTATCTTACAGATAACAGAAAATTTCCCAACAGGTACCTGGAAGAAATCCTCAAAGTTGGCCAAATAAGGTGCTAATACGGATTTGATAGAGCTCTCGATCGTTTATCAAAACAGTTGAAAACTAGCTTCTTTTGAGAGATATATTGAACAAAAAGGTCCTTAGGAAGGCGGCTCAACACTCCTTCAACTTTTCAAGATGTTGTTAAATAAGTAAAACAAAAGGAATTACTGTAATAAAATATGAAAAGAATTAAAACATTTACTTGTGAAGACAAAGTGTGTTAAATTAAAAAATTTTCGTGTTCAAACAATTAACTATCGTCGAATATACAGATGTAGGGTATATTGTTTGAAATCGCCACCACAGGAAGGGTTGGAGTAGCATGCTCAGAGACTCGTCGCCACCGATGTATCATTGATGCACTCTAAACCGTAGAACCTCTCCCAACACAAAGAACTCCAATGCTGCTAGGAATGTGACGAGAAGCCGGATTGGTTCTAGCAAGAATCAATTCATTCTCAAGTAAAGTTGGCCAAATAAGGTGCAAATACGGATTTGCGAAAGATCTCAATCGTTTATCAAAACAGTGGAAAACTAGCTTCTTTTGAGATATATATAGAATAAAAGATCCTTAGGAAGGCAACTCTTTAATAAACAACGCTTCGTCAGGATTTCAAGATGTTGTTAAGTAAGTTAAACAAAAGGAATTATTGTACTAAAATATGAAAAGCATTGAACATTTACATGGGAAGACAAAGTTTGTTAAATGAGAAAATGTTCGTGTTCAAACAATTAATTATCCTCGAATATAAAGATGTAGGGTATATTGTTTGAAATCGCCACCACAGGAAGGGTTGGAGCAGCATGCTCAGAGACTCGTCACCACCGATGTATCACTCTAAACCGTAGAGCCTCCAAACACAAAGAACTCCAATGCTGCTAGGAATGTGACGAGAGGCCGGAGTGCCTCTAGCACGAATTAATTCATTCTCAAGTAATTATAAACAATATAAAATTAACCTGTATTATTCTCATTTATAGTTTTTATATTAACAATATATATAATTTTTATACAAACGTTTCATTTATTTATAAATCGACCCAGTAACCATGTTTAGAATTTCATACATGATTAAAGTAATATTTCACAAACAAGTTGTAGACAATAGGCCTACATATAGACAAAAGTAAAAATTGATAACACAAACACATTAAAAATTTAAGCCTTCAATAAAAAAAAGTTGATATACGCCTATACTACAAAAACAACTATCAAAAAAACCTACTCAGTATATTTCTACTAAAGTCAACAAAGAAAAATTAATTTAGATACTTTTTATTCTATAATTATATTTATTATAAATATGCATATAACTTACATAGGCATATGACAGAATCACAATTATAAGGGGCAAAATTTAAAGTAAATTTCCTTGCAACTTTTAATTTTCCACTTTCTACATTATATGGTGTTGGACTATTATTTTTTGTTTGTTATTTTTTCTTAATTCGTTTCTTTTTTTTAATTTCTGAGTTATAAAGTTGATGGTGGTCTAAACTTTTTCATTCTACCCCTCTCTTCATTATTGCAAGGAACTCTTATAATTTCATATACATCTTTAAGTAATTGATTTCTAGTTATGGAAAAGTTGGCTAATAGCGAAGGATCGGAATTTCAAACATTTAATTACTCAGTTCGAACCCGAACGAGAGAACAAGTTTTTTAAATTTAAATATTGAATAAATATTTAAAAATACTCTATTAACATCAATTGTCATCCACTACAGGTTTTAAAAAATGTATTTAAACTTGATTTTGTAAATAAAAACGTATTTGATTAACGATTGAAAATTAGTGCAAGATATTAAAGAGACTGTGAGCTAATAGAAGGAATATAAAAATAGGCTGACAATCAATAAATTATATTCTTGAATTTTGTAGTCCATTACGTTCTGTGAATCTTATTAATCAGTTAAACAATAGTTTATGACTATCCGAACTTAATATTTAGTAAATTTGTAAATTAGTAAATATTTAGTAAGTAAATTAAAGTCTTTCGATGTAATAAGTCAGCATAAAACAAACACAAATCATTTTCTTTACGGCAACTTTATTCAATAATTTGATTAGAAAAGATAGGTAGAAAGACTGCAGTACTATATAGTTTTCAGAAAAATGATATTATGATAAATATTATACCTGTAAAAGTTCTAAGAAATACGGAATAATCAAGCCCTTTAGGAAATACAGTAAAAATTAATTATTTTCAAACCAGGCACTGCAATTGGTACGTCGGTTTACAACTCACAGAGAATGTCATACACTCACGGTTTTCTTAAAAACAGAAAGCGGTCTTATAATACATTAAGATATAGCTACAAAGTATATTAGCAGTGTTAAAAACAAAATAAAATATACATTTTTCTAACTTAACGTAACCTGTTGTATAGCGAAGTGTCCTCCATCTTAGGGCACGATATTTTATTATATCATAAAAGATTGTTAACGAAGGGTAGCAGTTGACAAGTGATATGCCTTCATTTTGGTATACGTTAATGTTTCATCGCACGCAACAATGAGGCCTTGTTTCACTTCATTCTGGAACTATTTACTTCCAGCTTTTTTACTTTTTTCTTAACCAAATCTATCCTAACAGGATTCATTGTAATTATATTTTAATTTGACACACCATAAGGAAAGTATGGGATATAATATCTAATAGCATAACATATAATATAACATAAGGAATATGATATGTATTGTAATTTAATTGTTTTGTTTATTAATTAACAGCCTGTAATTTTTCATAAAGTTTCTTGAATTAATTGCTAACAACTATTATTATTATGGCTTTATAAATTTGCTCTTAAAACGAAGAGTTTTTAACATGACAAGAGCGTTTAACTTTACAAAATGATGTCAAGTGCCTCCTTAATCAGGCGTCTAAGGCATGAACGGAAAGATCTTTACAATACGGACCCGTCATGCACTTGAGCACGGCGCTCCAATTAAACAGGCAGTGTCTTGACAAATAATCACTTTGGCATTTTTATCTCGTTTTAAATTTTATTCTTTATCTCATTGTAATAAGTTGATAATAAAATAATTTTAATCTGTTTAATAACTTAATACAATTTAATCTTAATCTGCTTTTCAAAGATGTTTTAATTATAATTTATTTAATTAAAATAAATGAAACTCAACGTCCTTTAAACAGCAAACGTTTTTGTATACGAGCCCCACGATACAGTTAGTTTTAACTCTACACTCTATCAGCGGGATCACCTCAGTCCAACTCTCTCACGTGTACGAAGATCTGGGAAAATAGATCTCCTGGGCATCAGGGAAGATTTGAGTAAGTATGGACACAAAAATTAGGGCAGCAATCAGGGAGTGGTCATAGAAGTGTAAACTTTTGTAGCCACTTCTACAGAAATTGTGAATTAAGAAAAACATTTAATTTTTCGTAGTGAGAAATTACCTAAACTTTTGTTATCAGACGAGCCTAATAATGTTTTCATTACGAAAATTGTATTAAAAACATAATTTATTTTCATTATATTACATTTTTTGTTTTGAAATTTATCAAAGCTCAAATAAACTAATATTGGTAATAACTGACCGTAACTATTTAATAATAGCTTTTCCTTATCGATATTCAATAAATGATGTAACGTAAACTAGACCCTACATGTTAAA
Source organism: Prosapia bicincta (assembly GCA_036971475.1). NCBI lineage: Eukaryota > Metazoa > Arthropoda > Insecta > Hemiptera > Cercopidae > Prosapia > Prosapia bicincta. The sequence continues at coordinate 27,279,660 of JBAIZL010000003.1, forward strand.
ACATTTGTTGTACAACATAACGTACAACTTGAAATCAGCTGATTACGAAACCGTTAATTATCGTTTAAATCACCTTCAGGTGATTCATAGCGTAAACTGACGAGCATTATACTGTGGATAGATTACATGTTTATGTCGATCCAATACGTTTTTTGAAAGCGTCGCTATAAAAGTTTTCACTTACGCCAAAAGCATTGCAAACGTGCAGACTATTAAAACGCCTGTCAACAATAAATTGGAAAAGTCTACGAGTCGTTGTACTGCTGCAAGTCGTATGTCAATACTGTTATAAAGTAAGGACATGAAGTGATTGTAACAGCAAAACTTACTTACTTTAGCCAATACCAGATCTTCGCATTTCTGCCATTCAGTACAGACAATGCTGGAAAACTTGGCATGGTACAAAATATTGCATTTAAACTTACAATTTTGTACCTCCCCGAGCCTTGGACGGTCTACATAGCCAAGAGAAATCAAGAACTAAATTAAGATTAATTTTTAACTGTATGAAGCAACTATGGCGTAATGTTTATTTTTAAATAATTAAAACCTCTAAACCACAAATAACTTTTATTTAAACCTTATGTACATTTCAATTGCACAGCAATCATCTTCAGAGGTATTTAAAAAATACAACTAACCCTATTTATAGAGGTTAGTTAGAAATATTTTGTAGAGATTAGTTGTATTTTTTAAATACCTCTGAAGATGATTGATGTGCAATTGAAATGTACACAAGGTTTAAATAAAAGTTATTTGTGGTTTAGATGTTTTATTTATTTAAAAATAAGATTAATTTAATTAATCTAAAACAATTACTGGAATTAACAGCTCAGTTCTCCATTGTTACCTTGCTGGCATTCGTACTAGGTCTCAGATTAAATAGTTTTTACATATTTAGCTGTAACTATTCCATGCATGTATGGATTCTATTTTCACAATGTTTTACAGTCCTGTAGAAGACTAGTAAAGAAAATGACTGCTTTATTCAACTGAAATCTAGCTATAGAGCTATCTTTCACAGTGGCTTATTTTTTTTAATGCCTAGGTTAACAAGTTAATTATTACTGATTATTAGTTTTAATATGCATAACTTAAACAGAGATGGCCAACTAGTGGTTTTATGCGACCCCAGAAAAATATTAAAAACATTAGGTGATTGATTTATTAATAAATATAGAACATAAAAATATAGGTTAGTATGCGTTATAAGATATAGGAACTCGGGTCCTACCTGCAGCAAGAACTCTGTGAGTTGTAAAGTGACTCATTTTTTCAGACAAGGTCGGAAACTGGTACTGCATTTTAGAGTCAAGTGTCTGAGAAGAAATATCTAAAACTATGATATTAAGAAAAAACTTTCAATGTTTGGAAGCACATATCTTTCTGAGTGCACCTTTACAACAATGAAATTTATAAAATCAACTCACCGCAACAGACTCACTGAGAAGCGTCTTCGATATTTGCTAAAGGTTGCAAGCACTTTAATTCAGATTGATTTTGTGAACTTTGAACGATTGTGTCGTCACAGTGTTCTTATTAAGTGACGTATTTAGGCCAAAATAGTTATAGATGATTTTAAATTTCAATAAATTAAAGTTGTTTTCAATACTGTGTTCTGTTAAGCGTAAACGACATGATTAAATAACAACTAAATTTTGATATTGTATTAAATTCTTTGTACATATTAAATATATAAGAAAATTTTTGCGTAACGTTAATTGATTGATATTATTTAATATAAGAGGCATACTAGGCGATACACGTATTGCCTACATTTGGCTTACTAATATATGTGTGAAATTAGTTGTGCGGCCCCCGTGTTCATTGATAATATTGAAGTGGTACTTTAGGGTTCAGACGTTGGACGTCCCTGACTTGAAAAAAAGAGGTAGCCTTCACAGTTCTCTGTATGTTCTATCATTGGTTGGTTTGGATACAATGAGACACCAAAAAAAGATTTTAAAAAGTTTTGTTTATATCTTTTACAATAAACAATATTATCAAGTGATATTTCTATAGTAATTAAGGCTCTGCAGAACAGCTCTTTATACGTGTCTTTGATCTCACATAAAAGTGGTCACGTTAAGTTAACAACTTGATTGGAAATAAATCTCTATGTTGAGAGATTGTACAAATTTCTATTACCAAACCAAAAATAATGTGATTATATTGGCTTCAGTTGAACGTTTTTTGTAAAATTCAAACCTGGGTTCATGTATGAAGTCACTGAGCGCCCCTCTCGAACTAAATTCGTGACTAATGAAGTGGAATTCAATGATAAGAAAATCGGTGATTACAAGAGATACAGGCTACAGAGCTCGTAAAATAATACAGTCAAATTTTATTTATTAGATAAGTGTAGTCTTTTAGGTGAGACTAAACAAATTAATTTCAAAGCATTTCTGATTTAACGAAAAATAATGAATAGAAATATGTTTGAAGTCCACTAACACACTCGTGCACGCGCACACACACTCACACGCGCGCCCAATCACACATAATAATTATATATATATATATATATATATATATATATATATATATATATACACATATTGAATTATTTATATTTATATATTATTTACCCTGAGAAAAAAATTATTCTTACTCAATTAAAATTAAATGTATATATGTTTAAGCAAAACTATTTCATCAGCAAGATTATTTATTCAATTTCTTCTATTAGTTCACACTCTTCTTATATATATATATATATATATATATATATATATATATATACAACAGGAAAAAGATATACATATAACTTGTTGAAATTTTCAATTGTTAATAAAACACTTTTTATTCATCCCCTCAAGTTCAAGTAGCTACATATTTTGAAACTTGTAGTGGATCATACTTGATGATATAACACAGTTATTTCAAATAATAATACAATAAATTAAATTTAATCATTAAATTTTAATTTTATTTGGGAGTAAAACTTTTCGCAAATGAGTCAAATTGTTCAATACAAAAATGGCAAAGTGTGCAATATGGTTCTTTCGTCACATTTAGCTGAAAATAAGTGGTAACATATGATTTCATACAGCTGATTTTATGTTATAGTGCATATGTTAAATCAGCAGTTTGAACGTATAGGTTATGTTACTTTATTTATAATAAGGTAATTATTTAATAAAAAAATAACTAATATAAAACTTTTCTTTGTTGACCTAAATATAGATTGACTTTAAAATTTGTTGTTTATATTACTTGTTCTAAACTTCTATAGTTTGAAACATTTCACCTTTGACAGTAACAGCATTTTCAGAAACCTATTTATACTCATGTCACTACATAAGAGACATTCATATATGACTCTGAGTACATATATATTACTTTATGTACTCTGAGGTAGTATGTTACATGTGTATAACTCGCTCTTTAACTTTTGATGGGTTCACCTCGTCAATGCTAGATGAGATTCTAGCGAAAAGTCGGAACTGCGTTTCTATGCACTGCAGAATGAACGGATGTACTCCAGATAATAACTATTTATCATATTTTTCCATCCATGAAGGAATACATATCAGCATATATATATAATATTAGTTGATGTATGTGATCCTAAATTGAGATACATTTCAACAAGAAGGAAAATCTGATATACTCTTACATACATAAGTTAGTATTGACCCTAGGTTCAAGTTCGTAATATAATCCGGTGTGTTGTGTTTTAGAAATGTCCACGCTAAAATATACACTTACATTTCCTCAACATTTACACTTAGAAATAAAAAATATATATATATTTTCATGGGTATAGTTTTATACGTTTTCTTTAGTAAAAGTGTTTCGAACTTTTACTAAAAACGTATTGTGGTATTTAGGACGTTAATGTGGTATTTATTAAAACATTTTACTTCAAAACTCTTCCAACATCGTGTAAACGCCATGTACCACAGGCAGTACTAACATGTACCACAGGCAGTACTAACATGTACCACAGGCAGTACTAACATGTACCACAGGTAACTTCAAAACTATAAAGAACTATTTATTGGTGTTTAAAGTGATGTTAATAAAATAATTAACATTTGAATGAATTTATTTTTTTGTATTTCGTAAGTATAATAAATATTTTTAGCAAAATACATTAGAGTTTCGAAATCCCGATTCATGCGGAAATTTCGAGCTTCCGAAATTCGAGCCTATTTCTATTTGAGGCTATTTTATCTATTTGACACAAAATGATAAGTCGGGCAGCCAAGAAATGTTTATATCAATAAGGTATGCAAAAGAAATAAATCGGGGTTCCAAGAATTGTTCAAATAAAATTCTATAAACTAATTTATTGTATTTAGTTATAGTATTATGGTTCATTGAAACTCCTATTTATTAATGCATAGGAACGGTATATCCGTATAATCCGAGGGGAGTCTTGGTCCCATCTACCTGGAATTATCGATACTCTACTGTAAATAGTTTCTTATTGGGATTTTTTGTTTCAATCGGGCTTGGCAGAATAATATCCGGAATCCGCTCCTCCCATTTCTAAATAACAGTTCTTATTATATTTTATTCAGAGAATGAGCTGAAAATTTAAAAAAAAGAGACATTGTTTAATGCGGCTCAATTCTGAAATACGTTGTCACATAGACACAAAATCTATCCGTAGACATAAAAACTAATTTTACAATTGATTTAAATTTTATTTTATAATATACAAGACAGATGACTACCAAATGATACAGGTGTGGAACAAAGGCCACACCCTTGTTAAAAACAAACATGGAAAACCTTAATACATGCGTTTACAACCACGCCACGCCACTCCACGCCACTCCACGCCGCGCCCCGCCATGCCACGCCACGCCACGCCACGCCACGCCACTCCACGCCGCGCCCCGCCACGCCACGCCACGCCACGCCACGCCACGCCACGCCACGCCCCGCCACGCCTCGCAACGCCTCGCCACGCCTCGCCACGCCTTTCAACGCCACGCCACTCCGCTTAGAGTAAACTGCATTTATCCTTTTCTATTTAAATAAACCTCACATATAATTGAATTATTAGACCTCGGCCAACAAAGTTACAGACTGGAGAGGTTATCTAAAGGTCAACAACGGGGGGAGATTAAGGGAGGATGGGGTCGAGTTTCCGGTGTTATCTTCTGGGGTCGTGTGAAATATTACGCACCAACATTATAATAATGCTCACATTGTAAAGCAACCGGCAATGGGTGTAATTAGTGATTCCTTTTTGCGTCAAACGAATTTCAGTTAAAAATCTCCAAACAAAATTTTTAATATTTTATTAGTCTAAAATAAATATAAAATAATATTTTTAATGATTTATTTATCAGTGAAATGTATATACATTTAAATATTTACCAAAATTAAACTTCTTTAAATACTTAAATTAAAAAAAAAAGAAGTCAACATTTCTGGTAGATAAAATTTTTATAATTGTTAACTAGGAAGCATATTTTAATATATTTATAAATAATAAAACTAATGTATTACTTTAGTAATAATATTATAATGCACCATACAATATTACACATTATAAATAGTAAACATTCATGTGTCTTTAAATTACTTTTAATTTATTGAATAAATAACTCGGTTAAATATCGAGTCAAAATTTTATTTATTAATTGCAACGTTGCGTAAACTAATTTGTTGCCCATATGAAACCTTTAGTGCTATGAAACACAAAGTTCTTACATTTAATGTTTAAATGAGTAGTGTGAGGAAGCAAACATCAAACCCCACACACTTAACCAAACATTTTCTTTGAGCAATAGCTCTGCAAACCCGTCTTTCTTACTATAAATAAACATTTGACTCAATATTCAACCGACTTTTCAATTATTCAAAAATTATCTGGAGTGCTCAAATAAACATCAAATTTTTTAATATATGTTTTCCCTAACAAGTCATGAAAAACTATAACTCCCAAATTTAGTTATAAATGTTAACATTAATCCGTTTGTAGCTATAAAAGTTTCTTTTTTATTATTATCCTAATTTAATTATTATTAACTATAAAATTGTATTCGGTGAAATACTGTTCTTAATAATAACTATATAAAACAATTGCGTTAAATAATATTAGATTTTTATGCATTACACAATATAAATATTTCAGAAAGTTCAGAAAGGTTTAAAAAGGTCAGTTGTTAATTAGGTTATAGTTAGTCATCAGGTTAACATTGTGTTGAAGGGAAGCTATAGGCCTCTTTAATGTGGGCCACAAAACGAGTTCGAATTGTCGAGTGTTAATTAGAATATTACGTAAACTAACCAATAATAAAATATTACCCAAAGACAAATGTTACTCCTAACTACAATGGATAATCTATTTGGGTAAATCACTATACATTTATGCAGCTACTTTACGTCACAAATAAAAATATATATTGCTGTGTTGCTTCAAAATATCCGTGTGTTCTATTATACCTATGAAGTATCACTTTGCTACAGATTTGGTTATGTAATGTACCCTAAACTGTGTCAAAAACCTGAGGAAAACAAACAATAACGACCGGGTGCTCTTCAAATCGTTCGGATCGAAGAGAGAACGTAACTCATCTACTGTACGCTCTTGCCACTCCTTAATGATTGGTCCAGATGATGGCTCCACTATGTCAGTTTTGTAGATGCTGCACAATCAAGCATGTTTTGCTTCTATGTAATGAGTTAACAGTTTTTTATAAACTTTATTATCTTTGAGGGAATTTAAGGGTTGTGTAAGAGACAATGGCGCGGGTATTGATCGTATTGACCGTCTTCTTAGGCCACTATAATTTATCTAATAAAATTTAATCAAGCTTTATTTATTTTTATTTATTTAGAATTAGTTTAATTTAATTCTCTTACTATAACTCTAGCTTTTTTTAAGACATCTATGTTAAGTGTTAAGTACTAAGTTTGTAATAGTAGTTTAGAATTTAGATATTATTACTAATTAGTTAGTTCTAAGAATTTAGAGTATGCAATAATAACGTCTTTTGGGATTATTCGCTTTAAAAAAATTATGCAGTCAAGCTGTTGCAATTAACGTATCAACTGACATGACGTAGCTATAGTAGGTTACACAACCAACTTACCTCTATACTTTACAATGTAATACCTAACTTAACATAACTGAGTGGTTGCCAGATTGGTTTTTAAAGAAACTTTCAGTTTATACTCTCTGACGAGTGTTTGCCCATTCAGGTTTTATTAAAGACGTAGCCAGGTCTTGGACTTCCCTCGAAATTTCTTAAGTAAAATGTTTCCAAGAAATCTATAAAAAAAAAAACACAAAATAACTAATATTTCGTTATCTTCTTGGTTAGTTTGTATTTAAAGAGTAATATTAGTGTGAATATATATATATATATATATATATATATATATATATATATATATATATATATATATATAATAACCTAAGTTATTTAAAATATCACTATTCCTTTAGGTTACATATTTAATTACCTTAACACTCTTTTGTCTCACCTTCACGTTTCTAATTTATTAACATCAATATCAATTTTAACATCACTTGCATTTATTCTTGACACTTAATTAATACAAATTATACCCATTTACCTTAGTACTATTTACTGACAATATTTACTCCTTAACTAATATTACAACTACAAAATAAAAGGTGGACTTTTAAAGCCTTAGGTTATTACAATAAAGTTTAATATTGACAGTGTTAATTTCTCTTTCTCTGGGGTCGTTATATTTGATCTTTTTTATAAATTAGAACGTTATGAAAAAACTAAGTTATTATTTTATACTAATGAATTTAAAATTGTTCTGAATTTACTGTTTATAAAGATCTGTTGGATAAATTTAATGTAAAAAGAAAGTACTTATTGTTTGTTGATTTCCTGGGATCTTGACCGTTGATACTGCTTCAATGCACTTTTCACATAACTAACTTATTTTTTCTAATTCTTTACTATATTATTTACGTCGTACTTTTAAAATTATACACATACAAAAAAATTACATTTCCCTTAATTCTATTAACAAAATTTACCCCTTATTAACATTACTGACATTTGTTCCCCCTCAATACGTCTGCTCTCTTCTGAAGTTCCTCCAAGACTCTCTCAATCACTTCCTTTTCCAACCTCGCATCATCTCTCCTCCTCACGTATTTTAGTTAATTTGGTTATCCCCATTCCAATCTTCAAAGAGCTTCCACTAACGGAACAGTGATATTATAACCCAGATATTTTAGTCCTTAGAAAGTCCCATTTTAAAATAGTTGAACCTTTCTTTTGTTAAAGATTCCCACAGCCCCTCTATGACTACTTGAAATAGAACAATGGTACTTGTTCGTATTTTTAGTAACTATTCTTGTCGCTTAATATTTCTTCCGACTACTTTTCCTTTTTTTTATATAAACTGAATTTATTCTTTAGCTTCATACGTTATTTTATAAAATATATATATATATATATATATATATATATATATATATATATATATGTATATATATATATATATATATATATATATATATATATATATATATATATATAAAGAACAAAAGTCTAAATACAAATACAAGAATTATAATTGAATTTGCGATATTATACTGCGATACATACTGCGATATTTATATATATATATATATATATATATATATATATATTCAATTTATATATACATATATTAATAAATGCATTTGTATCTCTTTTCCATGGTTTTAAATAATATTTTTTTAAAAATAATTTATAACTATATCGTTTTTCTGGTTAGGGCACTGGGTTGTGTTGACCTTCTTTTCAAATACGATACATTATTTATATCTATAAATATAAAAAAGTTAACTAAGTGAATACATAGGGTTTATTTGCTGACGCGTTTCGAAACAATCGTTCCATTTACGAAGCAAAGCCTCTACTGGCGGCATAGACGTTAGGCACAAAGGTTGTCGGAATGGATTTATGACTGAGGAAGGGGTGAGTTTTTTTGGTTGTGAACTATGTAATGGAAAAGGGAGCTGGCCTCAAAATGTGTGTGCTCATTTAATACCTAACGCGTATGTCACCAGTAGAGGCTTTGCTTCGTAAAAAGAACGATTGTTTCGAAACGTGTCAGCAATTAAGCCCTATGCATTCACTTAGTTAAGTTTTTTTTAAATTATACTTTAATCAGATAATTCAAGATGATTACATTAAACAACTATTTTTAACTTACTAAATTCAAATTTATCCTGGTTTGCAATATATGATATGTAAAATCAAAACAATCGAATCTGATGGAGTAACCGCCCTCTTTTACCAATTGAACATTTAATTGGGATTTATATTCCTTCATATTTACTTGTGCGCATAAAACCTTCTTTTAATGAGGTAAAGAAGGTTATTTGTGTACTGCATGACTTTGATAAATCTAAATACAATTAAACCACGCTTAGCGGCGTATTTCGTTGAGGTGTAACCAAGAGGTCAGTTACGGTCTGAGTTGACAATAGGACATATTTCCTGAAACTGTCTTTCTCAATAACCAAAAAATTAAGATCTTCTATAGGGAAGTGAACATACTGATATTTTTTCAAGTGTTTCTAGTGAAAAACTAGTGGCTCTAGTGAAGATCAAATAATATATGTTAGTATATTATTCTCAATGAAATGTAATACAACAGCGTTGGCTACGTATCTTGCGAATAACAGAGAAGATAAAGAGAAAAAAGAGTATACATCCAACATATAAGTGAGATTTTTATATTACACTCTACAACTTGTTTCTGAATGACAACAAGGTTATATATGTGTGTGTGTGTGTGTGTGTGTGTGTGTGTGTGTGTGTGTGTGTGTGTGTGTGTGTTTGTGTGTGTGTGTGTGTGTGTGTGAGTGTGTGTGTGTGTGTGTGTGTGTGTGTGTGTGTGTGTGTGTGTGTGTGTGTGTGTGTGTGTGTGTGTGTGTGTGTGTGTGTATTAGGATAAACAGAATACCAGAATAAACAGAAACCCGTTGTTTGTAATCACTAGGCTAACATGTAGCAATTAATATACAGATGTCAGCGACAAGAAAATAATCAATTCAAGGCAGTTTCCATTCGTCACGCATCATTTACTCTCAATACAATTTCTGCATTTTACAATACATTTATTTTCCCTCACGCTAAACTCCTGTTGTTTATACACAATTTACTCTGTATTTGATTATAAAACATGATTATTTCACCGATTTATGTATGTAATCAATTTATAGATTTAACTTGGAAAATACAAGTTTTTAAATTTAAAGTGGGTTGTAATCATCTTGATTTCACTGATTAAATCATACGTAATTATTTAAAGAACCAAGAAGAAAACTATTAACATACTATGATGAAGCGTTTCGAAACGGTCGTATAGCCTAATTGAAACTTCGTCGATAAAACATCGGTTTCGAAATGCGTCAGCAATGTAAGTTGATAATTTTCATTAAATACTTTAAATAAATATTGTTACAAAATTAATGATTGTTATTGAAACAAAATAATTTTAATAAATGTCTAAAAAGATAGGTAATCATTGTATAAATATATACAGAATATTTTACAAAGATCTATATAGAGACATATTATCTTTTCTAGATTGTTTCCATACGGGAAATGTAATGTGTGGATTTTTCTATAGATCCTAATAGAAGATAGTCTATGCAAAATCATGTGCTCTACAGATTTTCTTAATTTCTACCTTAATAAAACCGAGTACATAATACTTCTATTAAGCAGAAAATAACTTTACTTGTCAAAACGCGTCAAAGACTTAAAACAGTGCATTTTTTGTAAACAAAATTACAGAACGAATTGTCTGATTCAGATGTAGTTTTGTGGGTTTAGCTATTGGATGAGAAACTAATAACGGTTTAGTCCCATAGTTCAAATATATTTTGAGAAAGAAAGTTGTAAGTTTGAATATAATGCTGTAATATTTTGCAAAATTGTATAAGTTAGTTACCTGGTTAAGATCTAATTTAGGACGGCCTGGTTAAAGTTTCACTCGTAGTTTTCAAATTTAGAGGCTATTCACAAAATGTGTTATATGTACGTCCTATAAGGCTTTAAAGTATTTTAATGTTCTTATAGTAATGATATTAGGGGCAACTTTTATAGTGAACAGCTGATTGACAAAATAAATCTAAGCATGAAAAATATCGGTATTATATGTTTACACAACTGAATGTTTATACTAAACCTCAAACTAAACTAAACGCATTGTTAATCTTCATTACAGTCTAGTGTGTATTTTTAAAAACTTGCATTTAAACTAAACGCATTGTTAATCTTCATTACAGTCTAGTGTGTATATTTAAAAACTTACATTTAAACTAAACGCATTGTTAATCTTCATTACAGTCTAGTGTGTATATTTAACTTGCCATTCAATTACTGTAGGCTAATATTAAAATATCAGATCGTGTGAAAATCTGTTTAATCGAAGTTTCACTATATTTTCTGCTGAATTCAAAGTAATAATAAGCTTTTAGTTTAAATTAAACATCTTCGAAAGGAAGATCCTCAGGAGGTTTCTCGGCTCTGTAAATGATACGAGCCGGTGGAGGAGGAGACGAAATAGCGAGCTTAATGAGTTGTTTGGGGAACCCAATATAGGCAAAGTAATAAGAATTGGAAGACTGCGCTGGGTAGGGCAAGTGGGGAGGGGTGGAGGAGAGTGATATACCCAGAAGCCTATTAGATGGAACTATCTACAAAGTGAGAGCAAAAAGACATCCCGGATTTAGATGTATGGATTGTTCAGGATGCAAGAATGTGAGGAACTGGAAAGAAGCAGCACATGATCAAGCTACCTGGCGAAGGCTCATTGAGGAGGCCAAGGTTCACACATGACTGTAGCAACACAGAAGTTTATATTGAATCCTTGGACAGAGTTTTTGAATGTGTCAAGGGGTTTGATATGCATCGTATGTTACAACCGTATTACATCTCCATGCGTGAACTTTTAAGGTTATCAAAAGCTACTTTTTACCATGTCGAGAGACCTATGCTAGTATATACTCAGGTCCTTGTGAATTAATGTCAATAAACAAATCACAAACTATAACGAATAAATGTATACAATTTTGACAGATCCTCAAATTTAACTATTCACTACAAAAAGTATCTCTACACATATTTGGGTTAATAGATATCTATTTGGTAATAGATGGTAATCTATTAGGGTAAAAGTACTCTTTGGAGTAGGTTAATGAGCGAAGGAAAACTTTATATAGCTGGTGTAGACAGGTAAAACTAAAGATGGAATGTTATAAGCTCCTGATATTGAGTGTAGTGGAAAAATAACTCTTGGGGTATGATAGCTAAACCAAAGTGCACCGACTCTATCGGTTACGTAGTCATCTTATCTAAGTCTTGCTTTAGGCTAAAAAGAGAAGGAAAAAGTAACATAATTGGTGACAAGTATAACTAAAGTTGGAATGTTATAAGCTCCTTATATTGAGTATAATTAAAAATATTGACTCTTTGGGTAGAGTCGCATAACTAAAGTGCACCATCTCTCTATTGGAAACGTAGTCATGATGTCTTCACTTTGTATTAAGCTAAAGAAGGAAGTAAAAGAAACAGTCGATGTACATGTAGAACTAAACATGGAATGTTATAAGCTCCTGATATTGATTGTAGTGGAAAATAAAATAACTCATGGATGGCGTCGCAAAACTAAAACCAACCTACTCTCTATCAGGAATGTAGTCATTTTGTCTACTTTCTAAATTATGTTAAAGAAGGAAATTAAAAAAAAAAACATAATTGGTGTACAGGCAGAACTTTTAATGGAATATTGTAAGCCCCTAATATTGACTGTAGTGTAAAATAATAACTCCTGTGAGTAGGGTTGCTTACCTGATTTCTGAAGGGGACACCCAATGTCAAGTGTATAAACCCTCTACAACATCTGATACGTATATATGAGTGATATAAGTTATTGAGTGTGGAGACGTCTGTTTCAGAAGGCTCTTTGAGTACTGCATCTGTCGTGTAGTTAGGCTAAGGGTACTGCGACGGCTACCAAACCAGTTCAGCGGGGGAGGTAGCCACCCTACAGATAAGCCCCTTTAAGTGATTATTGTGATAAAATCACTGACTCGTAAAATTGTTAATTCCATTAACCACGTTAATCTTTAAATGCTTTCTACTGAAAAAATAAAATCGGAAACCTTCGTTTTTAACAGAAACATTATATTTCCTCACAGTTATAACATGGATCCACGTACATAATCAATATGTATAAACATCGATAAAAATGAGTGGTAAAAACAGGTAACTCTAAATCTTACTACACATTGGTTTATTAAAACAAACATTTGATGACAATGTCACCTTTATCAGTGCTTGGCTAGTTCATCAGCAGTCGGTTTGTTTTAATAAACTAGTGTGTTTGTTGCTATTAAACTAATGTGTAGTGAGATTTAGAGTTACCAGTTTTAATTTTTACCGTTGTTAATTGTTCTCACTAGCTAAGCTCTAATTAACTTAATGTATAAACATGTTTATATGTATATGGTACTATTAATTTACCTATAAGTAAATACGTACTACAAAGTTCACACTCACACACACATACACACATACCAACACACAAACACACACACACACACTCAAACACACACACACACACACACACACACACACACACAAACAAACACACACAAACACACACACACACAAACACAAGTAAAACAAGTTCATTATTTCTCTATATTGTACGCACATTATTTCGACAATCATGGGAAACTAACCTCGAAGCTGGTCTGAAGGGTAATAAATTTTACTGATAATTATTTTAGTTCATCATCTCTTATATTTTTAACCGTATACACACCTATTTAATTGTTCCATTTTAATGTTTTCAGTAAAGCTAGTAGAAGAATTTTACTGTTTTAATTTGTTTGTGTTATTTTATTTTTACCTTTAATGTAGGTAATCACATGTTGTTTCACTTTTTCTACAATAAATATCGCTGAAACAAAAAGTATGCTAAACTACAGAATAATACCTGTCTTTAAAAAAAAGTCTTGAAGACCCCTTCAAATTTACATTTTTGTTAAGCAATATCATTAAGACAGGTCAGTCATTCCTACCATATTTACTAGCTAACGCATGGAAAATTACTTTACGGACGGCCAAGTAAGCGAAAACGTTTGTGTGTACAGATTAGGTTAAAAGAAAAGCAAACACTTCAGAACACAGTCTGCATGCTTCTCACAGGATATTGCATTTCCCCTCGTTTGGAAATTACAGCCGGAGTGTGAATCATAGAGTGGACTGACATGCACGAGCACGCACAGATATAAGCTAAAAATTATTTAACTACGAAAACATCTAAAAGCATATATGCTATTAATCTATTAAAAGTTACATTGCCCAAATGTCATTCATTTAATAAAAACTATTCAGAATAGAATTGAAAAACAATGTAAAATATTCAAATGTTTAAATAAACGTTTGGCTACCCCTTTTGACTTTTCCTTCTGCATTAAATTTACCTAAGAATGAAATTACCCTAGTCTAATCGTGTACTTAATTTACTCTTTAATGTGAAAACCTGTGTAGTTACGCCAACAAAACTTATTGGATGAAAAATATATAACTTCTCGTTAGTATAATTTCCATTGCGTTACGCTATGAGTCGCCTTAAAATGAATTTAATGATAAGAAAGGGTTTCATATATCAGTTTATTTTATGTTATACCTTATATTTTTAAACAACTGTTTAACACGTAGGTTATGTTACATTATGTATTGAACATTTTTTAAAAAAAAGGATATTTTTTAATAGTTTAGATCAGTTAATAAATATATTAATTTATTTACACTCTGATAAATTTCCATACAAATAATTCTAATACGTTATGTATTTTTAATACAGTTATTAAAATGAAAACATTCTTAGGTGCGTCTGATACTTTTTAGGAATTTATTTTAATAGAATTTTTATTTTTTTTAAATTGTGTATAGTAAACCTCTATTAGATTATTATTTTAGTGTTAAATGTGTAAATCAGTATTATTGTTTGTTATAAACCTAAATTTTATATTCTTATGCTCATAAAAATATATTTCAATTTAATTCGTTAGGTTTGCAAAACTACTAGCTTTAATTTGCTATTTCTAGTTTAAATTTTGGTGTTAAATATAAAAAGTTTTTATTATTGCTTCTTATATTATAAGAAATGTTTAGGTATTTCCTCATTGCGGAAAATTAAATGTTTTCTCAATTCAAAATTTCTGTAGATGTCGTTATATAAGCTTCCACTGTCGGCACTCAGTGGCCACTTGCCAGAGCCTCATTGTTTTACGTACAACAAACTAGTTTTCCTGAAATCCAAATACAGATAGAGTTTTCAACATGTGACCAACCACTGCATCCAATCTGTGACTAATCATATGACTGAAGAAAAAGATCTCAATAAGACCTATGATTATTAGTAATTGTATTGAACAAAGATAGTTACATCAAAGCTCACTAACTTCATATAAGTTGTATAATTTTGTCAACGCTTGTATAAGATAAATTAAAAATCAAGATTTAGCAAGGTTCTATGCGTAGGCTTACATGGGTTGCTGGGGTGGTTTCGAATGTAGATCCGCGCTAGACGGAATGTAAGTAGAATTACTGATCTTCTATAAAGCTCCATAGAGTTGTCAATGCGAGGTATATAATCACGCCATTATGTTATTTTGAAGTTATCTCCAACTAGAACAACAGAGAAGGGCCGTGTTCCGCAGACTGAAAGTAATGTACCTTAAAACTTCACCGAATACGTATTTAGCAGAATGGAAAATATTAGGAGAAAGTTTCTATGTCAAAAATATACTAGATATACCATAGTCTGGCAGGATAACCTCACTAGATAGTTCCTAGGTCTGCAAGGATAATTCACACGATAGTCCCTTAAGTATACTACTGAGTGTTCCCTTGCAGCACGGAATTCCTAATTAATTTTCAACTATTTATTGAAAAACATAATAGATGTATATTCTAGTAGTAAATACTTTTGAACTATTAGTCTACTTTTGTTGTTACAAAAACAACCTAATATAATGTTACTATATAAGGCACCATACAGATTTTTCAGTGGACCTTTCGATATATCTTAAAGACAGAATAGATTTAAAGTATGAAATATATTCTCTAAATAATAAATGACTTTTTAAAAACTCCCAAAGTGTAAAATTTGCTAATTTGTTAAAAACCTAGACCAGTACATTAAATATAAGTATATAAATAATAAGTAACATTAAATCGATATATATGAGAACAAAATTCACCAAAATATAATTACATACGACACGTTCGAATCATACTCACATGCGCGCGCACTCAGTTATACACTCAAGTATTTATAATTTGGTTCGATGGAAAGTTTCATTTTGGTGAAATACTCTGCGTTGTTTACCCAATAATGTTATACAGGCTTCGTTTGCACTGGACAATAATACCCCATATTTGTACTTTTTTCCCAGCATTCAGATTCATTCAAGCCGCGAGGGAAATATTGGAAAAGAGATGAATACTCAGCATTCCTCTCTTCCCGCGATACGACGGATCCGAAAGGAATGCTCCCGTTGCGGGCTTTGATTTCATATCAGCACGTCCGCGATTTGGATTTTACAGAACGCATCGTCCAATAATTCATTTTTAGCAAAGCCCATATTAAGCGAGCAACAGGTAATAATACAGCTTTAAACACAAAACATTTCCAAGTACCAAAATCGATTCAACAATAAAACAGAAATCATTAGTTCTTGACTTTAGTCACATTTACTTCGTGTAACTTCAAATATCATGGTTATTAAATAACACTGTCTTCTTTATCAATTAACATTGTAAATATTAATAACCTAAAGTTCATATAAAGAGAATTAGATAACAAGAGAAGTTACTTCATCTAAATAATTTATATTAATGGTAAATACTAATATCTACTTTTGAATTTTGATAAATAAATTTTAAAAAGTAGTGGATTATAATACTTCAACAGCTGTTAGAATATTTAAATAACACGTAACATTTTATGAAGTAATATATTTTTCATTACTGAACAACAAATAAAGGGATACAATGTACGAGTAACAGCTACATGAAATCATATGTTACAACACAATTAAGATATATGTAAATAAGTAGAAAGTTGCATTTCAATATGTAAACAAAATAACTTCTAACGGGAAGACGAAAACAAGTGAAAACAGCTGTTAGGGTTAACCTACAGCTATGTATTTCTGATATGTTCGGGATGATTCGTTCCTACAGAGATGCAGAAGGGGGGATATTGTTAACCATTCGTAAGTGATGACACTCTCTCATATTAAGCCTTTACGATGAGCCAGAACAAGTTGCACTTAAACAAGTAGACCTAATAGCCTTTATAAAACTAATAGTGTCCGTTCTTACTTTGGTCAAGAAAAACATTGTAATTTAGTTACTTTTTACTAAATAATTACAATTAATATAAATAAAGTGACATAATCTATGCGTTAAAATACCAGTTCTACCGCATAACCCATATTAAATCCACTGTTTTTGTAAAACGTTTTTCTCCTATATGAAGCTAAAATTAATTAATTAAATTGAATTAATAAATTTATATTTGAAAAACTTTATTGCATCAATTAATTGTAATACACTACATGTTTTAAAAAATGTAGGCTATTTGAACTTGGCTGGATGAATAAAATATATTTTATTAACGATTGAAAGTTTGAACAAGATATACAAATATATATAGGGGAGTGTGAAGTAATAGAAGGAATTAAAAAAATTAGACAAGGATATTACATCTTTATCTGTTGACGTGTTTAAAATTGACTGTTATAAAATATACCAGTCAGGTTAGTAGCTGGTGTAGACAGTATTTTAGTCAAAACTATTTAAATAAATCTGCATGACTTAACATTGTATATTATCAAAATATGCTGTACTCTAGTAAAAAATAATTTTTTATTACTAAGTGTTTTCAAATATTTCAACGATTATATTAACAGTAAGATTTTTAACGTACATCAGGGAAAGTATAAGAAGTGTATCTAAAATGACTTTATCAAGGAAAAACATATTGACATACTTAGAGTTAAATTTCATTGCTTTATTTTCTATATATAAATATTATTTAGATTGTTTATTATTTTTATATCTAAAGTACTCAGTCGAATGCTTGTTATTATTTCTTTTACAATAGTAAACTCCTGTTAACGAAATGAATTTACCTTAAAAGGGAAATAACGGAATAATGTTACTAATTAAGCCTTAAGTCTGATCTAAAGATAAATAGCAGTAGCCTAATGATGATTCAAACTAGTTTATTTTTAATTTAATGGTAAAAATGGAAATTATATGTCGGTCCTTAAAATAAAACTGTTTGTAAAGTACTCTTTTGCTGGAAAATTATAAATTTACATGCAAATTTTCATATTGTTTGGTATATTCTAAGTAGATTCCAATAAAGCTTAGGGGTAGTCCACTAAAATAATTAAAGCAAAGTACACACAGTAACTCAGTGATGTATATAGCTTGTAAAACGTCATCACACTTCACGATAGTTTTCGGTCCTTCATCTTCCCGTAGCTATAACCAACCTTTAACGTTCCATCCTTACAAAAAAATTCACATATAGTGTAGAATACGTAACCGTACACTTGCCTTTGAGAGATCACGTACAGATTTCTCGTGTACTACTCATTCTTAAAACATGCTATATACTCAGAATGTTCTATACATAAACAGCTTCTGTATCCGATATGTCTACACATATTTCAAGATTGTTATTTCATACTAAAGCTAATTTATTATCGATATCTAATATCAAGCTATCATGCAAGTCAGTGTTTTGACACTCCTTATCATGTTTGTAGGAAAGTATTTATACCCTTCAACTCCCGTCTCACCTATTGAGATTTCTCAAGGACAAGTGCACGGTTACGTGGTCCGCACTATAAGTATCGGGTTTATTTAGGAACCATTTCTTTAGCAAAGTTTAATAGGCTACACTCGACGTAATGTTTTGTTATAAAGAGGCTGAAATACTGCTCAAGAGGCAGTACTGCAAAAAATCTACAAACTTACATTCGTTTGCATCCTCTATAGACGCGTGTGGATAGACGGCATCATCAACACTCACTCAGATACACTAGACTCTAGACTGTGTTTTTGTCAGTCAGAGAAGATGAGAGTTTGCTGACGCCGTAATTTCTACAACGTCTCTGGCTGCACCTTAGGTACTGAATCGGTTCTAATGGTAGTTAACTGGTAAAATAGTGGTATTTCGAAGCACGCTATATGGTGATGTGACATGAAAGACAGTTTTTATTTACACTTAGTGTGGAAGCCTGAATGGCTTTTACTTGTTATTTGTAAAAGCTAACTGAGTAACCAAGAAACTAGGATACACAATGGCACCAAATTATTTTTTATTGATAACCGTGTATGAAACAGTAGGAAGACGATATCGTGGGTGTGGGACTTTACACTAGGTTGACGATAGAGGGAGGTAAGGTGGAATCACTGTAAATCTCTAAATAAACTCGTACTCATCCCATGTATAGAATATTAAAAATTTTTACAGTTAAAAAATTGTAAAGTTCGTCTCGCTCTGCAGAATGACATTTGGTGTAGATAATCTATCTACTGAATAATTATTGTAATCAAGCTTGTCTATATTGGTGTGGAGGGAATTATATGTAAACAACTAACAAGTATAATTTTTATAGTAAATTACTTCTGAACTATAACATTAATTTATGATAAACAGACCTTAAAAAAGTACTAAAATGATACCTTCATATATATATATAACCGTTTTCCAAAATATTTCTACGTCAAAAAAGCTCTTTTTTCAAGAACAGAGTATAGGACAATTTTAGATTGATAATAAAAGGTGTCATTGGAAAACATGCTTACTTATCTTAGGGTTGACAAAGGTTTTCAATGACGTCATCTCTATACTTGTAACTGTAAAGACATCTGGGACCGCTGAAAAGACAGCATGTTGGTTCGTAGTTGCTCAAATGGCACGTCTCAAAACATAATTTAACTCATTAAAATCATGAGTGAAATATAACCAGTAATATAATACTCATAAAAAGAGCTCATAGTTATAGTAAACATTATACGTATTACACACACACACACACTCATACACACACACACACACACACACTCATACACACACACACACACACACACACACACACACACACACACACACACACTATATATATATATATATATATTATATAACTCATATAACTCATAGTTATTGAAAATATTACCCTTATTTTACACACACACACACACACACACACACACACTCACTCACACACACACACACACACACACACACACACACACACACACACACATATATATATATATATATATAGTGTGTGTGTGTGTGTGTGTGTGTGTGTGTGTGTGTGTGTGTGTAAAATAAGGGTAATATTTTCAATAACTATGAGTTTTGTGAGTGTAATATATTAAAGAATAACTTCACTCATTACGTTAATGAGTTAAATTGTTTTTTTTGAGGACGTGCCATATGAGCAGCAACGACCCAACATGCTGACTATTCAGCGGGTCCAGATGTCTCCCTCCCGCAACGCAATTAATTCCAGATAAAAGGGCAAACCAGATTTAGCCGAATACACAAGATTTCGTGATTGGGGCATTTAAGATAAACAATTAGAAAGTAACTCTTAGGCACGTACACACTCGAAGCAAGCACCCTCGTTGGAGGGTTGAGGGTGCTCAAGTGTTCCGACTGAGTTCTGGCACAATTAGAAAAAGCAAATTGCATTTTAACTATTAATGTCATTACACACTGGGTGACGTTCATTAATTCTACGTTCTAAAGATATATTTAGAAAGTGTTAAGTCCGTACACAATATTAAAGCTTTTATCTCGTAAGTATACACTTGCTGGTCTGATATCAGTTTATGACCTTATATAATCACTATGATACCGTTAGTTATATAATGCTATTGTAAAACACTTTACATGCTTATAAAAATTTTAATATAATATGTTTATTTATTAAATTATATTTTTAAATTAAGATTATTGATTACTACATGGTGTTTCCCCGTAGAAGAATTTAACAATTACGACCAGAATAATAGCGTATAGTAGTAGTAAATTCAATCCAAGTAAACTATTTTGTCTAGTATAAATTTATAGTAATTACTGAACAGAAATAAATTTTAAAACAATAAAATAACCATAGCTTCCTCAAATTGTGACTTACAGTCCTATAGTGGGCGTTCTATGAGCCTAATTAATTGCATTAATTAGATGTTACAATATATTTACACAAACTATGATTTATATTTATGTTGAAGATATATCTATGTTTGAAGATTTCACAATTGTTAACATATTTTTGTGAATTTGCATACATTTTTAAAAATTGACAAAACTTTTTCAAAGGCATTTCTAAATTAGACTTTTAAAAATTACTTTCTTTCCACTAATAATCGATACTGTTCAAAAAATTATAAGCTACCTGAAGATGCAGATAATATTCAGAGACAAATATCTGTTTTAACTAGTTGAAGACACCCAACATTAATTATTAAAAAAAATACAAAAGAACCATGTACACAAAGCTTTAAAAAGAACATTTTTTATATACAGGATTTTAGTTTTTTTCAAAATTTTTAATTTTTATTACGTAGATAATAATTTTTTAAATTCATTCTATTAGCTCACACTCTCCTTATATATATTACAAAAACGAATTTCACCAAAGGAGAAGTAAAGATACTCGAAAATAGTACAAAAACAAACATCAAACTAAAATTACAAACCACAGTAGAAAAACTCATAGTAGAAACAGAACTGGCAATGAACCTTATAAATTACGAAAATCATGATAACATTAGAAACACACCATCACATGAAATCAACAAAATCATCAACAAAAAAATCAAAAAAGGAAATCACAACAAAAATAAAATACAAATAAGCCAAATAAACAAATTGAAACAAAAACTATTTAAAAATAAAATAATTGCTACAAAAGCGGACAAAAGCAACGTTACAGTAATCATATCAAAAACAGAATATAACAAAAAAAACAGAAGAATTCATAAAATCCAACAATTGCATAGCACTAAACAAATCCCCACTAAAAAAAATACCAAAACAAATTTATAAAATTAGCAAAAAACTATAAAAATTTATTCAGCCAAAAAAACCCTTACCAATACACAATAGACAATCTAAAGCCCCCTAAAATTAACGCCCTCATCAAAATAAATAATGTCAACAATCTAATAAGGCCCCTAATAAATTTCGAAAATGCACCTGCCTATAAAATATCACAAATAATCGCCAATAACCTAAAACACGAACTTAAACTGAAAAATAAATACACCATAAAACTCAATTAAATTAACCGAAATAATAAAAACAATAAACATAACAAAAAACACCAAATTTATATCATTTGATATCACAAATATGTACTCTAATATACCAATAAACGAAACCATCCAAATAATAAACAACAAATTAACTGATTTCAAAACCAACCCCAAATTCACAAACCAAATTAAAAAATTCCTAAAGACCATAATAAACCAAACCTATTTCATATTTAATAATAAAAAATATAAGCAAATAGATGGCTTAGCAATGGGATCACCCCTCTCAAGTATAATATCAGAAATTTACCTCCAAAACCTTGACGAATTAATCACACAAACCATAAAAACACACGACCCCAACGGACATTTGCTACGATATGTTGACGATGTATTATACATCTCACAAAATAAAGCAATTAATAATAATACCATCCTAAATGAAATCAACAACTTACACCCTACCATAAAATTCACCATGGAAGAAGAAGTAAACAATAAAATAAACCATCTAGACCTAACAATAACCAGAAATACAAATAACATTGAATATTCAATTTTTAGGAAACCTACACAAACCATTAATACAATACCAAACCACTCTAACCATCCCCCACAAGATAAAATGGCTGCTTACAACTCTCTTATACAGAATGCTAAAACTACCTTTAAAAATGAAGAAAAAGCAAAAGAAAAACAAATAATATATCAAATAGCCCAAAAAAATGGATACAATAAAAAAACTATAGATAAATTAGAATTTAAAATATTAAATAAATTAAAACAACCTAAAACCGAACTACAAACAAACACAAAATGTGCCACATTCACATACACAGGGTACAACATAAAAGGAATAAATAAAATACTAAAAAATAATAATATTAACATAGCTTACAAAGACACAGGAAACATAATCAATAAAATAAACCAACCGATAAAAATCTGCCCCCTCCTAATAACGGAATATATAAAATCGAATGCCCAAACTGTAATAAAATATATATATATATATATATATATATATATATATATATATATATATATATATATATATATATAGGCCAAACAAAAAAGAAATTAAAAGACAGATATCAGGAACCCCTCAATGCATACATCAAACCTCAAACTTATCTACACAGTCATCAAAAACAAACACAAATTCCCCACATTAGAAAACATACACCTCAAAATGACAATCTGGGATCAACTACAAATTTAAAAACATAAACATAATATCATAAACGAACAAATACAAATAAAATCAAAAAACGATTAATTATTCAACCTAATAGACAAAATTAACCCCAAGGCAAACTTAAAAGACTCCCACAGTGCAGTGAATCCGAAAATAGAACAATAACGGTACACCATATGACAACGGAAATTCCACACAGCTCGCAGTCTACTACAACCCCCGGTCAGTGATGCTCGATAATGGAGATACTATCAATCTTTGAAAGTTAACTCTCATTAATACCAAGTAAGATTCTTGTTGAAGTACATATAGTGAAAGTATATATAGTATAATTTGTACAAATTTGCAATCATTAATGAAATATGTTTTATTCAAGTCTAGCGCTTTGTTACGGAGAAAACTTTCACGTATATGCACGTAGTGCTTTTTAGGGCTAAACACGTATATGCATTTTTCTTTAGCCCTCATCTGGGCTCAAGTTAACCCTCATCGAAACCTCAGTTATACAACCTTAAATTGTTGCAATGGTTACCACACAATATCATAAATAATGTATATGTTTGAGTACAGTTTTCTTCCATTCCTATATTCTCCTCTGTTGACGCGTTTCGGAGTAACTCCATTCTCAATACTTCAATCGTACTGTTGAATTCGTTTTTATGTACCGTTAGCTACGCTCCCCCCCCCTTCCGGACCTCACTTCCTATTGGTGCACTCTTACTCTTGCTTCTTGCGTCCAACTACTTATTAATTTTAAACTTTTAAATATAACGATTGACTATATATTTAAACGGTATATAAAGACGAACTCAAAGTTTAGGCGAACAGTACGATTGAAGTTTTGAAAATGGAGTTACTCCGAAACGCGTCAACAGAAGAGAATATTGAAACGTTAGGAATGGCAGAAAACTGTAGGCTACTCAAAATAGAAATAGTCCCAAAAGAAATTAAGATTAGTATATTAATAATTTCATAAATAATGCTCTAGAATTAAAACTTAATGAAAACAATAAATTAAACAAATAAACTGGATTAACTGTTTCAAACCTAGCTTTTCAACCGGACAATGCGAAAAGAAAGAGAAAAGGAACTACAACAGAATGAAAGTGACAAGAAAAGAAATCGTATAAATAGTAACAAACAAAAATAATAGTCTAACACCGTACATAGAAAAACAAATGAAAAATTGCCAGAAACAGAAAATTCACTTTCTATTTGGCCACTAAATATTGTTATTCCGATATATGTATATATATATTCATATTAATTATAATTATTAAAAAAACTATAATTAAATTTTTCTTTGTTGATTTAAGTAGGAATTGACTTTAAAAAAAATGTATATTAATTGTTAAAAACAATTTCTTATTTTATCAACAAACGAAAAAATAGTGTACTGTACTTGTTTTTCTTCTCCAATGTAACTTTTTATAATAGTGTCTTGCATAAATTATCTAATATATATTACCTGACATCAGATATACCAGCAGAAGCCATACATTATATAAAAGATTTATATTCTTTATCATAATGTACCAGTGAAGAGACGCATTTATCATATGTTGTATTAGGTTAGACATGAAAAGTAAACCATTAACTTCGAAACTAGTTTTAAAACTTCCAAACTATAACGATATATATGCAAAGGTTCATTACAAATAATGGTTTTAAAATTATTGAAATATATAAAAAAGTAGCCAATACACTTTCAAGAAAGGCCTAAGTTAATTTACGTTTTTATATCCTAGTAGTAATCTTTCTTCAATATGAAAAAACATTTTCTTTTTTTATAAACCCTCTGTCACTCTCTTTTCAATCATGATCTAAAACAATGTCTGAATCGGGTAAAATTTGTTTGGTTTTTGTAATCAAATATTCTTTTATATCGGCTGTTTGAAATTCAATTTCTTATACATTCAACAATAATTTGGTTAATGCTAAATAAATTTGGTTGTTTATTTTTGCTAAAGTATGTTTTCAAATAACAGCTGCTTTTATTACTCGTCGGTAAATTAGCGTATCGTAAATTAGCGACAAAATTAAATTCAAATATTTCAAAGAAGCTAAACGGTGAATATAGTTCTGTAATATACTGGGTGTGTTACTGCCAGAATAAGCATGAGGTCTATTATTTACTCACAATGGCCTATTTAGTGAATTTTAGTAGAAGTAACGTCTCCAGGCAGTAACATGATCACCACTGTTTTCATTAAAAATCCATAACGAAGGAAAAATACTTAATTTTTTTAAAAATAAGTCAAAGAGATTTTTGATACTTTTCTAATTTTCTGTTAAGATTTAGATTTTTATTTTGATTATTATAATTACCCGCCAATCCTAGTATTGTTCCACTCTTCACTGACACGTTTCGAAGCACCTATATCAGTCAGAGTTTTTAATAAGTTTTGACTGATGAAGGTTCTTCGAAACGCGTTAGCGGGCAGTGGGAAAATGCTAAGATTGGCAGGTAATTATGATATCCAAAATAAGAAGTTAAATAAACCTAAAGTTTCTTTTAAATAATTTTAGTTAGCCTAAACATTCTGTATTTTTTTCCAATATAAAGTATTTATTTATATATTATTTTTAATTCAACCAAATATTTCAAAACGTTTGAGCAGTACTTGTGAGCACAGGTCACGCTTGTAAGTACAAGTAACGA
The DNA here is from genome assembly GCA_036971475.1 of Prosapia bicincta. Classification (NCBI taxonomy): domain Eukaryota; kingdom Metazoa; phylum Arthropoda; class Insecta; order Hemiptera; family Cercopidae; genus Prosapia; species Prosapia bicincta. Next base: position 27,305,845 of record JBAIZL010000003.1, read on the forward strand.
ACTGCAACTCAGAACAATTTATTTTTTATTCGAGTTTCAATGACGAAGTCGTCATCAATGAATGAAGCCAATCCGTCTAAACTATAAGATGTAGTTAGATTCACTAGCTGTAATCACTAATAATGATAACTGCATCGCAACGCGATTAAGCAATTAATTACTATTTGTGCGGCGTTGTGCAATATTACTTAAGGAATTCAAGGTTAGGTTGGTGATATTAACTTTAGCAATGGTTTCAGTAGCTTCTTTGGGGAGATTGGGAAACATAACGGAATATCTGTTTAAGTAGGAACTAAGTGAATTGGATATTTTTATTATGATATCTATAAAAACCTATTTCCCAATCATTCACTTCAAGCCTGATCAGCATCTCCTGGGCTACAGGGGGAGGGAGGGGTCACGTGTCCTGAACACGCTGCAATTATGAAAGCATTGATTGATGCTTAGTCACAGTTTGACTCCTGGAGCTCCCTCACTCCAGTCAAACCCTAAACCCAGAGTCAAATTTTCTGCTTTAACTATTAAAAAGCCTCCATTATTAGAATGCCTAAGCTTTAGGGGTTACCTTTGAATAGCTCTATATATATATATATATATATATATATATATATATATATATATATATATATATATATATATATATCGCAATATGTATTCTTGTGTATTAATAAAGAACATAAGTCAAAATACAAATACAAGAATTATAATTGAATTTACAATTATATGTTGTAATTACAATTACAATTATGTTGGCTAACAGTACCAACATCATCAGGAATATTAAACAATTGTATATTTTTAGGTATATATATATATATATATATATATATATATATATATATATATGAGGCTATTTGTAGGTAGATCAAATTGTAGGTAGGAATACTTGTAGATGACCATATTTGTAGATAGGTCTATTTCTAGATAGACCTATTTATAGATCGATCTATTTTTAGGTAAGTATATTTGTAGTTAGGCATATTTCTAGTTGGTTCTGTTTGTAGGTAGGCTTGGTTTAAGTAGGTTTATTTGTAAGGAGGCCTATTTGGAGGTAGGCATATTTGTTTGTAGGCCTATTTAAAGATCGTGAAACCCTATAATTGAATTTAGTTGAAAGAATATATTTTTAGTACTGTCTTTCATACGTTTAGTTTCATCGTAGTTTAACATTGTTAAAACGATTCTCTTAGCCCATTGGTTGTTGATTTTTGAAGACCGAATACTTTTTCATACTACCTTGTTGTCACATTTGTTATTTTAGTTAGACAAACCCTCTATGATTTTAAAAAGGGTGCTAGGTTTAGTATCTATCATATTGCTATAGAATTTGCTCATGTCATTATTTATTTTATACTTCCTTAAATATTAATTAATTAATCTTGTTTTATGTATTTTTACATTTTTCAGACAGTTGTTTTTATTTTTCGGGTATTTGTTTTATTATATGATAATTAGCCTATGTTTAGAAGGGTAAAATATCGATTTAAAGGTACTCGATTGATAAATGAGTAGTTTTCGTGTACATTTAAGATTTTTTAATATTTTTTTGTAGTTTATTTTACTTAGGTATTTATTTATTATTTGCCCGACGTATCGTATTATTTAATAAACTAGAAACATTAGTTACAACGGTAAAAATTAAAACTGTTTACTTTTAATCTCCCTACATGTTAGTTTATTAAAACAAACACACTAGTTTAATTAATTGTGTTTGTTTTAATACACTAATGTTTAGTGAGATTTAGAGTAAACTGTTTTAATTTTTACCGTTGTGAATTGTTCTCACTAGCTAAGCTCTAATTAACTTAATAGAAACATTCTTAAAGCAAATAAATAGTTACATTTTAGTTTATAAATTATGTAGGCCTATACACCTAATCGTAGTGGTTCTTCAAACAAATCCATATTGCCATAACACTATAAAGGAGTAAACAGTTAAGGCTGTGGTAGTGCTTTCAGGATGGAAAATTATAAATGAAAGGACAGGATTACATATCCTTATAAGATTCAGTAATCTCTGCAAATCCCAAATTTCCATAAAACCTGAACTATCGCTGCGTAAAACATCCCCATCAGTGATTCTATTCTCCTGAGAGGGCGAAGAATATTCTCATCGGGATTTCACTTTGCAAATTAGCGAAACTCGGTTCTGCGGTCTCAAGATAAAAACGGGAATAATTTAAGCGTTTAATTAAGACTGAAATAAAAGCTGTTCATTGCGAATCCAAGAAAGGTTCAGTTTCAGAAGTAAATTAGCAAAGATGGAATGCTTCACTAAATACTTTAGCAACAATAGGGTGAAACTTTGTTGTAACAGTTTAGTCAAGTGGAACTAGGTGTTTTTTTTTAATTCCTTCTATTAGATCACACTCTCCTTGTATATATCTTGTTCAAACTTTCAATCGTTAATAAAATACTTTTATTCATCCACTCAAGTTCAAATATTTATTTTAAAACCTGTAGTACATGGCACATGATGTGAATACAGTTTTCTTTTCAAATAATAATTCATTAAATACATTTTAAATGAATTAATTTTAGTTTTACATGATTGAAAAACTTTTCCCAAAAGGGGAAAGGTATATAGTTATTTCGTAACATTTGGCTTTAAATAAGTCAGAACCTATGATTTCATAAAACAGCTGATTTTATGTAGGCCTAAAAGGTTGTGAGGCAGAACAGCTGTTTTAACGCTTAGGTTATGTTACCTTATTAATAATAATTTTAATTATTGAATAACAACTACTGAAATGAAATATGTCTTTGTTAACCCAAGTAGGAATTGACGTTAAAACTTGTTTTTATAAGACTTGTTTTAATTTCATATCGAAATCTAAAAAACATCTTTAAAATCCTAACTATTACGTTCAGACACATTTAACTAATGAAATTATATTGATAGCAGGTTCTACTTTTACTAACAAACGTAAAGTTTTATTGATTTTCAAGGAAACGTATTTATTTTTAAAAAAACATACAACTGCGTATACAAAATCTCAATTTTTATTTAAACGATATAGTAAGTGAT
>JBAIZL010000003.1:27313872-27321372 GCA_036971475.1 Prosapia bicincta
TGTTTCCAATATTTGTATTATAATATATTGCACCACTGTGCTCTTGATATTGTATAGTAAAGCCAGGTTTAATTGCTAGTTATATAATCATCTTGATTTCACTGAATAAATCTTACGTAATTAATGAGTAACTAAGTGGAAACTACTAACTTGCTGCGGCATTTCGAAACAGTCGCTTCTGCGGGTCGAGCACCGGTTTAACTTCGTCAATGAAACGTCTGTTTCGAAACGCCGCAACAAGTTAGTTAATAGTTTCACTTAGTTACTCAAATAATTATTTATAATAAACCCAGGTTTACTTTACATCTGGAACACAAACTGACACAAAGAATACAACTTCAATACCCCAAACTTTCATCTTATTCTCCCAAGACCGAAACATGTCTTCTGCCCAAATATAAAAGAACCTTTAAAAGTTCTAACACCAACTTCAAGCCTACATCTGACAGTCTGGTAACATATCTTTTACAAGATATAAAGAGCATAGATACACAAACTTATATTCATATTTGAAAACTGAAAACATTTGAAAACTAACTGCAAATAATTCCCTCGCCCTTTAAAAATAATTATTTTCCATAAAAACATAGCTTACCTTGATAATACTACTTTATAAAAAATTCTTCTCCATAATTTGTTAACGTATTTTGAAATTCCTTAATTTACAAGATATTCTTTTCCATCTTATGTAAGCCTGCCTTGATGAGAAATGGAAGTTGATAAATAATATGATTAATATGAATTCAAGAGATTCTAACAAAAATGAAATGATAAAATGTACAAAGAAAATTATGTTTTGTTATCATACATAATTACACAGGGTAAATATTTATAATACACTTTGAACGAGCATTGTTTAGTTTAAATACAAAACAATTATCATTTAGTATAAAATTCATGGTACAGATCCATCCAGTTCTTCTTAAGCATACCAGACAAAACATTAAATGCTTAAAAATTGAAGCAACTTAAAGAAAAATAAAATTAATTTAAGTTGGTTGGTTGAAACAGATTTAGTTAATGACAAATTTTCAACCGTGTGAAAGCTTTTCGGAGGATATATCTGTTTGACCATTGGAAATTATATGGGATAAGCCAATTTTCCATTAATTATTTTCTAAAGATTTTTTTTAGTATTTAAAACTACAAAGCAACCTTTGTAAATATTTTTATATGAAACATGAAACGTTTTGCAAAGATGATAAGGATAGGAAAATTAAAACATACCAAAGCAATATTTGTGATGCGGTTTACGTTAATGACGTCAGTTATAACTAGTTTTATATCACAAATACATTAATTATAAGCATGTTCATTATAGTTTTTGATTCCGTAAACTTTTTAAATAGCTGATCGTCTTTGAGACATATTCACAATAAACACTTCAATTTAACTAACAACTACAGTTATATATGGAAATGATTTGTAACCAATCGCTTACCAGTTTATCGCTTAAATTGTAATTTATTACTTAGTCGAACTCTACTACTGGAGTGTAAAAGAGGGCGAAGAACTTTAAGGAGGGGTGGCAATTGAAGGGTGCTAATCAATAATGTACCAATGGTGAAAGCAATTACATGTCACGCTTGGAACAAGGGAGTGTCACCAAACGACATCACCATGGGGAGGTTAGACTTTCTACCTCTATGTGACTGAATAACAGTGACCGGTTGACAGGCGAATTTGCATACAAAAAGATTCCCGTCTGAGGTAAAGAGAACTGAAAAATAAAAATGTGTTTTAAATTTGTTACGTTGGATTTCTCAGTTTGATTTGGTAAACATTATAATGGATATTCTAACTACCCATTCTGAGAATATTACTTAATTTTTGAACACTTTCTAAAGCCTCTTATATAATTCACTGCATCTTTATAAGGAAATTCAAACACCTGTATTTATACACTTTTTTGTATTAACGTGGCACACACAAAAAAACACTACTTACCGATTTATCATATCGCGTTTCGCGCTAGGTTAGCATCTATCCAAAGCTGTGAATTACTGATAAGACTGTTGCTCAGGTGTGAGTATGTCCGCACAACACACCTGAGCAACAGTCTTGTCAGTAATTCACAACATTGAATAATGCGTTGACCTAGCGCGAGACGCGCCTGCTGAATAAATAAGTAAGTAGTGTTTTTTTAGCCAAGTTAATACAAAAAAAGTGTAATTTATACAAAAAACCTCAAGATGTACAACACAAAAACTGCAAGCCTGTATCATATTTTACTTTCTAATTGTTATTAATGATTAATATTTGTAATTATTACAAAATTATACAAGAAAAACACTCTTAATTTAAGGAGGGACCTTGTACCTCTATACAGTTCAAAATATGTAATTTGTGAATGAGAAATAAAGGTAGGGAAAACAAGAAGATAAACGTACGAAGCGAACTTTGAACTCCATATCCAACCGATCATTTATAGATGGAGCGAAATTATGGATTGTAAAACTTAACTCAAACTATTGATTAGCCCCAGGCCCGAAACGAAAACTTTGTATCCCGATCTTGTGGTGCATATAAGCTTCATCACCAGGCCACCAGACGGTGTTTGAATAGAGCCTACTACTTAGGCTTTTACAAAACTACTCGAGACTTTTAGAAGCTTTTGATTTACCCTGTTTCCTACAGCTGGCATAACCAGTTAGTTCTTTATCCACTCTAGGTTAGCTTTACTTTAATGACGGTTCCCACACTAGTTCGAGTCTAGTCAGACAGGATTCAGTTCAATCTCACCATTTATTGTATGAGGGTTCACAAAGTTTAACAGGTTTAAGAATTTTAGATTACCCGCTACCAATCAGCAGTATTTGATGGCTGTAGAATGACCAATAAGCTTGAAGATGTACAATGCACCATCCAGTCAAATATTGTTAAACAAAAAGATTAAATTTCCGTTCCGTTTCATATGGCCTTTTATACTAAACGAAAACTATGAGTGCCATATTCTACACTCCAAGAAACTGTAAAGGTTTAGTGACAAAGATACTAAAGAGATTTTAAGGAAAGGGTGTAAAAGGTAAAGTAAGGCGCTGAAAGCTTCTAAAAATAGGATTTAATTTAATAATTTGTTAAATTACAAAACGTAAAGTATAGTTACTTTAATAAATAACGCTAAGTTCCTGCTTGTATTGTGCGTGTTTTATGTAGTTTTTTTATATTGCTACAGAACAAAGAATATATTTAGTTAATTAGAGCTTAGCTAGTGAGAACTATTCACAAAGGTAAAAGTCAAAATAGTGAACTCAAAATCTCAAAAAAAATTATTTTTTTAATAAACATACACACAACAAACTAGTTTCGACGACGATGTCGCCTTCCTCAGTGCTTGGCTACTACTCAGTAGTACATCAAGGGTGACGTTCGGAGCAGCCAGTGCAAGGACTGCAGGACCGTTGTATATGCGTCCCCAGCAAGAATCCCGGCCCCGCCGACAGAAGGAACCGAAGCAGAAGCCTGCGCCGAGAAACGATCGCCAGGTCCTCGGAGTCCTCCAGTCTCCCCCGAGGTGCTGCCGCCAACACCTGCGGACAGCAAAGAGGCTAAGTCGTCGCCGCCGGATACTGTGGTATCCAAGAAAACTGCTCCCCCTCGTAAGAGGAAGTACCGGAACAGCACGTACATAGAGGATCCCGCTGTTGTGGCTACCGGCTGGGAGAGAGTTTGGCGTCGCTGCCGTCGGCCCAACCAGGCCGGCCCGTGTAGAGGAGCTGAAGAAAAAGTATTTCTTCTGGGACTCTGAGGAAGCTGACGAAACCAGCACTGAGCTGATCCCGGTCGACGAGCCCACGACCTCTTTTCGAGAAATTACTGAGCTCGTTCTTGCTCCAGGGGTGAACATCAAGGACAAAGAGTTCGCCAATGGCAACATCCAACTCTACGAAGAACTTATGAGAGATGATGTGGAAAAGGATCTCAGGACTAAATGCCGGTGGCGGAACAAGCAGCGGGCATGGCACAGGCGATGACGAGGAAAAGCTGAAGCAGCCTCCCTAGAAAAATGAGATATTTTCTGTATTTCAATAAAATTGTATTTTTTCTTATTCTTTTTAAAGATGTATTGTTTGAATGTAAACATTTTTGAAATAAATATCCCTGTTGAGCATTGAGTAGCATTACTAGTACTACTGAGTAGTAGCCAAGCACTGAGGAAGGCGACATCGTAGCCGAAACTAGTTTGTTGTGCGTGTGTTTGTTATAAACTAATTTTTTGTGAGATTTTGAGTTTACTATTTTGAGTTTTTCCTTTGTAAAGAATATATGTTTAAGGAAATTTAAAATAATGATGACTTTCATGAGTTCCAGGACGACTAATATAATTGCAACCTCATTTCTTGCCCTAAGACCTTTATATTTTAAACTTTTCCCCAATATAAACCCAATTTTACTTTAAACTTACTTAAAGATAAAAACCATTGTAATAACAATAAAATAAACTAACATTTAAACACTTTAATTATATTACATATTATTTTTTAATCCCTACTATTAGTTCACACTCTCCCTATAAATATATGTTTACATATCTTGTTCAAATTTTCAATAATTTTAAAATACTTTTTATTCATCCACTCCAATTCAAATACATTTTTTTTAAAATAATAGTGTATAGAACTGGATGGCAATAAAGCTTTTTGCAAATACTAATTCATAATTTAGATTTAATTAATTAGTTTTAGTTTTATGAGGGAAAAACTTTTCACAAAAATATAAAAGGAATGCATTATAGTTACCATTTACCTTAAAATAAGCGATAGCATATGGTTACATAAAACAGCTGATCTTATGTGGTAGATCAGCTGTTTTAAATCATAAGTTACAATAATAAGTAACGCATAAGTTTAAATGATTAAATTTAATTAAATTAAGTATATTGAAATAATTATTTAATTAAAAGTAACTAAAATAAAATTAGGTTACGTTTTATAGAAAAATACTTTCAATAAGCGAATATTGTTAAAACTTAAATTTCAGTGTTAGTAAAAAAGTCACTCAAAGCATTTTCCTAGAATAGTATGCCCATGTAACTACTAGTTGCACTCACAATCAATTTGTAACCAGAAAGAGAATTAAAATTCCACATTAAACTACATATGATATATTTATTTGGAGAATATATTTAGTAAACTTTTAGCCTCCCTTAAAGTTTTAAATATTCACAGTTTACGTAAACAATGTATTTTAAAATGTGCGCGAATACGTATGCATGCATTAGCGGCAGCACTCAAGCTCCCCAAACTGAAATCGGCTTAGGCTTAGTTTTGCGATGTGTAAAATTATCATCGCATATAGAGAAACAGCGTATGCTTCGTAATGTAATAGCAATATGCATATGTTATTAATTTGAGTAAATCAGCTTACCAACATAATCTGTAGAACAATGTCAGTGATAAAGGCGATTAATTGCCAGCTGATTGTTAATAGCCTTGATCTATTGTTGTTACAATATTAACAATAGAAAACGTATAAAATGAATTTATCAGTTTTCTAGTTTTATTTACGTAAAATATAAAAAATGTGGTCATATATGATTATAAATAATCTTGGCAAGGCCTACATACTTCCTCCGAAAGTTATATTGTCCTTCAATATTAACTAATTTACTGTAAAATAATAAAGAAGTGTATAATGTTCTTACTCTACGATTGTTTATAGAAACTTTAAGAGTAGGTTCAGGTTTTTTCTTTTATAAAGTTTTTGTAGTGATTGTTTAGTAAATTATTTCTCCTATTTATAAGTTAATATTTCCAATTAGATATTTATTTTTATTAACAACGACTTCATTATATATAGCATTGTTGTGAAGCATAATGTTCATTTTAATGCAAAGTTTAATAACATCCTTTTCCAAAGACATATTTCACAAAAGGAAACTGTTGATCGAGTTTGTTATTTCCAGGCAATGCAAGTTTACTTACATTACTGTTGTGCGTGTTGTATAGCTCAAACATTTAAGGGTGAAAATGTTATGAGGATAGAAAAGATTACCTATAAAAACTAATAAAAATATAATATAATTCTATAAATATTAGGCAATGAAAATTTAACGTTTTAACAAAAGTTTCACACAAAAATGCACAAGTAATCAGGAAGCTCGACTTTTTCTACAGTATGCAAGTCTTTCTTTTAATACGATACGTTGAAACAGACTGTTGGTTATAAGAAAATATTGTCTGGTTATTGTAAAAATGTGAACCATACAAGAAAATTATATTTTAAAGATTATATAGGTTATTTTTAATATTGGTTCATTTATATTCATTATTTATTCTAATGATAGTAATAAAGCTATTCATGATGACGGTCTCGATTATATATTTTGTTCTATCCCGGAATATATCTTTTTATTTAAATTGTAATTATTTTAATATATAGTAATATGATTTATTTACGTTTATGATAATTGAATGTAACATAATTTGCTTTGCAAAAATTTATTTTTATATATTTGTACATTGAATTTATAAAACTGAGCATTTAAAACTGTTTCATTTGTTTTCTTAAACATCTACGGCATTTCATATGTAGTACCTATTCAAAAGTTATATCTTTTCTTACCGTCTTATTCTATAGTAAATTTAATCTATATGAAATGGTTATAGACATCTTTAGACCGAAATGCATGTTGTGTGAAGTAGCTTCCATGTTTTCAAGTTTATAAACATTGTTACATTTTCTTAACTTAATATTCATATGCTTCACATTTTATAACATTCCAAATTTCTATAGTTTTGTAAATAATTAAATACGTAACTAAAATTATTACGTACTTTTAACATCATGAAGGAAAGTAACTAAACGAGCCAATGGATATTTGATTTAACTACAGTTGATAATTTTTTGACTTAATTGTCCACCGTATTTTCCAATATAAAATTCTTCATACAAGTGACTAAATAAATATGAATCTCTTTTTATATTATTTTCGAAATTATAACATAGATATTTATAATGAACCATTGATACCACAAAGCCATTGCTCAGAATCAATCGCGATAAAAGCTGTTTTTATTAAAATGTAACTTCTTGCAAAGCAATATATAAAACACTCTGCGTGGGAATGATACAATGGAACGTGATAACAACGACTTAGCCATTCTAAGAATGCTTACTGATAACAACGACTTAGCCATTCTAAGAATGCTTACAATCTCCCCACGTCAACATCTGTATAGCTTTTACACGAGAACGTACGAATTGTATCGAAGCTTTCCGAATGTCGGTCATTACAGCAGGTTAGCTTTAACAGCAATTTTCACTTTCTTCACTTGGAGATTATTTAGATGTTATTTTTAAATCAGCTATAAGAAATTTCCTATATGCCTACATTTAGATATTTCGTTTATTTAGTTGCATTATCCGATGTCGTGTGATTATATGCAATAGTTTTTCTAGTAAGTTAAACTTTTATTATATACTAACACGTTCCTAATATGGTTATTTAATATACTGATATTTTATTCATTCAACAGCGAACATAAATTAATTATTAAT